>JABFEA020000130.1:13919116-13942709 GCA_019775915.2 Cyphomyrus plagiostoma | reverse complement strand
ATATTAATTAGTACAGCATATAGGCCTAAGACATGGAACCGTTCTATATCCATTTTATGAGCATTTGGCCGATTGCAACGTTTTCTTTCGAGATTAATATTGTAACGGGCTCTTTCTTCGGAACTGTTTCTTCAAGGAGACTCTGTTTACTTTGGCTACAAGGAGAGGATGTAGCAGCCTAATTTAGATAGCAGTTTGTTAATACGAAGAGAATTCAGATGGCAGCGGGTGAACAGATGAGAAATACTAGAAATATGTATAAATATTGTCAGCTAAATTATCAGCTTATTAATAAATGTTTATGTTTTACATGTGCCGTCTTATTCGTTACTCTCCAGGATATGTAAAGTTGCTGGACCATCTGAGTAAGACCTGACTCTATCCAGGACGCTGATAACAAATAAAACGACAGGGCGTAGCATGTCGTGGGTGCATAGACCTCGTCCGCTGAGCCCTGCAATGTCTTTACCGCACTAATACTAAAGAATACACAATTTAAATAGATGATATTTCCAGCATTTTAATATGTTGTCTTCGTAGAAAAGAATAACTGCAGTTCCAATCGCGTTTGCTATTGTAAGTGGCGTATTGTAACTCCAAGCAAAGATCTTGCAAGCAAGGACTCCAAGCAAAGATAATAAATTATATTATAAAACGGTAGGAATATTTTTATTACAGTACACAAGTGACTGACAAAGGTGAAAACCCACTTACCGCAAGCACGCCCACAACCCCGTTTCTCAGATCCAAAGCAAAACCATCGCTATCTGACACAACAGGACAAATAAGCGCGCACAAGTTTTGATGGCAAAGAAGTTGGTTTCTTCAAAGAAAAAAATATTTTAATTTTAAATCGTAAAAGTAAATGCGCGACGTCAAAACAGCTTTACGTTTTTGCGTTACTGGGCATCAATCTTAACTTTCCAGTCATGTTGCACAAGGGCAGAACAGGAGGGAAGACTGTTTAACAGTCGCCGAAAACATCGGGTCAGCATAATTAATGAGCAGTCAGTAAATGTTTAAACTACCGGCAGCCGCCTCATTATTTAAAAGTCCCTGCCTCAAACACAAATGCAAAACTGTAATTTAGCATGAAAACTGGAGAATATAGTGCATATAACTATACTGCTAAAATAGCTGATCTAATGCTATTCCAAGAGAAAATGCGAATTAATACTGCTACTGCTTCCGTTGCTGCTGCTGCTGTTACTACTACTACTACTACAACTACTATACTACTATACTACTATACTACTACTACCGCTACTACTACTAATAATAATCCAGATACAGATGCAGCATCTGGACAATACTGTGACACTTCATGAACCCCTTTATTAACAACAACAACAATAATAATAAACTAGTTAGAAAACTTCAAGACATTTAAAAACTTTAATGTCATAACTTAAAATATGCTGAGAAATACAAAATAATTACATGGCAAATAAAAATGTAACACTTAATGAAAGAAACATTGTAACACTGTTGCAGGTTTTAAAGACTGAGCTGAAGTGGTCCCCTCTCAGCCTCCGTCTTCCTGTGCCCTATGACGGGTCTTTAGGCCGGTACCGGATCTGCAGGTCTCCTGCTGGCTGCAGCATGCCAAATCCATAACGGCTGGCATCTGCCACTGGCATTTCTGAGTCTGGATCACACAGTTCCAGGTCCAAGCGAGTGAGTACCATGAACAGAAACCTGTTCAGTCCAGAGGGAAAGCTGGTCAGGTCATGCTTGGTACAATAGCCAATAGTTAAGCTCATGTGTGGGTTTATGTCTTTAACACGTCATCCAAACAAGCTGGCATTTCAAGTAGGTTATGACTTGATTTAGCTACTATATATCAGGCAAAAACATGCACTTTACTATGATCATCATCATCCTCATCATTACTATTATTACTTTAACACAGTTCTGTAGCTGTTGATTGGACCATGATGTGGCAGCAAGGTAACATTCAGTTGTGGATGCTACATTAGGAGATCAGCATAGTCTCTGTATGCTATTGACAAACGGATTTCTCCGATGCTCTGGACGGATCCCCCCCCGGCTAATCAATGACTATAGACCAACTAGGTGACCAGAGGTTCACCCCCCCACACAAGGACACTCACTGCTTAATGCCACTGATGGCGAAATGTCTGCCCACACACACGTTCCTCCCTGCTCCCCAAGGCATGGTGTAGTACTTCATCTTTCGTCCCCCTTTGAAAAAGTCCTTCCTCTCCGTGCCGTCTGCGTTCAGAAACCGGTCATACTTGAATTTCTACCCAGAAAACAGGGAAGAAGCCAAAAGAGGAAAAAGAACAGAAAGACACAGAGCTGCGTTAGGGATGACAATTAGATGAGGTTAGTGACAAGTGATGAATGACGCTTCCCGCTTCATTACATATGGAGTAGGACCCATGATCTCTCATGGACAATATCATCACTATTGTCACTATCATACAGTCATCACTATTATAGGCTGATAAAATCACCCTAACCTTTAACCTTTGTTTCTATCACGGCGGAGTCTAATCTGTGAAGCACCTCTTAATTGCTTTATTATGTAAGCACAAAATCTGCTTTCATATTGAGGTGGAGATACTGAAATAACACTGAGACGCAGTAAGCAGGGGCTGACATCAGAGCTAAAGGTTACTGCGGGCTTTAGGCAAGTGGAGCAGTGGAGTGTGAGCTAAGGGTCAGTCGTACCTCTGGTTCCTGGTGGATCTCCGGGTCCATCTGAGGACTCAGGTAAGGGAAGAGGCAGACCCTGTCTCCCTGCCTGAGGTCGTACTCTTGCCCGTCCGCCATGTGAAGCGTGGTGCTCACCAGAACTTCCCGGGTGATGAAGGGAGCGGCAGTGAGCCTGAGAGCCTCACTGAGGGCGCTGTCTGAGGACATGAAAAAGCAAAGGCACATAAGATGCACGCAGGCATGCAGTTAGGTCCAGTCAGGTTGGTACTTTCTGAGCTACTGCAGGCACACTTAATGGTACTGACAGCAGGTGGGGCAGCGGTCCTACAACCAAATGGAAGAAGGGAGAAGAGTGGGGCAGTAAATTAGGTCTAAGGTCCTACTGTCTACAGGACATTTCTTTAGTATCTACCCATCAGGTTCAGGGCTTTGGGGAAAATGGGTCCATATATTATACTACATGCTACCTGGTGATGATCATTTATATTGCATATTTATATATTGTACATTAATTTATAACTAAGAATAGAAAGTATTGTGTGTTGAAAAGATGAAAAAGTAGGACCTGGGGAAATGTAAATAATCTTAGGTTATTGACTAATTTAAGTTACTGATTAATTTATTTTCTGTTAACTGATTAATAGATTTTATGGATTGAAGGATCCAGGGCTGAGTGGATGTAAATAATTTAAAGATACACTCAAGGAGCTACCTAAACCCTTTCTCCTTTTCTGGAAGTACTACCTTATAAGTTACACTTTATAAGAGGAAAAAAGCTATAGTAAATCAACAGTTTATGACAAAAAGAATCAGCTATGGTTTCATTCTAAATTTAAGGGGAATAATGACCCTTATCCAGAATAGAAGCGTTCCCTTTAAATGCCAAAGCTCTTTTTTCAGATGTAATGCTGTCAGATCCTACAGGAGCCCATAATTGCTAATAGTATGCAAGTCAAGCTCACCGAACACAGGTGTGTTCTGCAGATTTTCAAGGAAGGCCTCCTTAGATGCCCCTTCTGCAGGCATGAGGCCCTCAAACTCTCTCTTCACAGCCTCCATGGCCTTTGGAAAGGTCAGCAGGTATCCAAGGAGCCAGAACGTAGCCGGACCCGTGTTACCCTGGCAACAAAGAGAGACCCAGATGCACACCATAAGACCCGGAGCTGTAATTCTATATTGTAATTGTGTGTATCTCACTGTGTGTCGCTCAGGATATTTGCAGCTAAATATAACCCATATGTTATATAGTCTTCATGACCATTCCTTATAGTATTCATTGGTAGGGGAATGCACTGGAAGACGATCAAGGTGGAAGCCTTGATCTTTAGATTACATCTTTAGATTATTTACATTCCCACTGGTCCTGGAACTTTCAATAAACCCTTAAAGGGATTAGGAAAGGATTTCAAATAGGTGAATTGTAGCAAACTATCCCACTGTCCATCATCAGGGGAAGCTGAGTAGAAACTCTCATTACAGGCTGCAGACAGGTCAAATTCACTGGAGGTAGAAGAACAAGTACGAAACCCCATCATGCATTTGTAGTCTATAAAGATTTCCTTTCCCTCAAAAAAATGATTTTCTGTAATGTCTTTGTGAGTCACATTATAATAACAATTACCAAGTGAACTCATAAGCCAACATTGTACTCAGGTGGCAAGTTGAGGTATTGCACTCAAGTTATGCTGTGTGTGTTTTTTTGCCACAAGGGATGCGGCTAGATTTCCTCTGAGAATACAGCAGACTGTCACCTCCAACAGAGGCTGGTGCATTGAGTAGGAGACCAGATAGCGCAGCAACAAACAGGCCAATACTTATAAGGCCCTGCCACCTCAGCTTATTAAATGCACTGCCTGCATGGGGTCAGTGGGTGAGCGACAGGAACAGAGTTGACGTCATCGACTGCTTTGATTTAATCAACAATATGTGACCCATAACTAATGCTGGGACAACTGGCCAAGTTTTTCCGTGGGACTTGCAAATTAAATTTTAAGTTCTAGCGTGTGAAAGGCGGATAATCAAAGAAAGCGATTCACTGACGCAATGAAAGCCTCTGGGAATAGCTCATAATGATCTGGCACTCTGCATACCGCTAGTGGCACATTCTCTAGCGGTATGAAACTTCACGGCTCACCTGAGTGGCCCAAAGCTGCATCAGCAAGGCCCGCCTCTGTGTGTCCCGGTCCACACCCTCCTCTTGTAGACGTTTCAGGTAGCTCTGCAGCCAGGGACTAGACCCCTCCCTCTGGTCTGGCCCCATGAATGTGAGAAAGTCCCATAGCCGTTCACGCACCAGTTGGGCTTCACGTTTCTCCTCTGTGGTCAACAAAGGGCCAAGGGTGGGGTTAGTAGGATATGAAGATATATAGCAGGGACTTCCCTGAATGTGTCAGGGAAGGCGGACGATCGATAGGTCAGATAAGACTGGAAGGGGCAGCAAAAATCCAGGTATGAGGCAAAGGGATTGAGGTGACACAGGTGTGAGGGGTCTGGAGTGGCAGAGGGGTGATCAGCTATGATGACAATGAAATGTAGTCAAATGGCACTGGTAAGAGACTGCAGATAAGCTTCAAGGGGCCACAGCTCTCACTGGAAGCTAAGAGGGAAGCTGCAGGTGTGGAGCTAACAAATAGGGAAGTCCCTCAGAACTGACATGTTTTACTATTAGCTGCCTAGTAATAATATTGTTTTGCCTCCTGCATTTCTTTACTCAGTACCTGGCCTAAGAGTGGTCCGGGCCATTTTTGTCAGGAGTCCGTCAAATCTCCTGAACTCATCGTAGACAGCGTCCGGGCTGCTGTTTTGTCCTGCATCAAAGAGTGTAAGGTATCCAGCCCTAAAAAAAAAAAATAGGAAGGTTTAATTGTGTAATTACAATGACTTACAGTGTTATGATGTTAATAAACTGTTTATTTCCTGTTCTTGTCCATGGACCAAAGAGGTCCGTGTGGGTGGCTTAATAAGGACACAGTAATATTTTCTTCTCCGGACCACAAACTATGTGTAGGTTCACATTACACACGTTCTTTTGCTTACAAATATGGAGCACGACGTACACGACTTTGTAAATTGTTTATCTAGGGCATATGTCACCGGAGACAGACCTGAATAGCAGGCTGTAGCAGAAGCGAAACAGCCCATCTTGTTTCCAGTCCATCCGGTTCTGAAGAATGTCTGATGTCAGAAGGCTCTGGAGGTTCCTGTGCATGGTAGCATTTAAGTATGTCAGGTTCTCTCCGTGGAAGTGCCTGCAGCAGATGGTGATGAGGTCATAGGTCAATCATTAGGCATTTGAGTTCCACGTCATAATTCAAGCTGCTGATTCATTCGTTTAGTCGATTTTTACCCGGCATCATCTTGCTGACAAAATCTGCTTTAAATGACCAGGGCTATTGACCAACAGTCTGTCTTTGCGTGTAAGGGATTAGCAGCTTTGATAAAATGTTTGGTCACGTGACAAGATGCAGGATGAAAGTGAAAACATCACAACGACAACAAAAAAAGAAGTCGCGTACTAAGAAAGCAATGTCACTGAATAGAACACATAACAACAAATTTTCTAACGTCGATCGTTCAGGATATATCAACAACACATATTTTCCTAGTCCTTGCATCCTCATTGGATTCCCTGAGCCCTGAAGCAGGCCTAAGTATTCGAAGTCACTTACTGATTCATAGCAGCCCTCTCAGTAACGGGATCGTACTGGGGCAGACGCAAGTGGAAAATCCTCTCCATCAGAACTTTGGCGTAACGGCTGAAGTCCAGTGATGCTGAGTTCTGCAGGACGGTGTCATAAGAGTTTGGATCCAGGAGCACAGTCACGTAGCGCCCCGCTACACGCACCTGAGGATAATGACGCCTTAGTCTCCAACTCTCTTTTACCTTAGGCAATGACACTCATTTCTACTTTTTAGAACCTACTACAATCCTTATCTTCTATGAAACTGAAATACATTAAGTGTAGTGTATTATGGGTAACTATATGTAACGAAACCAATTGGTTAAACATTAATTAATTATTCGATTATTTATCTAAACATAAGCATCAATGTATACATTTTTTTTACACCATTTCACAACCATATGACGGATGTTTAAAAGTCGTTTAAGCCTTATCAGCATAACAGAAGGACTCTTACTGTGAAAATGTCTCCATGTTTCTCTTTCATCTGAGATAAAAACTTTGCCGCGTCCTTTCCGAACTCGAGAGCATGTCCAAGCCACGGAATAACGCCTTTGTCCAAAGGTGGTTCTCTCTTGGTTCTGTGTTTAAAAGATGGTGATTTTTTTTTTATATTCACAAACATTTTTATCCAAATGGTATAAGAAAGAGAAGCTTGCATTTTGCAAGTGAAACACCCAGCTCTTTGTGTCACTCATTCAATCGAGTTTCTTAGGTATAACTGCGATTTAAGCACAATAATTGCCACAAAAGAAGGGCACCTAACAATTTTAAATGTATGTACTAAAAAAGCGTAAATCAGACTAATAAGAACGGCCACTTTCTACAGTCATCACAACTAAATTAAGGCTAGACTTTGTGTTAATTTGTATCCCTAAGCATGGGGTCCATTTTAAAAAGCCCCCACCTCTTCAGAAGTGTACTATATTCTTCCCAGGGGTGCTGGGGGTGGGGCATAGATACCCTGGCAAATTCAGAGGGGCCAGCACTTCACAGGGGACATTGAATATGTAAAATAACATGTAAAATTGGGTGGAGGGGGGCCAAAGTGACGTTTTGTCTCCGGCCCCATAATGTCCAGGTATTCCCAGATTCATCCCATCCCCAATTTAAGATTCTTTCATGTTATATGACTTGCAGCTACAGCACAGCCACTAGTATAAATCAGATTACCAGACTCTCGAAACAAAACGCCTGGTTGTATATACACTCTGCTCAGGAAGCTATTACTTATGGACACTGTTCTTTAGTACAACATCTCAGTGTTGCTAAATTGTAATTAGTTACACATGACAGTGTAATCGGGATTACTGCCCTAAGTAACTTAACTTTTTTCAGTCGTTTATTACTATAATAAATCTACTTTTAAAACGCTGGAGCTTTTCCAGCGACTTTTTTACAAGTAGCGATGTAGCGTGACTTAATTACGACCTTTGTGAATTATGACTTGTTCCGAGACCCTCTGGCAGCGCAAGCGCAGTCCCGCGTGAATGTATGACAGTTTCGCCTCGACTGTTAGCGGCAGAGAATCTCCACGAGACGCTCACTCATTTTTGCGCTCAGGCTACTGTTTGCAGCGCTCACAGTACAGTACAAACATTAAACAATGTGACTTAAAGATAATACAGTTTTATTATACCTATGCTACTATTTGCATGGAAAATAGGCCGATTTGCGATCGGTCAGTCGGAACAGATCGTGCTTTTAAGCCGATAATAATAATGTACTTCTGATTAATACTTAAGTAATGACCTGTTTTATTTTTCTCTCTTTGCAAAGACGGGCATTTTCAGCTACCGGGTGTTTCTGATTGATGATTTTTTTTTGCTTGAATACTCTGGGGATGAATGTTAATGAGCTGAAAAATAACTTCACGGCAAACAATATTTTATTAAAATATTCATTTTCATTAAAATGCATAGGAGCTCTTAATTGGTTCTTGGACAGATTATCTCTTTGTTGTATCCCTTCTAATTTTCACACAGGAATAGTCAAGTACGCTTGGTTAACAACAAACTCTTTTGAAACCTTATTGTGATCTGACACCGTTAAAAATAGATTTTAAATTTACATTTAACATCACGTTTCACATTTTTAATTAACTTGCTTTAAGAGTACAGCACAACAATTAAGTATTAATCTATGAAATAGCTTCAGTGTAGTTAGCTAATTAAACAGTAGCTTGTCTGAAGCTTAGCTCCTTTTAGTCATAAATAAGTTCCCAAACACTGCATTTCAGTTACAATGTTTTGTCAGAAAAATAATGAACTGGCAGCATAGTTTCCTGTTCCTGTTCCTTTTAGAAAAAAAACGTTTAGCTATCCAGATGACTACGTACCTGTACAGATTTTGAGATATAACCGCAGACTTTCTGCTGCAGCCCTGTTCATATCTTATTCAATCTATATTTACTTCATACAGATATAAGTAAGAGATTCATCAGCAAAACTCTTTTCACCTTCAGAATACAGTCGACCCGTGATCGTTGCTTTGGGTGGATAATAGATACCATTTTAAATATAAATATTAGGAACGCTTTTTCCTTGCATACAAGTTTATACACTGAATACAAAAGCGTTGAAGATGCGGACAAGTGTAACTGTCACTAATTAAATTGCGTCACACATACGAATGATTACACACTTTTCCGTAAACTTATATATACTTATATACTCTTTTGTAAGTATATATTAATTTATGTATACTTAAATATCATTTATAACTTATAAGATACTTATATTTTCACAAATCCTTCATTCTCTGCAACACTGCTCAGCCTAGCTGATCTGCCTAGCTGATCAATGATAGCATGTATTTGTAATGTGCCATTTGCCTTACTGGGACGTCGCTTTGGGCAAAGCTGTCTGCTATATGCATACAATATAAATGGCTACACATGTTACAGACGTTACACGTTTTCATAATTTAACGCCGCAAATCGTAAAAGGAACCAACACTTAATACTAGTCACGACAAATAACGCCTGTCACGTGTTATAGGGACACAAAGTATCAATCAGAATGATAACCTAAAACGTAAAATGAAATATATCATTTTTAAATATCATCATATAAAATAGTACAGTATTGAAAAAAGCAGTCCACTACAAACCTATTTCCAGTTAAATTAGATTATCAACATATCACAGGAAAAAGAAATATCTCAGTGACCGGTCTCACCTTTTGCGTTTCGAAAGGATTACAAAGAGTAATATAAGAGTATAGCATAGCAAAAGCACTGTCCAGATCATTGTCACGGTGTCCGCTGCCTGATTGCCTGTCCTGGATGGCGAGGGTATTACCAGTCGTAATGTTTTTATAACTCCAAACCACGTTGTTAAGGGGCGTAAAAGGGGTGTTGATCTCCTGCCATTACGTTTAATGTTTAACTTACACGACTTAACTTGTGGGCTGGGAAAATGTTGGCTTTAACATGCAATGCATGCAACCTATTATCAAATCCATCAGCCATGGAATAGCTCCCGCCCCACTAACGTTTTTAAGACTGACTACGTAAATACGACTACGTAAACCTCGCTATCCCGAGGTTTGTTTATTTATGGCGCAAACCATAGTTACGCTGTTTGCGTCGAATTAATCATGTTTTTCGCAGATGATTACGTGCAGAGACACATTGGTACACGTTACATTGTACGAGGCAATACGCAACAGTAATGGAGGGAATCTGATGCTTATGATGTTTTACAATCCATACATTAGAATGACGTTTAGATTTTGTAAATAAATTCGGAAATAAAAACATTTTTGTCCACCTTTCAGTAAAAAAAAAAAAAAAAAACATGTCCAAGGTGTTATTAGTTTAACAGAAACTTTATCCACGTAAAACTGCTGGCCGGTTCAAAAGTATTTTAGTTGGTGACTTTTTGACATATGAAAAACGCTGAAACCGTCAAAGAAAACGTGTATTAAATTATGTGTGTGTAATAATGTATTTTATAGAATATAAGAGAATATTAAGCTATTAAGCAATGAACTTTATTAGATTTCATTATAATGCTTATTTTCATACGTGTGTTTCTCACAAGAACCAAAGATAAAATGAAGACTTGGCACAAATGACTTTTATTGAATTTATTTATTAAACGTTTTTAAACTAAATGTAAATAATTCCTTTAAGGCTTTAACTGCCGCCTTTGCATTCACCTGTGCACACACTAACCCAGAGCACAGACAGAAAGCCAAAGCGCATCAGTCCCCTTCATTTTCCTTCCGAGCTCTCGCCACACTTCCTCCTGGGCCTGGCCCCTCACCAAGGTCTTCAGGAGTCTCCCCAAAAACCGAAGCTACCCGCTTGAGGAGGAACACGCCGGCATGGAGCCCTCCGATGTTTACCCAGACCGTGTGAGACTTGCGCCAAAGTCCTCCCATCCTCGACAAAGCCTGAAATTAATTTTAAACATGCTTTTACTTACAGAGACCAGTGATATTACAAGTTCAAAACTAGTACCGTCGTTCTTCGAACAAACACAAGATGAAGAATGGGTAATTTGCCTTCCGCTAATCACAAATATTGCTTTGTTTGGATAAATAGAAATACACAATTAAGCTACAACACCAAAACCACCTCGACCAGGAAATAAATTTAGGGAAAGATACTATGACTACCTGTTATACTTTGAAATTGCATATAGAATTCATTCTCAGGTAGAGGGAGAGTAAGCAGACAGGAGACGTTCCTTCCCGAATGTGAAAATGTAATTATTCATTTACATGTACACAAGCCTACAGAATTGCAAGGCAAATCCTGAATCATTCATCCAATTAGATACTATCTAAAGTAAGCCACTGAGTTCAGGAAGAGACTTTCAGCTTCCTGTTGGGAAACACAAAGGTTCCATTCTCTTAATATTAAGCCTACACCTCAGGTCAAATAAGGGATAATACACTAGTTAAGAAGATCAGCAAGTGTTGCTGCCAATTCTCTACATTATGTCATAATGTTAGGCTGGTAGACATAATCGGAGACACAGACAACACGCTCTACCTTGGCAAAGCACTTTTTGTCCTGGGTCAGAAGCACTGCCTTCCCCGTTCCTGGTCGGCAAACTCGGGCCATTTCCCGCAAACAAGAGGGATATAAATCCCAGTTTTTCCTCTTTGAACCCATTCTTTGTAGTTCCGGAAAACACACAAAATTTCATTTATATCATTACATTCTTGTCAAAAGTCATTTTTCAAAAATGTAATTTTTCTAAATTCACAGCTATTCTAAGTTATTTTTATTAATTTAAGAATTCAGAGAGCTGCTTTGTATAGAAATTGTTTAAAATAATATGTTACTGCTATTGAATTAATGCCACCATCCCCCAAACATCTGAGATTTTTTTATTATGTTTTGTTAAATGGCTTTCCTTTTCTCAGTGACTTTAGAGTTTTGTCATTAATTTGATATTTTGCACTCTATAGTATTAATGTGCTAAAAATTCAGTATTATTTTGTGGCTTGGGACAGTTAATCACTCTGACACCATACAGCTGTGTTTCTTGAGAACTGTGTTACTCACCTCTTCCCAAAGGGCATATCCGTGATGATTATGTCCACCGATGCCGTTCTCATGGGTAGGTGACACAAGTCCCACTGCAGGGTGTCCACAGGCAGACCCCACGGGGCACTACAGTCAGACATAAAAAGGCACCAGGTGCCCAATTTAGCTAAAAGTAAATTTCAATGGCAAAACATTCTATCAGGTTTATCTGACCGGTTGGAGAGTGTCAGACTCACATGTCATTTTCCTGCCTTTTCCTGTGGATGTGATTAATGTTGTTAAGCGTACGTTTCACTGCCTGGTCATTGTTGTCTCCCGCTAAATAGTAGGAGTTCTTCCACTCAATGGCCCCCTGAGGGATCAATACATCTCAGCATTAACCTCAATTTAAAAATGAAAAAGATGCGCTCCTTTCAAAGAATATAATGCTGTGTGGGGGTATTCTGAACTGATTATTATATGCAGTCCATATAATGTCTGTGACCCACATACCTCAAGGGGTATAGCTCCTGTTCCACACATTGGGTCGATTATAACATCAGATGTTTGAGGCTTGCAAAGTCTATAATAAAAATAAACCAAGTTATCTTTACATATTGCATACCAAACAGCGTTTTTGCAGCTCTCACAGCAGACCTGCTCCTGATTCTACAAGTGTTTGTGTTTTGTCTTAAGATCTACAGGGTGAAACACCTGCAGATTTGCAGTTTACGTTATATCTTGAAACAATGTGTCAATTCTTTCTAGCTCTCATTGGAGAAAGCAAAGAAGCTTCACGGTTGACCTCAGCATGCCATAGGCTAGCGTGGAACGCAAGGTTGTAGGCCCAAAGTGAGTGATATTCCTCCGATGAAGGCTCTCTTCAGTCAGTGCAATGCCAACCACGACCTCGCTGTTGTGAATATTCAGGAGGACCTGAACAGACACAATGCTGGTGACTAATAACCATTGAAATACTGAGCAAGACTCAACATATCCATAACCGTGGGAAACCAATTCCCTGAGGAGTGACTGTCATTACCTCTATATCAAACTTGGTCATATCTGGTTTCCATTGAAAGAAATCTTGGACGGCGCCACCAAAATCCCTGGCAGCCTCATTGGAGGTGAAGTTGTGCTTCTCGCCAGCTCTGTTGCACGTCACTCGAAACTTGAGCACTTCCGTTGAACTCTCATCTGCCACCTCTTCTGAAGGACCCTGACTGCCCAAGCTGTCAGATTGTACTGGGGATCTGTTTTCCTCCAGGCCTCCTTCAGGCATTTCAGACTCCAGTTTGAGTTTCTCAGCATTCATGGTCAACTCACCGAAGTCACCCTCGTTCCCAGCCTGACCGCTGCTACATGCCTTGGGAAGGTGTGTTCCTTTTCGTCGCCATTTCTTCTTCTTTAAGGAATTGTTTATTTTCCATACATCCAGTGGATCTGTCCATGGTAGTTTAGAAGCTAGCTTCTGGAAATCATTCAATGTCTCCTCCTGTGTTTCACCAAAAAAATTATGTACGAACCCATCGCATAGTCTGGTATGAAATGGCAAATAATGAATTACATGTGTTAAATGAAAGATACATGTATTAGTACATCCTCTGTTTTGAATACTACAAAATGCCATTAGACCGAGTCTATCAACTAAACTCATCATATCGTTTGTCATTTTGTTGTATTATCATAAAAAGCAGTATTGTTCAGAAAACCTACGACAGACCTACTTTCAGTTAAATTAGATTATCAACATAAAACAGGAAAAAGAAATTTCCCAGTGACTGTACTCAACTTTTGCAATTTGAAAGGATTACAAAGAGTAATATAAGAGTATAGCATAGCAAAAGCACTGTCTGGATCATTGTCATGGTGTCCGCTGTCATATGTTTGGTGTATGCTTAACGAATGCAGCTGCAATAATTCTATTGGACTGATCCATTAACAGCAAAAATAAATAAGAAATGAAAGCTAAACAAAAATAGACAATAATAAAAGCCGTATAAACCACACATTACAGTCACATAAATAAAAAAAAAATCAGACTGATGCATGAAAACTAAAAACAATAAATATAAATATCAATGTAAATTTGAAATCACAAGCTTCTTGATGATGACTGTTTGAAATACTCTGGCATATAGAGTAGTTTCTTAAGCATGCGCACCGGCTTAGGAAGCGACACCAGTGCTGCACACCTCCAGTGTTGGGGGCTCATATCACACCCCAGTTATGCTCACTGGTGTCTATAAACTGCCCAAAGAATATGATTTTGTGTGTGTGTGTGAACTGTGATGCACTGGCACCTCATTCAGGGAGCACAACTGCTTCGTGATCTGTTCTGTCTGGGAAATACCACATCACACATCATGATATTGTATTGCGATCGGTGAAACTTCCGTGAGTAATACTGCAAAATTTATAAAACAAAGAAGGAGATGAAATGACCTAAAATAAACTAAATGAACTAAGTTGGTTGCCACAAGTTGTTGACAGACGCAAGGCAGTACCAACAAATGTGATATGACTATTGCACATGTGCACGTAGTGATGACGATGCTGTAGCGATATATCACGAGCCCTACTGGGAAAGCTGATGTATAAACGTAACTTACATCACCTAGTCAGAGCTGTGACAGATATTTATACCAACCTCTTTGTTAAAAATAAGCAAATATTTGTATATATAATAATCTGGAAAAAAAATTAAAAATTATGAATCATCAACAACTTTATTGCTGAATGAGTTTGAGGTGCTCGCACTCACCTTTGTGTCTTTAAACTCGTAGCCCACAAATTCTGCTACTACAACAAATAAGTTGTCAACTGACCTCAACTTGTGCGCCTACAGAAAAACACATGTAGTTACAGCAGCAGTCATTATTAAGTTGCATTAAATAGTACAAACCTCAAACTCAAAAGGTACTGCATTGGTAAACGGCATGGAGTGTCGGCGCTCTTCGGGCAAATTCCCGTAGGGACCCTTGTACTTAGCTAAAGCTACTCCAGAATTCCTTGAACGGATATAAGTCTAACAGGTATTGGCTAACAGATTGCTAAGAAAGTAAACAGAGCACCTTCGTATACTATATTAATAAGTAGCCTATTTATCGTGATAGTGATTCATGAAGCATTGAACAATTGTGGAAAAACCACTGATACTATATAGATGACATCATTAGTGTCAGTACCATTCCTACGCTGGCCACAGACCTCCCATGACTATGACCAGGATTAGGCAGTTAGTAAATGTTACCAGCACAGCATATTCCTGCTCTAAATTCCAAACACGGTGATGTGGAAATTAGTTGTGCTTTTCAGGTATTTTTTTCCCTTTTAATAGCTAAAATTAGACTCAGGCCAATGTTTGACTATCTATCAGTTAGACACCATAACAAGCAAAACATAATCTGCTTCTAGTTCCTGACAGATCGAAAATATCCCTGATAATAAATTTGCATAGAAGAAAAGTGGGCTGTTCTCCAAAAACTTGTTCTGTCCTGTATTTGGTTTGAAACCTACACCTTCACTGCTGGTCAATCTCTAGTTAAAATTCCTGCTACAACTTACTTTCATCAAGTGAAAGCAACAGAAAGTTCTCTAGTTTAAACCAGAGCTTTATTTCGTAAGAGGAAAGGTTAATCAAAACACACCCAAAAAGGTAACTATATGGGAAATAGGGTGGGTCTCCCAATCTTACAGAGAAACACCCCCCAGAGTTGGACCAGGTTCAATTTATGACTCACATGGAGCCAGGGATAACTCCTGTGATGGGATTAGGCGAAATGCTACATTGTAACTGTAATGCTACAAAAAAACAAACAAACTAATAATTCAGAGATACATAAGATGTAGGTATAACCAAAGTGCAGTAAAACGACAGAGAAATAATCAATAAAAGACGGAAGTAGCTGTGTGACTGCATTGCTGGAAATGCAGCGTGGGTTCTCACCAAGTGAAGGTGTTGTGTAGTTATTCTGAAGTATATTCTACCACGATCCTTGCTAATCTTAACATCTGCACCCGTTTTCTCCTTCACTTCTTCTGCAGCCGTATATTCAAACCCTGTCGGGACTGTCGCCCCAAGGATGACACTAATTGCGTCGCTCATGTTGTCCTTTCCGTCCTCATGCTGATCTTTATCTTCTGACATTGCTGAAAACTATTCACAGTTAAGGTTTAACAACATCTACTGCCGATCAACCAAACTGATTACTAGCAAGGGATAAAATAGGATCATATTTAAGTCTTTGAAATCAACACCTATTTGTTATTTTCGTTTTAGGAAATGTCGAAACGTTCAAATAAGGGTATATTTTGTTAGCTTTATATTAATCAAACAAATTGCTAGTAAACCACGTACATCTATTTATGCTAAGCATTGTACCGAAACCTCTTTTCCATGTCTACATAACAATCTTATTAGATTTCACAGTTTAGCGAATGCTATGATAAAACACCGAATCCAGGAAATGTAAGGCTAATACAATACCCAGAGCCCGGGAAATGTGCAACTCATATCGACTTATAAAAGAGATTAGTTACTATTAATATGGCCAATATGTCCCTACCTTAAAATTTAAGTCGTTTTACACTGCGATCCAGCAGATGTATGGCATTACTCTGCACCTACGACTAAGCACATGGAGTGATATGTACTTCCGGGTTGTAGGACGCACGCAGATCCAGTTAAATAATACTGGATGAAAATTAAAAATATTCTAGCAATCTGTCTATTGAAAATGGCCAAAATATAAAGTATTACTAATGTTGTTCTGCTGTGGTCAAAATGCTGACAAAATACTAAATGACTCGGTAAAATTCTTGTGTTTTATTTAAGCAGATATTAGTAAGTGAAAATAGTAGGCTAATTATTATTAGTTCCGTTTTATGATATATTAAACTGCTGTTAAACTTTAATAAAAGCAGTATTAGTAAACAGAATCTAATATATTATGTTATGCTATTTTATAATAGGGGGCGGCGTGGTGGTGCAGTGGTTGGCACTTTTGCCTCACACCTCTGGGATCTGGGTTCAAGCCTCCGCCTGGGTTACATGTGTGTGGAGTTTGCATGTTCTCCCCGTGTCGTCGTGGGACCTCCTCCGGCCACCCCGGTTCCTTCCCCCCCAGCCCAAAGACATGCTGAGGCTGATTGGTGTTCCTAAATTGCCCCTAGGTGTGCATGTGTGAGTGGTTGGTGTGTGAATGTGCCCTGCTTCCGGGATAGGCACCGGACCCCCCGCGACCCAGTAGGATAATTGGGCTGGACGATGGATGGATGGATGGATATCGGTAATACACAGTAGAAACACAGAATTGTGAAATAGGCCTACCGTTCGACGCCAGGGGGTGCGAGTGTGCCGCTCTTCTTGAGCATAAGCGTCAAATTGGACTTATTCAGCATAGTACAATTTAAACGTTAAATGTATTTTTTTTTTAAATTAACATTGAAATATATTTATTGCATCCTTTGTAAACAATGACAGGTTGTACATCACACCCTGTTCACAGCTAATTGTTTCTCGCATTATATTTTAAGTGCTTTCGTAAACAAGCAAATAATTATGTTTTGGATATTTGTGCATTACATTTAAATAAAAAATAAGAATTTTACATGTTTCGTACAAATGGCAAATTTAATAAGAGTGACTAAAGTCTATAGTTTTAATTTCACTGAATTCTCTTGCTCTCCTTTAGCTCCCCCTATAGGCAAACTACATGCATGTCTCATAAAGCATTTTTAAGTGCATGCGATCATAGATGGTTTTAGACCCTGTGTGTGTGATAATGGAGGGGGGTACGGCCCCACTGTTTTTGTCAAAGTCCCCGGGGGAATTTTTTCTAATTTGTCCCATATTTTCTTATTCATTTAGTCCCACCCAACTCGGGAAACTTTATCCTGGAGAATCCCCCCACCCCCCGCTGCTACATTTTATCATGGGGGACCTGGAGGGTGAGAGGAAGTGCCAGTCCATTACAGGGCACAGGGCTGGGGGACATGCTGGGCAGGTACCAGTTCATCACAGGGCTGGGGTACACCCGGGGCAAGTACCAGTCCATCACAGGGCACAGGCTGGGGTACACCCTTGGTGTCAAAATACTGTATACTGCAGTCATGGCTGGATTATCAAGCAGGCCAGTTTGGCTACAGTGCCCTGGGGCTTTATGCTGGAGGAGACTTTGGAAGACTGGTGGCTGCAAAATTTATAACCCCAGCTAAACACCATAATGCTCACATGCATTATCACCACCACACTCTGTGTTAACGCTACCTGTTAGGGCCCCGAGGGTTTTCTGTATTTACAGCACTGGGTCACGCAGACCCCTAGCGAGTGTTGAACTCCAGGGTCCCTGGGTGTCCCGACATTTTACAACACAAGTGAACCATGAGGACCCTTGGCATTTAGAGAGCAAGCTAACCGTGAGACCTGGGACCCTTTCCACACGCAGCAAGTTAAATGCCACAGCCCCCAGCCTCCTGGCATATATGATGTGAAAATCTAGACCTTTTACATAGTATATGCACTACTGTATGCCCCCACCCCTCCATGATAGGGGGCCATTCAAAAGGCAGGGGCCCAGGGGCCTCACAGGACCATGATCCGGGCCTGCATACAGTATACTGCCTAGATCGTATGATAATATTGAAACTGAGATACTGCTAAAGCAGAACAGATTTCTGGGACAATGCACATCATTTGCATGCTTCAAGGAGCAGTTGTCACTATATCTGCTCAATGGTATGTAATAGTGACCTAATTTCCTCATCCTATGCATTTCCTCATTGTACGCGTATTGTGAGGGCTTCCTTAATGCAGTTCAGTGTGGTGGACATTCTTTTTAAATCAGTGGAATTGTATTCTGTATAAAATAGTATACAGTGGTTTATTTTGCGGAGGCTTGCCATCACATTTTGATAGTCAATTGTTTTTCATGCACTTTTACACAAATATGGGTTTCCCCTTCACACATTTTGCAAATGCAGTTGAAATGCAGAAAAATGGCTGTATATAGACATTGGCCAGATGTATTCATTTATTTGGGCCTTGACAGACCACACGAGCATTTTCTCACAGGACAAAGAAAGGCAACTGTAGTTTACTTTAGCGGTACAACATTTTTACTACACTAGGTGAACTAGTATTTGCTGTACCAAAGAGGCCTTACCTAAACTCACTGGTACATTTCACAATTTAACTAAAAAAAAATAGTATGACTGTTAAATAGTTGGTATGTTACTTACTGTTTAAAAAATAAACAATTAATCAAAATGAAAACTACTTGTGGACAGGGCATACATTTTATGAGTATGCATTTGTAAATTTTATTTTATAATAGCCTATCATATTCTTATGTGTTAAGTCAGTTATCACTTTGTCATATTCAAGCAAAATTACACTGCAATTGTATATGATACATGTGGAAACCGTGTGCTCTCGATTAGACGTGCATTGCATCTAGAAGCTTTAGATGATACAGTACTCTTTCCATATCTGAAGATTTTACATTTAGTGCCAAAATGAAACTACCATCCTCAGGCTATTTCTTGATTTTGTAACAATAAATGAGGCTGTTTGTAATGTCTGCTGGACTGTGAAATATATGCCTGTTTTCTGTATGTGTGCAGCTGTGGTGCAACAGCTTTGGGACGGCACAGCATCTGATATCAACTGCTGCCGAGTGCACTTTTAATAATGTGTTTGTGATGCTTTGCAGACTCGTGTCCATTTTCTTTCAAACGTCAAAATAAGAAAATAAAAAAGAAGGCCAACAACTTCCAAAACAATTGTTCTATCTGGCAAAATGACATATGATGCCCCAGATGAGTGAACATCGGGGTAAAACTCCAGCTCCAAACTCAAATTAAAGGACTTTAAGTACAAGTTTAATATTCTTGCTCTCTAGCTACTGGACATAAACATTTGCTTTTGGTACTTCTTCATCGATGAGTATGTTGAAGGGAAAAATAAGATCAAGATTGAAGTCAAGACTGAAAAAACGAACAGAAAAACAGCAACGAGACTCATTCTGTGGTCCAGATGGGATTGTTTTGTTATTCTGGGCTCGTGGGAGGGTTTTTTGTAACACTGACCACTCACAGCTCTGTCTATTGCTTTATTTATCCTGGATACATAATATAACTTTCTGTCCAATATTAAAAAAAAGGCCAGCTGGAAAAAAAGAGACTGAGGAAGGTTATCATCCACAAAGTATTGATTTGGCAGAGTTTCTTTAGTGAGGCAGTTTTTGCTTTAATAGCCCACATTATGTTTGCAATTAAGGGAACGGACAGATGTTTGCCAGGGAAAGTTAGACCTTGTAGAATGGAACAGCTCCGTGCACTGTGTATCTTCACAAGTAAGTTTGCCAGAAAAATGCTCTTACAGGAGGGCATCATTTTGCCATAAATCAACAAAAAATGATTATGGAATTATGGAAAAGGATGTCAACTAGGACAGCCCTGCAACGTCCAGAGCCTTGAGGAACTCCGAGCGGATCTCATCCACCCCCAAGGCTCGGCCACTGAGGAGCTTTTTAACCATCTCAGCAACCTCTGCCCAAGAGACAGGGGAGTCCACCCCCAAGTAACCAGACACTGCTTCCTCATTGGAAGGCATATCAGTGGGATTGAGGAGGTCTTCAAAGTATTCCTTCCACCTATTCACAACATCCTAAGTTGAGGTCAGCAGGACCTCATCCTCACCATAAATAGTGCTGAAGCTGTGCCACTTTCCCAAAATGCCCAATATGACTCCTTCTTCAGCTTGACAGCATCCCTCACCACCGGTAACTACCAGCAGGAACGAGGATTGCCGCCACAACAGACACTGACCACCTTATGGCCACAGCTCCAGTCAGCCACTTCCACAATGGATGCGCGGAACACGGCCTCCCCTGGGACATGGGCGAAGTTCCGTCAGAGGTAGGAGTTGAAGATCAATGACAGGGGATTTTGCCAGACATTACCGACATACCTTAACTATATGTTTGGGTCTGCCAGGTCTGGCTAGCTTCCTCTCCCACCAGCGTAGCCAACCCACCATAAGAATATAAGAAATTTACAAACGAGAAAAGCCATTCAGCCCATCAAGCTCATTTGGGGAGAATTCAACTAGTAGCTCTGAGTTGTTAAAATCTTATCTAGCTCTGATTTAAAGGACCCCAGGGTTTTAGCTTGCGCTAAACTGCTAAACTAACAGGAAGACCATTCCATACTCTAACTACACGCTGTGTAAAGAAGTGCTTTAAAATTCATTTTAAAATGTTCTCCCGCTAATTTCCACCTATGCACACAATATTCTAGATGGGGTCTTACCAAGGAATTTTATAATTGTAGCATCACCTCCCTTGAATTAAACTCCACACACCTAGAGATGTAACTCAACATCCTATTAGCCTTTTTTATTGCTTCCCTATACTGGCGAGAGTGGGACAAGGAAGCATCAACATTCACACCAAGGTCTTTTTCATAATCCGCTACCTTTATTTCAGTGGAACCCATAAAATATTTGTACTTTATATTTCTGCTCTCTGCATGGATTACCTTACATTGATCTGTGTTAAATTTCATCTGCCAGGTATCAGCCTAGTCATTAATTAAATCAAGATCCCGTTGTAGCCACTGTGCTACTTCAGTATCTGCTACTCTATCCACCTTGGTATCATCTGCAAATTTAACCAGTTTACTGTATGTATAGGTGTCAATATCATTAATGTAAATTAGTAATAATAGTGGTCCTAAAATTGAACCCTGCAGTACCCCACTATGAACAATATGTCCACTGTGACATTGTGCCTCTAATAACTACTGGCTGCTTCCTGTCTGTTAACCAGCATTTGGTCCAGGCAACCCTGGTTACCACTCCAATTTCCCATCCACCTCTATGATCCATGGACCCCCGAGTGTTTTGTGCTGTCCAATAATAAATTTGTTAACCCAAAGCTGATCTGCGTCAGTGCCTATCATCTGATCCTCACAACAGCCTTCCTGGAGACCTTGGATGGTTACTCCATTGTTCTGTTGGGGGACTTCAACGCTTATGTGGGTAGCAACAGTGAAACCTGGAAGGATATGACTGGGATCCGAACCTAAGCAGAGCTCTGTTATTGGATTTTTGTGCTGACCACAGTTTGTCCATAATGAACACCATGTTCAGGCATAAGGGTGTTCATAAGTTTACCTGGCACCAGAGCACTCTAGACCACAGTTTGATAGATTTTCTAATTGTATTATTGGATATGCATCTGCATGTTATGGATACTCCGGTCAAGAGAGAAGCTGTGCTGTCAATTGATCACCACTTGGTGGTAAGTTGGATCTGATGGTAGGGAAGATGCCGGAGAGACCTGGTAGACCTCCAGCAGAATTTCTCCTGCATCCTAAGGTAGTCTGGGGACATTGAGCCTGGATTACATTGCAGAAGCGGTTTTGCAGAGCTGTAGCCATAAAGTTGTTAGTGCCTGTCGCGGGTGGAAATCCCCGATACACCAGCAGTAAAAGTAAAGCTTGGTTAGTTTGTGGGACACCTGAATTAGGTGACAGGTACTAGCAGGCTAAGAGGAATGCAGTTTTAGCAATTACTGAAGCAAAAACTTAGGTATGGGAGGAATTCATTGAGGCTATGGAGAAGGACCTTTAGTTGGCCTCAAAAAGATTCTGGCAAACTGTCAGGCAACTCAGGAGGAGGAAGCAAGGCTTTACCCATGCAGTTAACAGCAGGAACTGTTCACTTCAAATCAGAATATAGGAGTATTTTGAGGACATACTGAATCCCACTGATAAGCCATAGAGCAAGTAGAGCTAGAAGACTCAGAGGGACACTTACCCATCACGAGTACTGTGATCACTGAAGTAGTCAAAAAGCTCTTTTGGATTGGCAGACTGGGCGGTGGTCCTAATCTTTAATAAATGGAATTGGAGGATGTCCTGGGTATTACATTAAACTGCACCCAGCCCTGCAAGTGGTCCTCCATCTTGGAGGGAAACAATTTTTGGGGGTTGGTGGTGGGATTAGCACTCTAGCCACTGTAAAACAACTCACAAGTGCTCAATTTAAACAGGCACCATACCCTTCTGCTCTCTGCGGGAGTAGCTCATCTGCAGCTACCTGCAAGAAGGTCGCACACACCATAAAGGGGATGGGGGAAAGCCTTCGGAGCCTCATCCCTGGACGAGTCGAAACCATCGGAGAGTTGATTGGGTCAGGCCCGTTAGGGATTGGGGCTGGTGTGGTGCTGAGGCATCGCCTGCTGCATGGTGGCACTTAGGTCCCAGTTTGTGGCAGCCCATCCAGGTAGGCATGTGGAATGCCTTGTCCCTCCGGCAAGATGACCAACTTCCTCTGCTGTCGGGGGAGCTTCATAAACTCTGTGTTTCCGTGGTAGCACTCTCTGAGGTACACAGACCGGGGAGTGGCCAGATCTATGTAGGTAGGTAAACCTATTTTTGGTCTGGTCGGTCTGATGGCTGCCATACTCAGTGTGTAGATGTTGCTGTAGCAGATTGGCTCCTCTCAATGGTGTCTGATGTCACAAGTATATTATGAGACTCAAGCTAAGGAACTTGGGTGTCTTGTCTGTTGTCTCAGTATATGCTCCAACTGAAAAATGTGTCATTGAGGGAGACATTTTACTCACAACTTTGATCGGTGGTTGAAGGGTGCCCACGAGGTGAATAGTGTGTGAAATACGGGGGGGGGGGGGGGGGGGGCGCGACCCCCGATTTAACCAATATAACCCCCGAAA
>JABFEA020000130.1:13819822-13851117 GCA_019775915.2 Cyphomyrus plagiostoma | reverse complement strand
CTGCTGAAAGGGTCAGCACTGCCCTGAGGCCTGCTGAAAGGGTCAGCACTGCCCTGAGGCCTGCTGAAAGGGTCAGCACTGCCCTGAGGCCTGCTGAAAGGGTCAGCTCTGCCATGAGGTTCTATATTGAACAGAGCCAGTACACAGTTCCCTGGATATGGCAAGAAACAGACTAGTGGGCTGATCTCCCAGTGTTCCCAGGAGGCCACTGTCTGCTCCCAATCTACGGGGCAGATGGAACTTTTATACTAGCTTCTGGGCACAGCATGCAATCAAAAACCACTGCAGCGCATTAACCCATGATGGAAATCCCAGTACAGAGACACCAGTTTATTTTTGAAGGTGAATATTTTGTCTAGTGCTGGACAGAAAATCCCATTTTTACAGTTTGGTAAATGCTGAGAAAAATCTTTTAAACTTTGTCTCTCTCCCAAATGCTACACTTAAAAAATTTAAGTGCTGCACTATTTAAGCCTTTTGATAAGATATGTTAGAAGTATCTGGGTTGACCTACATTGCCTCCAAGCATTGAGTGGCAGCAGTGGATTTTAATATAACGACCCAGCGGACTCTCTGATGTGCTTGAGAAGCGAGCCACCATTCGTAAAAGCTTGGCCAGACTCTGGCGGGGTACCGTGTCTCTGAGAGGGGGCGGGAATGGGTCCGGGGGGCCGCAGGGCATGCAGATCCCTGGCCATGAGAAATTAATCCCAGAATAAAGCTGGGCCATCGGAGGAGCTGAAGACAAAACAATGGGCCCTCCACCTATTTCTGGGCCATGTTAGCTGACCATCTGTGAGTGGGACAGGCCTGTTGTCTCTCGCTGGTGGACATTAAGGAGGCGGCTCGTGTTTTTTTATGCCAGAACTTGGCAGGATTTTAAGCAAACAGCATGACCCAATGTGGGCTCTAAATTTCATTGGAGAGTAAGCTTTTGTCCTGGTCTTGCTCAGGCACCTCACAGCATTTCACAAAAACATTTAACGAGAGTAAAAAAACAATGTGGGAACTCCAAGACATTAACATATAATCTGCCTGTGTGTATATATATATATACATACACACATACACATACACACACACACACACACACACACACACACACACACACACATATCACATATATATCTTTCATTTGTTGGTCTCCTTGGTAACCCATTAGCACATTAGCAGATTTTAATAGCTTGTTGAAATGTTAGCAGTTGACAGAGCAGACTTCATTCCTGCAGAGGATATTAAGGTTTAATTAGGGGACACATTTGTAATGAAACACTATGCCAGAGTTACTGAACTCACGGTCCTCGAGGTCCAAGCACTGCTGGTTTTCCAGCCTTCCTTTACCTGACAGTCAGGTGGGAAGCCTCTGACCAATCAGAATCAGTAATTATTAAACTAACTACCTGGGAGAACCGAAAACCAGGCCGGGACTTGGAATCGAGGTCCAGAGTTGAAGAACCCTGCACTATGTGTTATGGAATCTGGAGTACAGACGATTAGCACATCAGAGGCCATGTGAGCCTGACTGTAAGCATGTTCTGCATTCTCAAGTTTCACTCTATTTAGTGTTTTCCCCTTCATCATTCCCCCAGGCCCCCCACACTTCCCCCTAAGCCACAGAAAATGCGGAAGCCTAGACCTCGCTCCGTGTATAACCATAAGCTGTTTAATGGCAATATGGAGACCTTCATCAAGGTACCCTCCGGTTGTGTTGTGTGTATGAGCGCCCCCTGGTGGGCTGGATGGACTGGCAGCTTGGGGCTTCTTCTATTGCTCTCCCTCATCCTATAATTGCTGATTAATCTCACTTTGACTCCGCTGCCTTCCTTTCATTGGCTCTCATGACGCAGCTTACAGTAGCCCCCCCCGAAGGCATTGAAAGACAGGTAAAGCAGGAGTGTTAGCCTTAGCTGTACTGTTTTGGAGTCCCAGCTGGCAGACGGTGATAGGAGGGGGTGCAGCAGAGCATGTGAGCGGCATGGAGCGGTGAGAATTTCCGCTCCTCGCTCACGAGGCTGTTGGCTCCACCGCTCCTCCGCTCTTTTTTTTGCTCCCCTCAAGTTGCTCCCCTCGACACCGCTCCTCACTCCACTAAAATTTCCTCCCGCTCCAGTCAAATCGCTCCAATTTAAAATGAGGGACAAATAATCTGCATGCCTAACAAATGTCACCTTAAACCAAAACCTTATATCATAAAGAAATATGAGCATCGGCAACATTGCCACTCAGAACAGAAAATATTTATTTTTAAACAACATATAGGCAACAACGGACAGGTTTGGCAATGGCATTCCACACAAAATAGGCTTAAAAATAGAGGAATCAGTGGGCTTCATAGCCTAAAGAATATACAGGCTAAACATCCACGTTTTAAATTCCTAACTTTTTTCTGTTGATGCTGCTGCGTCTCTCTGTAAAATAAAATTTCACTGACAGCGTTACGTGAAATTTAAAAATCCTATTAGACCTACTTTGAATGACAAAACAAATTTATTTGATTGCCAGTATTTACTTTATAGGTTTTTATACTTTTATTTACTTTATAGACTTGATATGCTACAACCATATAAAACTTGCTCTCGTTTTGCTCTGGCTTCCGCCTGTTCGGGTAGCACACTCATGTTTCCGAGAAAAGCGGTTCCAAAGTGAATCTTTACTCACTGAAACAGTTTCGTCACATTGTTGTTCTACATCTATACGTTTGATAAGAATATTACACTTGTATGATCTATCAGTTTCCTATGTGAAATACTTTGCGATTTCCATCTCGGCCAATTTGTGTAACAGTCTTGATAACTGTACATATGAATTCTGGGTATATTTGGGCACGCCTCAGAATCGTAGTGTGAGCGGTATCGGAGCGAAACTGGAGCGAGACACAGCGACCGCTCCAGCCTTAATTACAAAACCACTCCGCGCTCTGGAGAAATTCTGCCCACTCCGTTCCTTGCTCACGCTCCGCTCCACTGCGCTCACATGCTCTGGGGTGCAGGAACACACTCCTGTACGGGACGACCAGCCCGGTGGTATCTGCTCCCTGCTCCTGCTGTATGCTGGAGTGTCCTTCCACATTTGCACATGCCGGCGGCATGGCTTTGCCTTCTCTGCCAATAAGACACACTTTGCGCACTTGTGCCGGTGTGCAATGTGCCACTCCCCCGCCAGAGCACCCTGTCCCTTGTAGCTCCCTGTGCCCCTACCTCTCCAGCCATCCTCAGCGCACCCCTCTCTGCTTCTCTAACCCTTGTGCTTCTTGGTTCCTTTCTCCTGCTTGCTGCTCCGCTGTTTTCTGTCCAAGGGGAAGAAGGAATACCCGAGCACGCAACCAGGTACACTCTACTGGGAGGTTCTGCATGGGCACTACACCCAGCCGGCCTGCTAATCTCATCCTGCCCTGTTTCTCTTCTTGTTTGCTATTATACTAATGACACAAACTGCATTGCAGGACTGTGAGGGAGGCTAATATGGCCCCTGGCTTTGACACCTGGTGTAATCTGGCGCTTTTCCACAGCCATACAAGAACTGAGCCACACCCAAGCCGCGCTCTGACTAGTTACAGCACAGTTCCACCTCGCTTGGGTTTTCCGCTGCAGAAGGGTCGGCTCAGCAAAGACGTTGTCGGGTTTGCAGAGGGACAGTGACGTAAAACCCAAGAGCTTATTTACTATTCACACAATCGACATCATGATCTACTAATCTGCTAATTTCTGATAGCATGTCTGTGAGAATTGCCATCTTATGTTAGCATCAAATACTAGCGGAATTAGCCTTTTCTTGCGTAAATTTGCATTATGAATCCATTCATTCATTCAATAACTTTAAGTAGGAGGTTGTAAATTTTCAAGTTTTGCATCATGATGTACCATACTACTAATAATGAATAAGATACAGAATATACACTTTTTCCTTCAGATAGTCCATGTACAGAACACTGGTATCGTCATGCATTTCGACCAATCAGATCGTAGACGCAACTAGCTTGGCTTGGGCATGCTTTCAGCCTCTCTAGTAAACAGGGCTATGTCACTGTGGTAACGGCTCTGGTGTGGCTTACATGATTTCCAATAGATAAGTTCGAGGCATACTTTGGTTCTGGGTGACAGTGGAAAAGCGCCATTTGATAAATAAGGTGTGTGTGTGTCAGGGAGGGGGGTGTTAAAGTATAGTAAAGTATAGTAGAGTCTTTTTTGCATGAATGTTAGGTTGTGTCATGCTTTTTTGTCATTTGGATGAATTGTGAAAATGTGTTTGTGTTGACTTTTTGAGTTTTATGTTATCATAAGTTATACAGGAGGTCAAAAAGGCTACTAAAGACTTACTCTAATAGAGTTGAATTACAAATATAATGGAGTGATTGATCATTGATGATGTCAGTAGCTGGTGCTAAGGAAGGCTTGCCCTGTATTTCAGGATTCAGGTCAGGCTATTCCTCTCGTGGTGGAGAGCTGTATTCGCTACATCAATCTGTATGGTAAGTAGACTGTGGTTAATGTGGCAACTTGGCTCTTAAAGTTACTTATAGTTTCAGACAGACAGCATGAAATGTGTCTTTCTGTGAGAGATCTGGCTTTCAGTGTGTTTCTGTGAGAGACCTGGCCTTCAGTATGTATCTGTGAGTGACTTGGTCTTCCATATGTATCTATGAGACCTGCCCCTCCATGCGTATCTGTGAGAGACATAGCCTTCAGTGTGTGTCTGTGAGAGAATTGGCCTTCAGTGTGTATCTCCGAGAGACTTGGCCTTCATTGTTTATCTCTAAGAGACCTGACCTTCAGTGTGTATCTATGAGAGAACTTGCCCTTCCTTGTATATGTGTGAGAGACCTGGCCTTCAGTATGTATCTGTGATCGACTTGGCCCTCCATATGTATCTGTGAGAGACCTGGCCTTCATTGTGTTTCTGTGAGATTCCTGGCCTTCAGTGTATCTATGTGAGACCTGGCCTTCCATGTGTATCTGTGAGAGACCTGGCCTTCAGTATGTATCTGTGATCGACTTGGCCCTCCATATGTATCTGTGAGAGACCTGCCCTTCCATGTGTATCTGTGTGAGACCTAGATGTCAGTGTATGTCTGTGAGAGACCTGGCCTTCAGTGTGTTAGGGCTGGATAGAACAGATTCTTCATCATTTTAATCATTTTATTTTTTTTTTGTCTGAAAATTAGATTTGGGACTTTAATGAAGTTAGAAAAGCATGCTTCTTGTGGGCAAAGCAGTTTCCTAAAGATTTAACTCCACCACACACAGAGATGTGGGTCAAGTAAATTGATTAAGAAATTAAGTCATGGGTGATGCATAGTGAGCTTTATATGAGGCCCATTTATCCTTTGAACTCCTTGTCTGTTTTCTTCTGTGACTCTTTGTGGTGTATGTTAGAGCTGGTCCCCTTCCTGGGGTTAGAGTGAAATCACAGAAAGCAGGTTTGTAACTAAAACCATGTGCTTTCTGGGTGAAGGCTAGTGGGGGCCAGTCCTGGGAAAAACGGCAGTTTGTGACCAGATTACATTTCCTGTTCTCTATTACGTCCCCAGATTACATTTCCTGTATTCTACATTACGTCCCCAGATTACATTTCCTGTTCTGTATTACGTCCCCAGATTACATTTCCTGTTCTGCATTACGTCCCCACATTACATTTCCTGTTCTCTATTACGTCCCCAGATTACATTTCCTGTTCTCTATTACGTCCCCAGATTACATTTCCTGTTCTCTATTACGTCCCCAGATTACTTTCATGTGGTGACTTCTCCAGTTTGAAGATAACAGCCATTTGACTTGGCTGTGCATGTCTCTCTCTTTAGGTCTGCAGCAGCAGGGAATATTCAGAGTTCCTGGCTCTCAGGTCGAAGTCAATGATATAAAAAATTCATTTGAGAGAGGTGAGATGTGAAATGCACAACTTTTATTGCTGATGACATTGAATTCCGATTCAGTTTCCTTGCCATCCCTGCTGAGGAGTTAGCAGTCAGCAGCAGTAAGCATGTGAATTAACATCACACATGTATACAGTATAGCGTGTCTATTTAGATGTGTGTATATGCCATTTCAGAAAACTCCGAGCAATTTCTATAGCCATTACAATATTTTAACATCCTGACAGCAGTATTAATCTTAAAGACTAACATTGAAGCAAAAAAACAAACGCCCAGAAACTTCATACAAGTTCACTGTTGTTGAATTTTTGCTTTATATTCACTGTGTGGTTGGTCAGCCGTACACATTCCTTGGTGAGAGACAGAGTGTGTAGGGTGCTAAGGTGCTCAGGTGATTGCTCTTCCTCCAGGAGAAGATCCTCTGATTGATGACCAGAGCGACCATGACATCAACTCTGTGGCAGGGGTGCTGAAGCTCTACTTCCGCGGCCTGGAGAACCCCCTCTTCCCTAAGGAGCGCTTCTTGGACCTGATCTCCACTATCAGTATGTTCTTCCCTCTGGCCAGAGCTCAAAGCTTGGGCCATTGAAATAAAATCCCAGTTCTTAATAGCCACGCATTGTGTTCTTCTTCTGCTTGTTTCTTCATGAAATTGTCACCCTAAGACCATCGCCTGCGTTGGGACCGCTGACTTGGCCCAATCTCCATTATATGACGCCCCCGTAGTCTCCTTGCTGGGATACCGGAGCACACTTTCCACAGAGATACCACGTCAAGCATATGGAAGCAATTGAGATGCTTTGGCTCTGTGGCTGGACTGGAATTTAATCGATTGGGCGATGGAGGCAGGGCTGGGGCGCCTCACATTTGCTGTTAAATACGGATTTGTGAAAACTGTTCTGAAACCCCATTATCAGAAGTTTTGCTGACTTGAAGAACGTATATGTGTTAATTCACTTTATATTGTGTTGTAATTAGCAATAATGTGATGATTCACTTAGTGGTTTTGGCTGTTTAGTACAGTGTTGCTTCTCAGAATGTAAATGAAAAGCCTACTCATGATCTTGTTCTCTTAGAACTTGAATCGTCTGTTGAAAGGGGCCACCATATCCAGCAGATAATCGTCACCCTTCCTCGCTCTGTCATCATCGTCATGAGATACCTCTTTGCCTTCCTTAACCAGTGAGTGTAAAGTTTGTAGCTGACTGCATTTGCAAGCTGCAGAAAATGGCTATGTGATAATGTCAGTGTATGAGTGCTTTTTCATTTTTTGTGAAGAGCAAAAAGTACCACTGAGTAGGTCAGCCGAATTGTGAAATGTCAAGAAAATGTGTTTCATATCTGTTCACAAGTGGCACATTTCCATTGGTTTCGCACTTCTCCTTTTATGTTATTTGTAAAACAGGAACGTAATCTTTACAGAAGTAATATTCCTGTCCTTTTTCAGTGCACTGTTCTTGATGAAACCTTGGTCCTTAGCAGAGTGAAATTTTTCATTTTACATCTGGGGTTGTATGCTTTTTTTCACTTCCAGCTTTTGAAACATTGAAACATTTACAACAGCTGTTTTTTATGAACCTTCTTCATTGTGTAGACAGGCCTAATCTGATCAGGAAGTCCCCACAAAGGGGCATGTTAGTGAAGGCTTTCCACAGACCTGGAGACAGTGAGAGCAGTTCTCACTGAGGGGTCTGACTCAGTAAGTAGATCTCAGTAAGTAGATGCAATAGGGAATTTATCTGGGGATGGGAATGAATGTAGGAGGACTAGAAATGAAACAGAGCTAGCCTGATATTAGCAAGTGATGTGAGGGACCACAGGGGAGGTGGGTCACAGAAAGGTCTATAGACCCTTGGGTGTGGGGGGGTGTCAGCAGAATCCATAGTTGCATGGCTGGTGGTTTAGTGAATGGCCATACTGACCACCGAACCCCAGCCTGTCCCAAGACGCTCACGCCACTTACAGATATTACAGTGTTATTTACAGATGATTAATATCATCATGGCCGTGCCTGATGACAAGAGCACTGGACGACATGTGAGAGGCTGATGTTTCAACTTAACCCCTGATCAGTTGTTACCATGAAATAACAGAATGATTTCAATGGCTGCCACTCCAGCTTATCGCAGTACAGCGACGAGAACATGATGGACCCCTACAACCTGGCCATCTGCTTCGGGCCCACACTGATGCCCATCCCTGACGGGCAAGACCCTGTGGCCTGCCAGGCCCATGTCAATGAGATCATTAAGACCATCATAATCCACAACGAGATCATCTTCCCCAGCAATCGTGAGCTGGATGGGCCTGTCTATGAGAAGTGCATGACAGGAGGCGAGGAATACTGGTCAGTGAGTCTACAACGAGGCGGGTTACCTTTGTCCTGTGTATCCATGGCTACTGTACAGTAGAACTTCATGGTTTCTCCTTTATACTTAAGGAATAGGAATATAGCTGTGTGTATGCTAAACGCCCACTGATTAAATGAACGTATTTGGGCCAAAGTCAAGCTATATGACATAAAAATATACAATTTATTCTTGCAGGGGGTGAGCAGCAAATTTCTGTGTAGGGAACTCTTACCTTGGCTATGACTGTTGCACTGAAACTCACAGTCCTCTGTCGATATCTTTCTAAAATGTATGCTGTTGTTTTAAATGATGTGCTTTTGTGTACCCCGTAACCCTGACTAGGACAGGCGGTGGCAGAAAATGGATGGGACCCGGTTTTCACGTGGAACTCTTACAGAAGCAGCAGTGATATTACAGTGTTGTGTCATTCTCGGTGATGCCATCTTTATTTCTCCTCAGTGACAGTCCTCACAGTGAACAGGGCACCATTGATGAGGTGGACAATGGCACAGAGCCACACACCAGCGATGACGGTGAGACTTTAAACTTAAATGCTTATGCATCACAAAGCACTTCGTGAAGGTTTACCAACCTGCAGAGCGTGGACAGATATAACAACAATTAGAGTAAAAAAAATATCCAAATGGGAAATGGTGGCAGAGAAACAGAACTGTGGTATTTACAGGGAATATGTCTACACATGAATCATACTCAAATAACAAATACTAAAGATGTATTTCACATTGAAATGCGTTTATCACGTACGAATTCCTGATTAAAAATGGAGTTTCTTTTACTGATGTTATGTGGGGGCTCTGAGTTATGATGGGGGCAGCATGGGGGTGCAGTGGTTAGCGCTGTCACCTCACAGTTCTGGGATCAGGGTTCAAGTTTCTGCCTTGGCTCTGTCGATTGCAGCATTTTGATCCTTTTCATCTCTGCTTCAGTGTTTTCACACATTACTTAAGAAGTCTGTGAAATCTACCATGTTTCCTCAATCAGTTGCCAAAAATGTTATTGTTTTCACACCTTAGATCTGACCCCTAGACCTCTACCTCTGTCACTCCCCCCTCAATCTACCTGCATCTTTGTGCATCTGTTAGACATCACATTTTCTTTATATTCCAGTATTCAAATACCTCATTTCCCTTTAAAGTCCTTATAATTATATTGCACATCTTGCACTATATTATTTCATTATTGTATTATTTCTACTTCTATGTATTTTTATGTATTTTTCTTCATTTATGTTCTTGTTCTTCAATGTTATCTGTAAATTTATCTATTATACCTGTATTGATCTTTATTATTAGTTTTTTTTTTGTAAAAGGAGCTACTGGATATCCGAACGTATCTATCTATCTATCTATCTATCTATCTGTCTGTCTGTCTGTCTGTCAGTGATGCACGGGTCACCCACATGGGCAGTTTTAGGGCAGCCATTTTTACAATATCATGGGTGCGGGTGGGCGGATCAAAAAGTTACAAAACGCATTTCATTATCGATCAAAACGTGTTGTTCAAAACGATTCAAATCACCACAAGGATCTCCTAGTTCCACTCGCAATCACGGTCAGGAAAATGAAAGGAAATAAAGCTATCTATAGATAATCTGATAGAGTTCTCCGATCTGATGTTACATCAGATGTTACAGTTTTGACAACTAATGTGTTTTGCATACATGCGCGCTTGTGTGTGTTTCTGCGTGTGCGAGAGAGATGTCTTTCGTGCAATTTTCCGCAACCCTTCAATAAATAACGACGTAAAAATCGATCTTTCGGTTTCTTTGTTGTTGTTTTGTACACAGTTAATCCATCCATCCATTTTCCAACCCACTTATCGTACTGGGGCGCGGGGGGTCCGGAGCCTATCCCGGGATGGGGGGCCCAGGATGGGGGGCCAGCCCATCACAGGGCACATTCACACACCATAAACTCACGCATGCACACTTACAGTATGGGCAATGTAGTAATTCCAATTAGCCTCAGCATGTCCTTGGACTGTGGGGGGAAACCGGAGAACCCGGAGGAAACCCCACAACGACATGGGGAGAACATGCAGACTCCACACACATGTAACCCAAGCAGAGACTTGAACCCAGGTCCCAGAGGTGTGAGGCAACAGTGCTAACCTCTGCATGGTACACAGATAATCTTGCATAAAATTGTGTCATCATCTTCAATGTGAATCTAGGACAAATCTATGTCATCTATGGATTACAGTTTCAGAAATGACACTTCATTAGTAGGTTCCATGGAAATACAGGCTCACCGGTGTGTATTTTTTTTCCCTCTGGTCGGGTCGGGTTTTGGGTCTTTATCCACCCGTATTTTTGCAGGTTGGGCGGGGCGGTTTGGATCTCCTGACGGGTCGGTTTGGGGTGGGTGTTAAAAAAAGGTGACCCGTGCAACAGTACTATCTATCTATCTATCTATCTATCCACCTATCCATTCATCCATCCATCCATCCATCCATCCATCAGCAGAAATACTGCCAGAACAAATTTCTAGTACATGCACTTGTACCTGGTCAATAAAGTGATTTCTGATTCCGATTCTCTCATTCTGATATGTGTGGCCCAGCTGTCAGTGGACTTAATCAGAAAGTAATAGTCCGGACTGCATGTACTTTTAGGTTGGAGTCCCCATTCTCAGTTCTGGTAAATCCCTGTGGCAGCATTTTTAAGTTTTGTAGAGTCTGGACCTTCATAATAAAAGTCAGATGTATGAACAGGCATTTGTTTCCACACAGAGTAATATTTCCCTTAGTGAAGCTCTCTTTTGAAATGTCCTCTGCCCTCTTCTTATGTGTTATTGATTACTAAAAGTAGTCCCCATTACAGCTCGTTTGTTAACATCCCATAGATAATGGGATTGACCTGGCATATTTCAGGATGTACATCCACTTCGTGAGAAAGGAGCCCCCTCTGAGTGCTGCAGCTGTTAAAAACACTCAGATTTTTTCATGTTTTGGGTGGTTCTTGGGCAAATGATAGGAATCCCAAACGTGGATGGGGACAGCTTGTGAGTGCTGCCCTGCCCCCTCATACGCGCACAAACGGGCAAACACACAAACAGACTCTCCTGGCTCGCTGCCTTGCCCCAGCCCATTACCCCTTTTTACTTTGTTCACGGTCAGCAAACAAATCCCACAGGGCTTTTCCTTTGTTTTGTGTTTTCCGGCTCCTGCCTTTGCAGATAAACTCCAGTAAACGGACTCAGAAACCCAGGGTATGGATAGTCTTGCCGACAGCATCAGATTGTAGACAGTTGGGTTAGGAATGTATAAAGATGTCTGTCATCTGTGGCCAGGCAATGGTTAAGCCTATTCTTAAACGTCACTTTGTAGAGTCTGTCTTTGTTGACATAGTTGTTATTTCTGTAAGTGAAAGCAAAGAACTGCAGGAAAGGAGTGAGAAGGCAGCCACCTATATAATCAGGGGACAGGTCGCATGACTCAACTCCTAAATATGAAGGTGCTCCACAGCGCTGCTTCCATTTGAAAGCAAAAAGGGGAAGCTGGCCTTTATGGAAGTGAGCTGCGACCTGATGGCACGATTCATGACCTCAGCAGAGAACAGAATGACAAACCACACATCACGTCCTCGGACGGGTGTATTCTTATTAGGTTAGGGGAGACACAGAGGCGGCAATCTGTAGGAAAACCTGGGACGGGTCCATCCTCACTAGATTAGGGGAGACACAGAGACTGTGACGAATCCATCCTCGCTAGGCCAGGGGAGACGCAGAGGCTGTGTTTTGTATGATATCCTCAGACAGGTCCATCCTCGCTAGGCCAGGGTAGACGCAGAGGCTGTGTTTTGTATAAGATCCTTGGATGGGTGCATTTTCACTAGGCTAGGGGTGACGCAGAGGCTATGATTTGTATGAAATCCACAGACAGGTCCATTCTCACTAGGCTAGGGGAGACGCAGAGACTGTGATTTGTATGAGATCCTCGGACAGGTCCATTCTCACTAGGCTAGGGGAGACGCAGAGGCTGTGTTTTGTATGAGATCCTCGGACAGGTCCATTCTCAGTAGGCTAGGGGAGACGCAGAGGTTGTGATTTGTATGAGATCCTCGGACAGGTCCATTCTCACTAGGCTAGGGGAGACACAGAGGCTGTGTTTTGTATGAAAGCATTAATAAACCCTGCTTTCAGGCCAGGTCGCACATTTCCTGCTGATAGCCAATTTATTTAATACTTAAACTCTGACCCTGGCATTTGATTAATTCGAGGCCGCTGAGGCTTGCTGTCTCTCTCAGGAAGCTCCCACAGTCATAGAGCATTTCCAGTCTAAGCATTAGATGTGGATGAGCTACACACTGCCCACCCTTTTTCTCTTTCTTGCAGTTAACTGACAATGTGCCAAACCTAAAATGGTCTCAGCTGCTTATGCATCTGTGCCTGGGTTCAGATGGTCACTGGTTCCAATCCCCCACAGGAGAGTTTTCCAGTGTGCCCTTATGCTCCGACCACAAACCTGTGTGCTTTTGTATCTTAAACAAGAGCAAAATGAGATATGCAAAAGCTAAATTATTCTGGTGTATAAATGGCAAATAAAGTTTCATTTCAGAATTTCCTAAGTATATTTCCATACACTCAAAGCTGCTCAGTTAACTAGGTCTTAGATCTACCCCTCCTGGAAAATGTCCAATATGCCCCCTAGTTCATGTGCAGTCATGTCTTCTACTTGTTCTCAGATAGTCCCCCCCCCCCACTACCAGGGGGTCACAGGCCTTTCTGTAATATCCCCTTCTATCGGGGTCTTTCCCTCCAAGTTTTAATTACATCCTCGACTGGAGTAGTACTAAATGTTTTTGCTCTTCCATCCATTGAGCCATCCATCCATCTTCTAACCGCTTCTCTTGGTCAGAGTCGGGGGGGGGGGGCAGTGGAGGGTGTCTGTTTTTCGGTTTTACCTAAAATAAGTCAAATTCTCTCCGTCCTCTGTTGTTCACTCCGTCTGGTTCTGTCCCGTGTCTCTCCTGTTTTTTGCCTGCAGAGCTGATTCTTCATGCCACTTGTCACATTTCTGTTGGGTCCTTGAGAGAGGCCCTTATCGCCCCAAAAAGCTTCAGGGATGAAAGAAAGTGCTCGGACTCCAGGCTTGACTCTCACCTTGACTCTCACCTGTTAATGTGTGTGTGTCACAATGGAGAGCAAGACTGGACACGTCAGCCGAGTTTTATCTGTATTCAGCACCTTTAAAATCAATGCACAGGTGGCTGCTTATTGTATTACCATAAATATTACATCTGTTTGTTTATCTGATGCCTTCATCCAGAATGATGCATCATTCAGAAAATAGAGTCAGCTAGTCCCTGGAATGATTGTGGGGTAAGGGCCTTGCTCCAGCGCCCAACGTTGAAATCACTCTGTCAGTCGAGTCAAAATAGAGCAAGGTGGGATATGCAAGAACTAAAGTATTGTGAAGTACATATAGAAATGACTGCCTGATGGTGGGAGACGGTTATTTCTGCAGATGGTTTTTGGCTGCATGCCCTTGCCACGCAGTGAGTGCTCTACCCCGCCGGACTGCACAGACCTGAAGGCCACGCATGGGGCAGCAGAAGTGTAACCAGATGCATGTGTCTGTTGCTCTCTATAGAAGTGGAGCAGATTGAAGCCATCGCCAAGTTTGACTACACAGGCCGCACCCCGCGGGAGCTCTCCTTCAAGAAGGGCGCGTCCCTGCTGTTATACCACCGTGCCTCTGAGGACTGGTGGGAGGGGCGGCACAACGGCGTCGATGGGCTCATTCCACACCAGTACATCGTGGTGCAGGACATGTGAGGCCGCCGACTGCATGCGCAAATTAACAGTCGCTGCATTTATTTATGTTGCAGATGCTTTTATTCAGAGTGATGTACGGTTGAGAAAGGCAGGGGCAGCCGGTCGCTGCAGTGTTTGGGGTTAAGGGTCTCGCACAAGGGCCCATGGTGACATCACTCTGCTGACCATGGGCTTTGAAGTGACAGCAGGCAGAGAGCGCAAAGCCGCAGAGCTGCGCACCACCTCACTCAGAAGGAACATGCGTTTAAATTTTTAAAAACTTTTACATGTTTGACAGTTCCATCCTATTACACATCATATGTATTTCACTTATGATTTTGAAATCAGAAAGTACACCTGATTTTAAATAACATTAAAATGTTAGACAATTCCATCCTGTTACACATCAAAAGTATTTGTTATGATTTTGAAATCAGAAGGTACACCTGATTTTAAATAACTTTAAAATGTTAGACAATTCTATCCTGTTACACATCATACAGTATGTATTTCACTTATGAATGAAATCAGATATACCCTTATAATTTACTTATTTGAAATCAGAAAGCACGCTTGATTACTTTAGGTAGCATATATTGATTATAATGATAAATGACTATGGTGTTTCCAGTTAATTTTTTTATGACACTGTTCAAAAGACGGAAAAATCTTATGCTATGCTTCTATACTGCTCTTGGCTTGGGAGGATTTTAAATAACATCTGCACCAGTAAAGTAAATATTGAGAGCATATCTGTAGCCAAATTCAACTTTTCAACATAACAGTAAACTGATTTACTGTTTGATGGAAGGACGGACACGTTACTCTCTCTGTCGTGTCACCTGTCTGTTACTCACCTTGCTCCTGAGTATTTGCAGTGACGCTTGAAACACTCAGTGTTTGCTCTGTACTTTTCTTTATTCCGTTCTGCGCTTATTGCATAATGGCAGCAGCTCGGATACCATTACGCTTGAGGAGTAACAGAGTAGAAGTGCATGTGGAGCAGCGGTAGTGGTGTCATGTTTCAGGATGCCTGTATTTTATTATTTTTTTACGGGGCAAGAAATGAGATCACCATAGCAGCAGACCGCAGTGGGTGTCCCCGTCTGCACTGCCCCCAGTCCCTGAAGCGCTCTCTCTGTTCACGGCTCTTCAGGGACGACGCCTTTTCCGACAGCCTGAGCCAGAAGGCTGATAGCGAGGCCAGCAGTGGGCCCCTCCTGGATGACAAGGCCTCCTCCAAAAATGACATGCCCTCCCCCTGCGAAGCCTCGCCTGATTACGGCTTCGGGGGGGTCATGGGAAGGTGAGTGGGGCCACCCTGAGACCCTCAAGCAGCTCGAACCCCAGATCTTCGCCTCCTGATTTTCAGCTCCATAAAACTATTCACGCCATGCAGAACATGGGGAGCATTTATTTTATTATTAGGAGCAGTGAAGATGGGTCTGATATAATATCTGGAAGACTCTGTGTGTGTCGCACACACACACACGCGCACATTTACACATCTACACGCTTACACAAGCTGCTTAAGGCTTACTGTGATCCCTGTGAAATACCAGGCTAGCTCTCTAATGCCTCTCTAAGCCACTCTGGGCTGTAATTAACCTTTGGGTGAGATTCAGTTTGGAATTAGTTTCCAAAGAGGAACTTCTTGCTTGAATTTCTTCCTGTATTAGCGGAGATCTTCCCTTTCTCACACCAGTTTTGCAACTTGAGATGGTAAATAAATTGTAATATGCTGTGGTTTCCGGGGTATTGTGGTTGCTAATCGCCAAAGTAATAAAATGCATTTTAAATGCTTTTTGCAATAACACTTAACCAGTTAGTGACACTGTGTTTTGAGCCAGAACCCTCACATGGAAAGCATGATTAGCTTACAAGAACAGCGTGTCTTTGGAAGAAACCCAGAGTACATAGAGAAGTCCACTGCACACTTTGTACACTTATATCATGCAGGACGCAGGGCAGTGAAATCTCATTTAGCAGGTCTCTAGCCAGCAATATGCAATATTCATATGTGGCAAATATTGAGAGAAAAAAAACAAATAAACAGCATGCTGTCCATTCCCAAAGGGGCTCTGTGTTTCCCCTGCTGAGCACAGTACCTGTCTACCTGCCTCCAGAGTGCGCTTACGTTCCGACGGAGCTGCCATTCCCCGTCGCCGAAGTGGCGCCGACGGCCACAGCCCTCCTCGGGGTGTGGACACCCCCCCGCGGGCTGCCGCCTGCCCCAGCAGCCCCCACAAGATAGCCATCAGCAGGGGGCGCATAGAGAGCCCCGAGAAGCGACGGCTGGGCACGTTTGGCAGCGTGGGCAGCATCAACTACCCCGAGAGGAAGGTGTACCCAGAGGGCCACCCACTGAGGCCAGCGCCAGGTGCCACACGCCACAGCAGCCTGGGGGACCACAAGGCCTTGGAGGCGGAGGCCCTAGCTGAGGTAACCATTAGCTTCTTCGCATATCTGGTGCCTTTGCAGTCTGTTTCTTCAGCAATGGAAGAACTTGCCAGGGAGCCAAGACTACCCTCTTTGGCTTCACATTTGGTAATGGTATAACTCAGGGCTATTCAACTCAGGCCCTCGATTCCAAATCCAGGCCTTGTTTTCAGTTCTCCCAGGTAGTTAGTTTAATAATGACTGATTCTGATTGGTCAGAGGCTTCACACCTGGCTCACAGGTAAAGGAAGGCTGGAAAACCAGCAGGGCTCGGCCCTCGAGGACCGTGAGTTGAATAGCCCTGGTATAACTGATGACAGAGGCGATTCTGGGATTTTTTTAAGGTGGGGGGAGTAGGAGGGACCATACTTCATTCAGAGAGCCCATCTTATCATTGGCCAATGATATGTTTTGAATCAGTGAGTGCCAGGGGATGGGACTCTGCTGCGGCCTTCCAGCACGCTGCCTGGGCCTGTATATGCCCATAGCTGGTGTTTTAGTCAAGAGATACTAGCTTGAAGTTCCAGGTTACGTGATGAACACCAGTTCCAGAAGCCACCCATTGTAAGTGCCCAAACCAACACATCCCGGTTTCCATCATTAAATCAAAGACGATCATAATACTCTGCCCCACTTATGCATGTTCCGTTCCCCGTAATGCTTAGAACCCAACAAACGCAAAATTAATTTTCAGACCCAATAAATCTCAGGCTTGTAATTAATCTCAGCCTCGATGTGTGTAACGAACAGACAAGAGTCGCATATCTTTGGAATCGAGAAAACTTACCTGATCAAGTTGCGCAAGTTCTGTGCTAAACTATCCCAGAGTAATCCTGTGCACAATGAGTAATCCTGTGCACAATGAGTAATCCTGTGCACAATGAGTAATCCTGTGCACAATGAGTAATCCTGTGCACAATGAAGCACATATTTTAAACATTTTCCACCAAAAGGCACCACAGATAACAAAGCAAATTTTAATTTCCGCAATGATCTATACACTGCCAACTATCAGCAGAGCAGTTGATATAAACCAAACAAATGTATGTTACTCCTAAAATATTCGTTTTGAGCTTATATTAGGATTTGGTATGCTCTGCTTTTGTGTGTTTGTTTCAATATTTCTTCATTTCAGTGGATCATAAACTAAACAATGCTTTTCTATTTCAATTTGTTTCAGATGTTATAAAGTAATAAATAAAAAAAAAAAATATATATATATAATATACGGGTATGACTTTAAACTGCATCCGGCCCTGCAAGCGGTTCTCAAACTTTCAGGGAAACAATTTCTTTGGGGGTTGATGGCGGGATTGGCACATGAGCCGCCGTAAAACGAATCAAAACTGCTCGACCTCAATAGGCACGATACTCTTCTGCTCCCCGCTGGAGTAGGCCTGCTGCTGCCACCTGCAGGAAGGCCGCGCACACCTTGAAGGGGATGGGGGGGGAGCCTTTGGGAGCCTCGGACAAGTGGAAACCGTCGGAGAGCCAATAGGGTCACACATGTGGGTAGCTCACATAAATACAAAGTTATGAGCTTAAAATCAGAGGTATAGAAGAACGCTCAAAGGTCGGTAGGGTTTGGAGGGCTAATCAAAGCAAGGAAAGAAGATGCATAAGTAAATACATCTGAATTGAAGAGAGATTTGCACTGTGTTAATCTCTGTTTCATGTTGAATAGTAGAGTTGATTATGTGGAAGATAAGAAGATACAAATTTTCTATTTATTTTATAAGCAAGCTTCACTTGATTGTGAGCAGAATCAGTACTTGAGGTAATGGAATTATAATAACAGAGCTCTTGTGAGGGTTTTGGAAAAGACACTGATCAAGTTTAGTAGTGTGATAATGTCTAAGTATCTTTTTTCCACTGTTTCAGTATTATACTTGATGCCATTAGACAGTTTGTAGATAAAATTCATATATTTATGGACATTAACATGGGTTCCTGGAAGTTCAAGAACCTCTCAGGATGGTGACATATCACGTTTGTTTTGATGCGCCAGTCTTCTCCAATCCGATCCTTCAATCAGTGATATAATCCTGTACTGGATGCTACACCATTGTTTAGTGCTGAAATTGCAGAGTGTTAATGCTTTAAGCAGAGCAGCTTTGCTGTAATATCTTGCCCTCTGAAATTCTGAAGATACTGATTAAGGATGCACCAAACATTCGTTGGACTCAGCTGACAGTCTGTCTACTTTTGCTCATCCTGTACATCTTCTGGTCTGGAGTGCTGGGTAATAGGTCGTGGTCTTGGTCTTGGTCTGTGTGACTCAGCCTACCAATGTTCTTTGCTAGTGATTAACCGCTCTTACTTCCTCTGCCATTTAAGGAACTTGTCACCGTTTTGTCTTTATCATTCCAACAGTCAAATTGCTTGTGGGAAAATGCCTTGATAGTTTGAATTCTCAGAGGAACGGATGGGTCAGTTGGGCGATACGCAGTGCTACGTAGTCAGTGCTTTATTTGTGTCTCGTGTAGGACATCGAGAAGACGATGAGCACGGCCCTGCACGAGCTACGTGAGCTGGAGCGCCAGAACACAGCCAAGCAAACCCCAGACGTGGTGCTGGACACTCTGGAGCCCATGAAGAACCCAGCAGGCTCGGAGCCGGGCAGCCCGCTGCACACGATCATGATCCGTGACCCGGACGCTGCCCTGCGGCGCAGCAGCTCCAACACTGAGATGCTGAGCACCTTCAAGCCGGCGCTGTCCGCCCGGCTTGCTGGGGCCCAACTGCGGCCGCCGCCCATGAGGCCCTCCAGGCCGGCCCCGGCCCAGCACCGCTCCAGCAGCTCCAGTTCCTCTGGAGTGGGCAGCCCTGCCGTCACCCCCACTGAGAAGATCTTCCCTAACAACTCCTCATCATCCGACAAGTCTGGCACCATGTAGCCCTGACAACAGACTTCCCTGCGGTTCCAAGGAGATGTTAGACATTTGTGCGCTTTAGACTTTTGTTTGAATATTTTTCTTTCTAGAGTCTTCTAAACTGTTTACTTTGCAGCCTTAGTGATGGGCCATGTGGAAAAATTCAGAGGGAGTGTAAACATCTTAATCACTGTACTGCATCATGAGCTTAAGGGAAAACAAGAAACATGCCGTAGCCACAGAAATGTATTTGAACTTTTATTTCTAATTTTTACCTCAGAAAAAACGAACATTGAAAGACTTTAGAGTTACATTTACGTTGAACATCTCTTCCTGCTTGCCCAGCTTCTCTTTCAGAGACTGCAGACGATGCAGGTATGAGAGGGGCCTGGCATTTCTGTCCTGCACTGGTCATCCTGACATTTGACAACTGAGTTCTTGCCTTCAAAGGGCTGGTCAGATTTTGAGAGATTACCTGGTATATCCTGTGTCTCCAGGACTGGATCTAACGTCTTCATCAGAATTTCTCTCAAAGGTTGTGAACTCCTCGACCAACAGCCTGTGGGTTGTATATAAGTACTTACTTGAAGTGGTATTCCTTTTGTTTGTAGTTCAAGGGATATTCATCAAAATAACAACATAGAGAACTTGTACAAGTATATGAGATGCGGAAACCTTAAACCAATATTCTACCTAATCGTAACATACCTGTGTATGACATGTAGTTTAATCTGTACATTAACTTGAGTAGACATTTTTTGTATGTGTGACATTGTACAGTTTGAGACGGAACAGGCAAGACGATGGCAGAAGAGAATGGTGTCTATTTCTAAACAAAGCACACGCAAAGGAAATGAAAATCTCTGTGCAGAAAGTGCACATTCATCTTTTTTTTTCTTGTTTGTTGCAAAGAAAATTTCACTGAGATGTTGATGACAGTGATGTTTTGAAAAGGTGAATTCCCACTCCAAATCATTAACATATTTATGATTCATCGTAGTGCTAATGCCACATTTCATTTAAAGGAGTTTACAAATATGATGTTTACATTGTTTTACATTCATGCACATTCCATTGCTTATTGCATTCCATATCTGTTCATATTTTTTGAATTATCACAGGACTTAATCTTCTCTGTTTGAAAATGGCTTTAGGGATCCAGTAATGACAGTACTTTGACAGTGACTGCACAGGTCTTCGGAACCTGGGATCTACTGAGGACGCTCCATTGCACATTCATAGGATCTTTCACAAGCAACAATTATTGAATTTCCCATTCTATAACTTATTCAGCACATATCTTCCAGAGATGCATCCATCCATCCAACTTCCAAATGTCAGGGTTGCAGGGGGCCTGGAGCCTGACACAGGCAGCATGGACCTTACGGCTGGGGTACCGGTATGTTTCCACAGATTATCTTCCGAATGCAGTTGTGTCCAGTCCACACTTCTCCCCGTCTAAGCAGATGGGTCTTACAACCGTGCCACAACAGCTAGGTGCCCATTCCTGAGAATCCCACACAAATCCCAGTGATCTCCAGGAGGCTTCTAGTTATTTTTAAACTCTGTTGCTACAGGGTGCTGGATACAGCGTCATTTGGAGTCACACAGCATTCAGGTTGGGCTCCCTTTAATGTAGTTCCTTAACATTTAACATGTTTGTGTTCATATCTGGATATTGTTACAGCCCCCAGGTGGGTGGATGTGTCTTTGGGTGCATCATGGTGTTCCTGCTCTATCCAGTCTTACTGCGGTGTGGTTGATTATTTTTAAAGTCATACTGCAAAATGAACCATTCAGCACAGAATCGAAAAATATTTAAAGCATAAAATATTCAAAGATATGTCACATCTTAGACATAACATTAATCTTAATTTTGTTCCATGACTTTTCGTCATACGTTCAAAGCAGATACGTTCCTGTCTGGTATGATCAGTTACCCGAGCCTTTCTGATACTTTCATGTATTTAGCTGGTTTTTCAAATGTTCTTTTTATCCACTGGTCAGTCTGAAATCTGTGCACAGCTTGAAAGTAAGTGTTCATCCTGCTTTTTAAAGCTACGTTGCATTGACTCGTTGAACCACTGGGGGGTTGCCTGTGTATCCAAAAGAAAATTAAATGGCTGAACAGAAAACTTTCCCTTGGTTTTGTGAAAAACATCAATTGTCAAGTAACGTATCGGCTACATTTCGTTTTGAAAGTTTGTAGACAGCAAGATTTAATATTCTCTGGACATCAGTATTTTTATGACAATAACATCATCACTCTGCCCCCTCTATCCCTGAAACACATTAGTCTATTTAAAACTAAACATATAGTTTCACATTCTCATTTATTTCATTAAAATACACACAATACACAAAATCACACAACACTTTTCTGGTTATAATTGTTGGTTTCTCGTGCATTCTGAGTCATATGAAAAGTATGACTGGATGATGCTGAGATGCTTGCTGGGAATGACATGAAACTTGGGAAGACAAGCTGTGATGCACAGGCTTGGTGGTTAAGACAGGAAATGAAAATGCACCCTCTTTGGTGTAGATGTTAACCACATACATTTAAACACACCATCATCAAAAAGAGAAACATCCAACAGTATTTCCTTTGAATGGTTGAACTTTGAACTTGTTGAAGTCTTCTATAGCTCAATGTCTCATTTGTATGTTTTGGCTTAAGGTGGATTTGTAACATACAGCCATTTTCGCCCCACAGTGAAAGCAGAAAAACATAACACCTTAAATGAGTTTACTGCAGTCAGATTTAATGTCATATCTGGACAACCTCTTGCCTGTTCCAGTCTGATCTATAAATTGCTTGCATTGCTGCAAAAAATTGCTGGAAAATACTGTCAAGATTTGTATTTTAAATTCAAATGTGATCATGTCCCAGAATCTGACAGATTCTTGATGTCACTTTAAGTGGTTAAATGTCTCAGTGTAAGGAATATCTGGCAGTCCATCATTCCTTCTCCTCAGTCCTGCATCCAGCGTGTTCTATCCATGTTGCCGAAGTTATAAGTCTCTTAAACCCTTCCCCTCTCTGTCTCAGAATGCATCTCACTTTTGTCCGTTTTGTTTTGTGAACAGACCTCCAACCAGCAGGTATCAAAAGAATGAATAGCACAGCAGTCGCCATGTTTGGTGCTGTTGTGGGACCCTGTGGCATTGTGGCAGGCTGGCATCTTTTGAGGTAGCACGAGTCTGCATGTCTCTGCCCTCGTGTGTGGTGGGGAGGTCAGATGTGGCAGCACTGAGAGTTTGCTCTGTACCTTCTTTCAAAACCCACTTGATGTGACAGTTTGACAGAGACTGTTTGTCGTGCCTTCTTGTTAACATGCACAATGTACGCCTCTGCCTTCAGTTTTGTGGGGTAAGGGAAACAGAGAATGCCTATAGAGACCTGGTGTGAACATTGTAGGTGTAACTTATTTTGGCTGAAAAGAGGGTAAGTGACAGGTACAGAGAATATATACCATCAAGAGCCTCAGGAAGCAATATTTGTAATCCTGACAATATTTGGTTATAGTGCATATGCTGTTATGTACATTGATCTGAGATCCAAAAATTAAATTCAGAGTGTTTGAAGCCTTCAGCCCTCCTTTGTAACACTGTATCTCAGATTAGTGTTTTATGGGGTCTCTCCTTTGTAACACTATATCTCGGATTAGTGTTTGAAGGGTTTCCCCTATGTAACACTGTATATCAGATTAACATTTAAAGGGGTTTCCCCTTTGTAACACTATATCTCATATTAGTATTTGAAAGAGTTTCTCCTTTGTAACACTGTATCTCAGATTAACATTTGAAGGGGTTTCTCCTTTGTACCACTGTATCTTGGATTAGCGTTTGAAGGGGTTTTTCCTTTGTAACGCTGTATCTCAGACTAAAATTTGAAGGGGTTTCTCCTTTATAAGATTGTATCTGAGATTAGCATTTGGAGTGGGGTTTTCCTATGTAACACTGTACCTCAGATTAGCATTTGAAGGGATTTTTCCTTTGTAAAACTATATCTCTGATTAGTGTTTTAAGGGTTTCTCTTTTGTAACACTATATCACAGATTATCTTTTGAAGGGTTTTCTAAGGGCAGACTTCAGTGCCGTGTTTTTACTAGAACGAGGCCGATGAAATGGTCCTGCAGCAGTTCATCTGGATGGTAGGAAATAGTATTGTGACTCATAGAAAGTCAAGGAATTTTAGGACATATTCCTCTATCTGTGTAAAGAAATAATATGTTTGAGCTTTTCCTGTCCATTGTAGCTGAGACGATAGCATGGAATTTGACATCAACAATATGGCCACTGAAGGCATACTCTACATAACTGCTTCCCATTATTCCTAGTAAGTAAGTAAACTTTGCCAGTCATTCTGACTTGATACAATAGTTGAGAAGTGCCAGTAGTCAGTCAGTGATAGGTCAATGCAGTTCTGATTTACATTTTAGTGAACACACGGCACAGGAATCTTGCCATTCTATGATCTGGTATGCTGACCCCTAGCTAAGGATGAGAAGCCTGAGCAGGCAATATTAGAATTTGGTATGCAATTGCCCACCCTCTGGTGGCCAACTTTAGCATTGCTCCTCTCATAATGAGACAAGTTTTTTATTCTGTAGGTTACCATTTCTTGTAAAGCCATCAATTAGACAGATCGGTCACATTTTCTCTTGAAGGATATGCACAATGAACAGTCCATTTGCTTTGATCAACAGCCTGTCATTTCAGATACTACGCACTTTTTCTACAAGCTACAGTATAGAAAATTTTAGCCCATTTTCTTATGTTTCAAAATTCTTATAATGCTTATTTGGAGATCATCCATATAATAAAAAGCACAGAGTTCATAAATTCTAAGCAAATGGCTTATTGACAGATATCAAAGATACTGTGTTGACATTTAATGTTACTGTAGTATTTTGATAATTTATTGCCTTTTAGATTTTTTTCCTAAGGGGTATTTTTAAAGTGCCTTTGGTGCACATCATCATTTTTTAACAGACGTGAATGATTGCTTTTTTAAATTATACTGTGTATGTTTCATCATAATTGATCTTTAGACATTTTTGTTGTTTCGTACTGTAACCGAAATCAAATCCACACGCTGTCATCAGAGGGAACCAAATGACATTTAGGTTGTTGAAACAAATGAGTTAATGTGATATGTAAGATTACTGAAACCTGTTACACATCCACAGCTACTGGAAGAATTTCTATCAATACTGTAGATCTGATATAATATACCTGACCTGTATCAAATTCCTTATATATAAATGTGAGGGGAAAAGCAAGACCTTGAGTTTTGAAATTAAACAGTCTGTATGTTCACTGGCTACAGTAAGCTCATTACCAGCACCTCGAGTTCATTCAAACTTGAGTTTCACATTTCATGGCTTGATTTATGTTCATTTATGTTCTCTGTGGTCAGTTACCCCTTTCACCTATGATGTTGGCCATTTGATGTATAAGAAATTGAATTTAAGTGCTTACACTATCAATCTAACAAATCTCAGAGTTTACGCCACCTTTAGCTCTTTTAAAATAACCACTTCTGTCCAAGGCAACTGTGCATTGACCTCCCAGCAAGCAATGAAATGTTGTGATGTTTGACGTGTAATAAACTGAGAGTGTGGAATAAGAAAGTCATGTCTTGGTTATTTGTTACTTTTTTGTACACTACAGTGTCTGAAATGTTGAACTCTGTAATGAAATGTACAACAGGGCACTGAACAAATGTAGGAAAGCAACAAGTTAGTATTCAGTAAATTCAGCAGAACTCCTCCTCACCAACGCATGCTCAACAGATATATCGAAACGATACACTGTGCTCTTCATACTTATTGATTATGATCAGTTACTGGCTGTTGAGTCAGTGCAATGATGGAAACACTTTAGTTCCATGCTAACACAGTGAGAACACGTACACAGAGCTGGGGTACAAACCCAATCACATCCCTGAAGGTTTGAGGCTACTGTGATACCCACTGAGCTACTGTGACTCTCTACGTGGGTTACCTTGATCTGAAAATAGAACAGTTTTCAAAGGCAAAAAATAAACAGTGACTGCTGCTATCTAGTAAAACATTCCACTCATAAAAAACAAGCTAATTCTTTTACAACAATTATATATGCATTTGCTTCCACATTTTAGTAGCAACCTATTCATAATTTAAATTAATTGTATTAATTTAGCAGGCACTTTTGTCTAAAGCGACATCCAAGTTAGGCAGATTACAAGCATACAGCTGTCTAGGAGCCAATGAGTGACCAGTAACAATTAACCACAAGTTAGCAATGGAGACCTTATATCAGAAAAGCTAGTCAAAATCAAAATGCTGTGAGGACTCAGTTCCTATTAGACAACTGCAAAATAAAAGAGCATCTGGTATTGGAAAGTGAGACCAAAGCAATGGAGCAATGGACAGACAGCAGGTGAGGGTCAAGTAGATTAAATAGCTCTTGAGTTCATCAGGGAATCGGCTGACCTGATCGGCTGACTGGATGGGTAGCTTCCTCTAGAGCAACACTTGTTTCCACATGGTAAAGGAATCACCAGGTGATGCTGGATGAAGATGAAACATAGATCTTGATGTGTGACACAATATTGGTAGGTGCTACTCCATGAATGGATCCGAAAGCAAACACTAAAGAACCAAAAGGGAGCTAACTAAAAGAGAATGAGGAATTTTAAACCATTTCTTATTATTGTAATGCTTCTTCAGTGCTTTTCTTAAAAGGGAAAGAGTATCCCCTTCCTTGCATTTTCCTGCTGAGTTACATATAGTTACAGTAAAACTGTTGCTGTCTCACTCATTATGTCTTTTTTTATAATTACATGACAATTTCCTTTATGTTAAAGGTTTTGTGTGAAATCCTTTGAGTACATTGTAGACTGTTTGCATAAAAATCTCTTGAGTTATCCTCTCATGCTTGGTGACCCATGTGCTGAGATAAAAATGAATGAGCCTGAATGGTTGACTCTGACCTTGAAACAATCCACGTTCTCTGTAAAATACAATCAACCACTCACTGGTCTTGCAACATAAATCATTTTATTAGCTTTTCTCTTTTCTCAGGAATGCTTGGGTTTCCATGCCTTCAGAGTGGTCAGACTTGCATTGTCATCAGCTTTGCATGAAGTGTGATGCACAACTGAACAGGCAAACGCTGACACCTTATATTCGTAGTCAGACATCTTTGATTTTCCATGTACTTAGATGTACCAACAATTCTTTAACTTCTTTATGTATTAATTTGCCTTCAATAACAAAAGAGCAGCAGTGTTTTAGCATGCAGATTATGTATACTGTACTGAAGCAGATGGAGGGCTGAGCTGGAAGGAACCCTGTTAGGCTGAAGAAGGAGGCATCCTTAGATAGGTCAGCTCGTGGAACCCCGAAAGCAGCTGATGGGTACCAGTCCGGCTATGCAGAGGGCAGCAGTGGCAGTTCCAGAATCAAAAGCTTGGGTATGTATGACAGGTGAAATTAACAAATATTAAATAAACAATAAGACCCCTAATGAAGAAAAACAATCATTTTAAATATAAAATGATTTAGTATATCAATAAAAATATTTGTGCTTGATAAATGCAGTAAAACTTAAAATATTGTAATGGCATTAAAATATAAAATAAAATCATTAGTTGAATACTATTTGCTTGAAATAAAACAAAACTATTTTTAACTTATTGTAAGCACGTTCCCTAACTTTTTGACTATTTAATTATGGTCTTGCAATTCCCTTTGCCACCACTTCTATTTGGAGACTCGACAGTTCGCTTAATTTACAGCCACTGAAACTTTATGGTTGGATCTTATTTTAGTAAATTCTTAGCTTATTTCAAATATTATTGATTTACAGCAGGTCTACATCACAATAATAAATTTCACATTAATGTAATTGGCGTCATTACATTTTGACGATTTACATTGCTCCAGATTATACGCTTGCATAAATATTATATTGCTGTTGGGAAAATACATATTCCTTCAAATACCGGAACTAGAATGGCAATCTATAGATTGAAATGATCGAACATTAGTTAAGAATTCCTTTGACTCAAACTGACTATGAGGTTCTTACGTATCTACAAGGTTTTTTTTACTTTGACCGTACAAATATGTCTGCCAACTGCGTCGAAAAATCGTGACGCAGATTTCCCTCGACAACGTGGTATTCTTTGTCGCAGTTTTATTATACAGCGACAAGTTTACTGCGGTGTCGTTCTTTTGTTTTTGTACCATATATTTAACATAATTTGTTGTTTATTTGTTTGTTTGTTCATGTGGACTGGCGTGGTAATTAGGGGTCCCGTGACTCCGCATACATAAAAATGAATAAAGGGTGGCTGGAACTCGAAAGTGACCCAGGTGGGTAGTCAGTTAGCTAGCTCGCTAATATTCAATAATCATACATAGATTATATTCGAAATGTTATGGAACATTCTAGACTGTAATCGCTAAATAATGTCATATAGGGAACTAGTTTAGCATTAAAAATGTTGGATCATTACCTTAGCGCCAATTGAAATCACTGGCTAGCGAGACTGCAAGCTAATCTTTACAGTGAGTTGTAAGGACGCTTAATAAATTGAACATTTTACATATTTGGATAAATGCTTAATTCTATAACATCTGAGTGTGTATTCGTTACATTAAGTATCAGGAATTTACCAGGAGCTAATTGTAGTGTTATTGTGTATTCTTTCACAGACATTGTTTATGTATTATTATGTATTATTTTGTATCGCGGCAGTTATTAGGATAAACAGGCTACCAGGTTGTTGGATTAAATCGATTGTTGTTAATGTATTCGAATAATTCCCTCTGTCACTTTTGTGACAATTATGTGTAATGTGTTATTATTATTATTTATATTATTATTATTATTATTTTTTATTTGTCTTGACTCAGGACTCTTCACGCTCCTGGTGGAGGATTTTGGTGAGTTACCCCACATGTTCCTATAAATAATTGTGGTCGCATGTTCAGCAATATTAAAACTAAATTGTCTCTTTAGGTGTGAAAGGTGTTCAGGTTGAGGAAATATATGATTTGCAGAGCAAATGCCAAAGGTATTTGCATCACTTGTTTTCTTATTGTGTGCAGTTAGATGGTTTTGCCAGCAAACACTATATGCTGACTTCTAACTTTCTTTAGCCCGGTGTATGGCTTCATCTTCCTGTTCAAATGGATAGAGGAACGCCGATCCAGAAGGAAGGTGTCCACACTGGTAGATGAGACCTCAGTTATTGATGAAGAAATTGTCAATGACATGTTCTTTGCTCACCAGGTACAGTATGTGTTTCAGTACATGGTACATAATATAATCCTACATGATTCTGGTACAGGCAGACCCTCGGTTAAGAACTTCTGACTTATTAACAGACTGCCATATGTATTATTATATTCAAAATTTTGGTTAAATACAATGGTTTACAATGGTTTGATGATGAATGCACATGCTCTTGAAAAGGTATGGCTTCATAAGTTTGTTGTGTACAGCTGAAATTTAATACCACTTGTATATTATTATTATTGTTATAATTAATTTTGTGCTGATTCATTATTTTTTGGATTTACCTAAAAGTTGGACTTAGACAGACTGAGGGAACAGATCTTGTTTGTAACCTGGGACCTGCCTGTGTTCATGTTTGTCAGCAGGTGAACTTGATCTGGCTGTGAGTGGTTAGAAGGCATTGAAGAATGTTGCATATATTTTGTTTTCTTGTTTGTTTTTTTTTTTTTTTGTTGTTTAAAACTGGGCAGCGGTGGCTTGATGGTTAGGGAAGCGCACTTGTAATTGAAAGATTGCAGGTTCGAATCCCCGACCAGCAAGGCACCACTGAGGTACCCTGAGCAGGGTAGCACCCCCAAGCACTGCTCCCTCGACGCTTAATTAGCTGCCCTCTGCTATGGGATGATGTCACAGATGGGTTAAATGTAGAGGACACATTTCGTTGTTGTGCACTGTGGGCTGTGGTGTGTCAATAATGACCAGTGATCACTAAATAAAAAAAATAATAATAAAAAATTTCATTGTAAGCAAGTGTTAAATTTGAAGACTAACTTCTTCTAGTGTGTGCCTCACGTGCAGCAGAAACTCAAAGTCTATGAAGTCTATTACTGAACTAAGCAGTTCATGATTTCCAGACCAGTTTCTGAAGTGTTCTGAGATTCAGGGGGCTCTATCTCTGCCATGTTCAGCTCATCCCCAACTCCTGCGCCACCCACGCCCTGCTCAGTGTGCTCCTCAACTGCAATGGCGTGGAGCTGGGACCCACCCTCAGCCGGATGAAGGCATTCACCAAAGGCTTCAGTCCAGAGGTAAACCCCAGCCTGGTATGGGTCAACAGCAGGAGAAATTCCGCTGATGCACTGAAAGAAAGCGACATTGCTTCATAATGAGATTCATGTGTCTTGGTTATTTTACATATCAATTCTTAGAAGTTGACTGTGGCATTTCTTAGCTTCTAACCAAGGGACCAACCGTTTCCTAGCTGTAAACATATAATTACGCCGTTCAATGGTTTAAAGGCAAAATAATTGATTAGTTTGTTGTGAAATTTTGGTGGGCCATTTCCGAAATTTGCTCTGAGAACAAAACAGGGAAACCCTAGATTGGTGAAGAAAAATGGCTTCAGATGCTGCCAATGAAAGTCTAGTGTTTTATATAACAATTTTTGCTTAGTTGCAGTTTCCTGGATGGCATGGGGAGGTGGGCCTAAATGAGAAATAAGTGTTGAAAAACACCTGCTATGATGATCAAAAGCAGTTCATTCGGCCGGTATTTTGGGCCTGAATGTTCAGTATGCTGAATGGTCCATTAGCAGGCATCTGTGCTGGTCCTAGTAGCCCTATTATTAAACACTTTCGGGGGTGAACCCTGGACAGCCCTTATAATGTCTGGGATGCAAAGCTAACTTTCACTGCTGTCTAGTCGCTGCAATACATGGGGTTTCTTATGTGATAAAGTCATCATGCTGTGCTGTTGCTGTTCTGCTCCTTTAAGAGTAAAGGATATGCAATCGGAAACGCTCCTGAACTTGCCAAAGCACACAACAGTCATGCCAGGTGAGCACTTTCGCCTCTGTCAACGCTCATCGTGTAGCTGAAGGCCATTTTATGCTTCCTTTTTTTTTTTTTTTTATATGCAAAATTCTGCGCAGGGCCGTTTGCGGTTAAGTTCTGGACTGTCGTTACACGGAAGCTGTACCTTCTGCTCTGTGCGCCTCTGGACTTCGTCTTCCCTGGACTGAAGATCGGTTTCGCTAACTGATTTTTATATGGTGACCGTTTACAACTGTGGGGGAAAAAAGCAATCCTGTGTATGCTAATTTTATGCTGAAGGAAACAGGCTTGTGCACCGGAAATAAACATTTGTCTTCTTTTCCCAAGTGGGATAATTTCTTATTGTAATTAACGGCTGTCACAGCTTTTCATTTCGTCTGCTTGCTGCCTCCCAGACCCTGGGCTCAGAGGTGCTGGGCTCAGTCATGTACGTGTGTGTTACAGGCCTGAGCCCAGGCACCTGCCAGAGAAGCAGAATGGCATCAGTGCGGTCCGGACCATGGAGGCTTTCCACTTCGTCAGCTACGTGCCCGTTAAGGACCGTCTGTTTGAATTAGACGGACTCAAGGCCTACCCCATTGACCACGGTACGGCGACCCCTCCTTCGCTCAGGCTGTTTGCCCATTTATTGGCTTACTTGTTCTCGTTGTTTTAATATCATATTTATTTAGTGAATAACCTGTTTATACTGAACACCACCCTGTAACTTAAACAGGCTTAATGTTTATAGATATTCATAACAATTCTGGAGCTGTCAATGTTGTGTGATTCTATATGCCCAAATTTGTCATGTACAGCATTGGTGTTATTCAAATTTGAGCTCGTATTTGTTTTACACTGACCTAAAGGATTATTAGGAACACCTGTTCAATTTCTCATTAATACAATTATCTAATCAACCAATCACATGGCAGTTG
>JABFEA020000130.1:13762731-13778516 GCA_019775915.2 Cyphomyrus plagiostoma | reverse complement strand
CCCCCCCCCCCCCCCCCCCCCCCCCCCCCGCCCGCCCCCCCCCCCCGCCCCCCCCCCCCCCGCCCCGGCCCCCCTACAGTTTATGATTCAGTTCTGATTCAGAAGTCTGATGGTCTGAGGGAAGAAACTGTCTTCCATCCTGGCAGTGATACAAAAGAAACTGCTTGACGGAAGGAGGGAAAACAGCATTTGGGGGTGGGGTGTGGGGTCATCCTCGGTGCCGGCTTTGCGGATGCAACGTGACATGTGAATGTCTGTAACAGATTGTGGGTGAATAGTGTGAACAGCAGAGGGCTGAGCACACAGCCCTGGGGGGGGCCCTGTGCTCGGTGTGGTAGTACTGGAGATGTTCCTGCTGATTTTGACTGGCTGAGGTCCAGTTGCAGAGGGAGGTGTTCAGGCCCAGTAGTTTCAGCTTTCCTATCAAATGCTGAGGAATGATTGTGTTGAATGCTGAAGTGAAGTCTATGAACAGAACTCTCACACAAGTGTCCTTTTTGTCCAGGTGTGGTCAGGGTCAGGTGGGGGATGGTGGTGATGCTATCATCTGCTGAATGGTTGAGCTAGGCTGTCACTTTTTTAAAAAATCAAATTTGAATGAATTTCAAATGTCACACGATTCATTGAAATATATTCAGATACCTGTGACCCTACCCCTCCCTGTCCCCCCAGTTCAGGTCAGGTTAGGTCTGGTTAGGGCATGTTGGGGAGCATGCGTCGATGCAGCACATTTCCACACCCACCACACAGCGAAACTCCTTGGAATCCCGGCCAGCAATCTCCCAGGCAGACACATGATCCAGTCCCACCCTCCGGAAATGGCCATCCATCTGCCACATCCAGGTGTTACATGGGCGTCCTCTTGGCCTTGGGTCCTCAGCAATGAAGATCCTGTGAGCCGGATCACCCTCAGGAAAACACGCCACATGGTCGTGGTGCCATAACTGACACTCCCTCACAATGCAGGTAATGTGCCTCATTCGGGTCTCCTGTAGCAACCACTCATTCAACACAAAGTCAAACCAGTGGTAGCCAAGGATTCTCCGAAGAGACACAGTACCGTAGGAGTCCAGTCTTCATCTCAGCTCATTGGATAGCATCCATGTCTCACAGCCATACAGCTAGACAGGGAGCAGCTAGACTCTAAAGACTTGGACTTTCATCCTCTTGCAAAGACTGTCCTCTTGCAAAGATATCGGGAGCACCACACACCCCTTTCCAGCGACCTCATGACCCTCCATGCTTTTACAATCTGTCTGCTGACTTCATAGGAAAAGTCAACAGAGACATGAATGTCTCTCAACAAGGTCGACATTCTCCCCGCAGACAGACACACTACTGATGGATGTGTCTAAGAAGTTATTAAATACCTTTATAACTTCCCAGTTATAACCCGCAATCCCAGACACTCAGACTCCTCCCTAATCAGAGCCTCCATTGACTTTGCTAAGATCATGGGCCCCACAACCCTGCCCAATACCCAGTCTATACAAGCATTGAACAAAGTAGGAGCAAGAACATGCCCCTGGCGAACCCCAGAATCAACTGGGAAGAATCCAGATGTTCTCTCTCCACTTTGCACAGCACTCAAGGTACCAGTGTACAGGTCGGCTATGACGTCCAGTAACTTCAGGGGGATCCCGCGAAGTCTCAGAATGTCCCACAATGCAACTCGATCAGAGTCAAACGCTCTATGAAAATCGACAAAGGGTGTGAACGACCTCTGCCTGTATTCGTGTTTGCGCTTGATGAGGACCCTCTGTGAAAGGACACAGTCGATGGTAGACTTCTTAGGCGTAAAACCAGACTGCTCTGGTTGCTGACGGGCGAGCAAGTGATCAGATCCTGTTAAAGATGACCCTAGCAAGGACCTTACCCGGTACTGAAAGCAGTGTTATCCCCCTGTAGTTGCCGCAATCCAGGCAATCACCCTTCCCTTTCCAGGTAGGGACTACAATCTCATTTTCCAAAGACTGCCTGCAATGCCAGGAGAACAGCTTACCACAGATCCCTGCGGCCTTACCTGCCCCCAGCTGATTCACCACCCATTCAATCTCAGTGAGATTGGGTGGTTCATAGCTGGTCGGAGGATCAGCTTCGAGAACCATCAACCCAGAAATGTCCAACATCCTAGCTGGAGGGTCAGCTTTAAACAACTGCTCAAAGTAGCCCAGCAAGTCACAACTGTGATCCATAAGGACCGTCCCATCACCCGCCCTGACTGCAAGTCTCCGAGTAACAGATTCAGATGTGTGTAATGCTTCGATTCCTCTGTAAGCAGGACATGGGTCACTAGACCACAGATGATGTGTCACCTGCTCACAAATTCATCTAACAAACGCCTCCTTATCAGCCCTCAGAGCCCTCACAGTCGTCCTTCTCGGTCCCTGATACACACTGGAGTTGCCACCAAGTCATGTGCTGCCTCTGCTTGATAATATCCAGGGTTCCTTGCAAGATGAAACACCTCCTTCTCGGAACACTGGCAACACCAACACAGCCCGTCGGCAACCTTCAGGGTCTCATCACGGAAGGTCTCCCAGAATACATAAGAGCCGGTAGTCTCACTCAAGTCTGCAAGTTCCTCACACAAACTGCATGCAAACTTGTCAGAAACAGCTTGATCTTGGAGTCTGGCTAAGTACAGCTTCATTCTCCTAGTAGGTGGTAGCCTACTGGATATAAGCTGAATCTTCAAGGTAGCAACAACAAGTCTGTGGAGTTCTGCAGGAGCCTCAAGTATCTGCCCACAAGGATGTGATCGTTCTCCTTCGCGGCACCACCTGTATTGGAGTACCAAGTGTCTTAGGGCATTGGAACCGGGATCCAGCGACCCACAGCCCCTGCTCTTCCCCAAGTCAAGGAACATGGAGCCACTTTCTCCCCAGTCTCCAGACCCATGGGGACCGACACAATCCTCATAGCCAGCCCTGTCAGAGCCAGTGGTTGCATTGAAGTCACCCATAAAATACCCCGCAAAAAATACTCCCCCCCCGAAAAAAATACGAAAGTAATAAAGAAACCAGTATTTATATGTGACACACCCTCACAAAACACTTGCGATCAAAAGAAATACTTTAGTGTGCCCCCGGGATAGTTTTGCGTTACTAATGATGACTGTACTGTGTCCATTTAAAGTACAAAACATAGAATTAATGGACTAATAACTATAAACCCAGGCGATACAGACATGTCCAGTTAAGTGTGCTTTAAGCATTAAACTATGGGGGACAATGCACACTACATAACTTTCATATATGTGTTTTTATACATATTTATATTAATTTATATTAATTGCAATGTGTCCATTCACCACCAGTGATTGTAAACAAGACAGTTGGGCTGTTGAACGTGAAGTGTGCACACAAACTAGGAGATAATTAAAATTCACCCCTATAGAATCTCTGGAAAAGCAAAGGGTGTTGCTTGGTTATGTTGAAAGATATTACAGCTCGAAAGCTGTGTGTTAATTATGGATTAAACCTGAAAGCACTTTCGGATAGCCTTTCCTGGTATTCACACTTGACGATGTATGTCGGGATATGCAGCTCTATACTGAAATACTCCAGAAAGTGGGTTTTAAACATTAATCCCAAAACTGCAATAAAGTTAGCTGCAATAAGCTGTAGCAAGAACAAAAGAGGAACATAAGAAGAAATGTAGAGATGTGTGGAGGCCAATGTGTAAGCTTGTTTGGGGACAATTCAACTGATAGCTTAAAGATACACACTATTGGAAAAACAGTGAAAAACTATTTCGCAGCTCTCTGTTTAGCAGCATAAGTTAAAGTAATAAATATTATAATCCTATCTAGCTCAGATTTAAAGGGACCCAGGGTTTTAGCTTGCACTACACTAACATGAAGACTAGTCCATACTCTTAACTACACGCCGTGTAAAGAAGTGCTTCCTCAGATTTGTTTTAAAATGTTCTCCCACTAATTTCCATCTATGGCTCAAGCAAGAGCCGTCTGTGGGGAACATCAAAGGCCTTCTGGAAATCTAAGTAGATCACATCCTAATCCTTTTTGCGATCGATATCTCTTGTAGCTTTCTCAAAAAACTCAAGTAGATTAGTTAAACAGGATCTACCTCGTCTAAATGTTGGGTGTCCCCCAGAATGTTATTTGAATCCAGGTAATCTACCATTTTCACTTGGATTATAACTTCCGTTACCTTTCCAGTTATGCAAGTTAAATTGATTGGCCTATAATTTGCTGGATTACTTCTGTCCCCTTTTTGAATATGGGTGTCATATTAGCATGGTTACAATCAAAAGGTACCACACCAGCAGATAAGGATTTCTGAAATAGCAAGGTTAAAGGTTGGCACATACTATCCCTTGTCTCTTTTAAAACTATAGGTAAGATGCCATCAAGGCCTTGTGATTTATTTATTTTGATCTTAGCTAGTCTTTGTAGGACATCATCTTCAGTTATACTGGTGAAAGATGAAGATGGATTAGGAATAAGAGTCGGTACGTTACTCGTGTCTTTCAGCGACTGGAGCAGTCTGGTTTAAGCCTAAGAACAGTGAATACTCGTGCCAAACAATCTTTAAATTCATTAACTATATTGATTTCATTTTCAATTATAAGACCCTTACTATCCTGCAGATTCAGCTTTTAGAGCTCTTTTGGAGTTAAAATATCGGAAGAAACTTTTAATGTCATCTTTAGCCTCCAATGCAATCTTCCTTTCAACATTCCATATAGCGAGTCGAATACTATTTCTTAACCGAGCCTGACTTAGATTCCCCTTGCTTTGTTCTGACATCATTAGTTATTTCCCATTTGTGGAACAGAGCCCTTTTCCTCCTGACTTTATTCTTAATTTCAGTAGTAAACCACCTTGATTGCAGTTTCCTAGATGTCCCTTTTTTTGCTGGGAACAGGTAAGAAATCCCCTTTTGCTCTGAATAATGTGTTTTAAAAACTTTCCCATGTTTCAGTTTTGTTATTTCATTATTCCATCCAGTTTACAGAGTCTTATTTAATTCTCATACCATTAAAATTAGCCACCCTAACATTAAATATATTTGTTTTAGACTGTATTCTCCGGACACTAAGATTGACCAATCAAATTTAACCAGGTTCCCTAAACCTTCCCTAAGCATGTCCCAGTCAGTGTGCTCAAAACAGTCCTGAAGCACAGAGATGGTTCCTGAAGCCAGGAACATGTCTGCTTCACAACAGAGAAGCACTAATACTTGCTCAACTCTTAACTGTCTTGCCCTTTGCCAGCAAACTGGGTGTTCTTGCTGAACTGTTTGTGATATGCTGTCAGTCTTATGTCAAAACCCAAGTGTCTTCACATAAACTCTGTGTGCTTTCCTTGTGGTCTGCTCTGGATATACATATACTCTGATATATGGAGATGAAGACTGTAAGTTTGTCAGTTTGGGGTCTAAGCACAAAAAGCAGACTTTTGGTGTCTGTGACGTTATCACCCGTGGTAGAGTCCTCCGAATAGCACAACAATATCAACTTATGAAAATCAACTGAGAGAGACAGATTGATGGAGACTGATAAAATCAATCCCCTGGATCCTTGTAACAGATTCCCCCTTGAATTTGTCCTTGATATGGATGGATGGAAATTGATTTGTTTTATTATTAATATTATAGTTATATTAAATCAAGTTTAAAACTAAATATGTGCACAGTAAAATAAGAAACCACAAACACATCTGCCGTAGATTTCATTACCACTGCGGTCTCACCAGATGTAGTTTGTTGTTTGGACTTTTTTCCTGTTTTGTTAAGAACGTGGTTTTGTGTTGAATTATCTGTTTACTGTACATCTCTTTGTGTCTTCAATTCTCTGGTAAAATGTCACATTATGTGCAATGTGAGTCTAAAGAGACGCGAGAGTGAGACTTCTAACTCCGTCAGGCTTATAAATGTCATCTCACTGCTCTCTTCTCCAGTTTCGCTTTGTGCTCTTTTTCCTGAGACAATTTCACCAGTTCCACCTGCCACAGGGCGGTAATGATTCCGTGATTTTTAGGTGTCAATAGCAGCCAGGAACTATTTTAAATGGGGTAAAGTATGGCCATGTGGGTTGGAAGTCTTCTTATATCCAGGAGGTTACCAGATTGAATCCCGGGTCCAGCAGAGTGATCATGTCACTACTGGACCTTTGACCCTGGCTCGTAACCCCAAACTGCACCTTAAAAATACCTGACCCTTTATTATGACATTACTTACTGTACTGTGACAACATTAACAATCTTTTCTGTTCTATCTTCACGTGATACAAGCTGCAAGGGAAATGCACCTTCATGTTGCATGCATGTTCAAATGCATGCATGTTCTCTGTCCCCCAGCGAGATGCATGTTCTCTGTCCCCCAGTGAGATGCATGTTCTCTGTCCCCCAGCGAGATGCATGTGCTCTGTCCCCCAGTGAGATGCATGTTCTCTGTTCCCCAGCGAGATGCATGTTCTCTGTCCCCCAGTGAGATGCATCTTCACTGTCCACACGTGAGATGCATCTTCTCTGTCCCCCAGCGAGATGTATCTTGACCCTGAAGCGGAGCCGCTGCCCCAGATGTGTATCCCACGATGGGGGTTTGGCACTGGGCAGCAGACCAGAGACTGGGTCATCCACTCTGCTCTGCAAGCACGTCGGATTATTTTCCACCCTTTTTTCTTTTTGTCCGTTGTGTCTCCTGAGACCCTTTCAGACCACATCATACCGAGCCCATACACTAATGTCTTTTTTCTATTACTAACCAGTGCGCATTAGATCCTTGCACTCTGTAATGAAGGATTCATTTAAATTTGCATGTATTCATTTATCTGACACTTTTCTCTGAAGTGGGGAAGGGTTACATGTTATGTGTACTCCCTGGGATTTGAACCCGCGACCTTTGTGACCTTTATCTGTGCATATCAGAGCAGTGCAAAGTTTTAACTATTCATTTGTGCCTCTCTGCGGCTTTGTCATTTTGCTAAAGTAGAACATATTACATACAGTGGTTGGCATATTGCTAAATATGTTTCTTCTTAATGCAGATCATCGCTATTTAAATGCAATTTCGGGCAGCAGGTACTGTAGTTGGTTAAAGCCATGAACTAGATACCTGAAGGTTGCTGATTCAATGAGGGGTTTAGCCATCTGCAGTAAAGCCCCCAGGTTAGAAATTTAACCTGGATTTTCTCTGTAAAATATCCAGATGCATAAATGGGTGGCAGATGTAAGAATTTTTTAATAAAATCCCCGCAAAATATTACAAGGGTAATCTGTATTCATTCATACCTGTACTGCTGTTGCTACTGCTGTTTGAAGTCACATTTTAGGAAGTATAAAAATTAGCTGAATCTGGGGTCTGTGTAATATAGTGTGATAGCGAACCTATCAGATGTCTCTGTAGAACTGACCATGGTGCTTACTGTGGTGTAGAGGCCATGTGTATGTGATATATCTGTTTCGGTTACAGACATATTGACTTTCAGTGCTGAAATGCTGAAAGCAGAAGTAAATGACATGCCATTTACAGCAGCTTAATATAGAAGACATGAAAAATGTAGTACAGACATAGGCGATAGGAGCACTGGCCTTTTTGGAGACAGTCCTTCTGTTGCCTGATGCTGAATTTGATGCTTTCACTTGAGCAGAACAGCATCTGCCCACCCCACATTTTCTCCTGCACTGTCAGCAAGTACGATTTGTCAACTTATCTAAGAGGGACCCATAAATAAAACCCAGGGACTCGCTTCCTGGGCAGTGAGATTTCGAGGTAATTTATTGGTCACCCTAGTAATACTCTGAGAAGGTATTATGTTCAGGTATAGTAGGTACTGACAGCTAGATGTCATGTTCCTGTAAGCCTGGGCCAATAGAAATTAAGACTCAAATTGTAATTAGAGATGAATTTTTTGGGTCTGATCCCTGTCGATACCAATACCAATCTGATGTTTATCAACTACTGAGCATTAAATTAGATATTTGTATCAAGCTGCACTATTTGAGTTTGCTAAGAATAGTGAAATATAATGGTGAAGTTGCATACACAAAAGCTCTGTGACTATGCTACAGGAAAACAAAAACAGGTCACTCTTCGCTTAATATTATTTCATTAAATTGAACATTACTGCACAGACATGTCTCGGCATAATGCCTTACTCAGTGTGCACATCCCTGCTGGACGACCATTGAAGTTACAGCAGATGTTATAAACATCATCTGGGCATTACTAGACCACACCCCAATTGAGTGGTATCACACCACATTACTGTCATAATATACAAAACATCAAGGATTTATAATATGTATATCATGCAACATCATAACGGAACATATCACACAAGTACACAATGTTACAGGAGGAAATCCACAGCCAACATGATTTACACAAGTCTCCTTCTTTGTTTTATTCAGTAACAACTTTCACAAAAAACAAATATATGAATAAAGAAATCAATCATAAAATAGTACACATAAGTCTCTAATACAAAATAGACAGTGGAGCACAGATAAAAACCTTAAAGTAGTAATTAACCACTTTTTAGAAAGAATACAATTCTGACAACGTCTAGTTTGTATAAATGTTACTGTGTTCAGACAGCAGTCTTACAAACACTGCACTCTGCAGTTTTGCTTTTTTTCTTTTTTTCAGTGTAAAGTACAGTTACCTCTTCACAATTGCGAGGGTTAGGGGCAGAAGGTCCCTGCAGCTGTGAAAATTTGCAAATAATAGGCATCCCATAATAGTCTGCTAGCCTGGACAATAATATAAAATGTCTGTTTATTGCCAATGTCTAAACAAACAGTTCTATACTGTATACTTGCATGTCAAATTACTTTGTCATTTCCTATTAAGACCTTATATACTCACCATTTAAATTATGCCCTTGTATATACAAAGTTACCATTGCATGCACTGGGAGCGAAACGTTTTGGACTCATTATTAAAAACACAAAACTAATGGCACTGAAAAGTTTAGAAGTTACTGCAGCGTAAGATTCCACGGACAGAAAGACAGATAAAACATGGGTGAGGCTGGCGGCTGAGACAAAGATGCGTGTCGTGCCAAAACCAAGACTTTACATTAAAGATATAGTCCTTACACTAACAAATATTAACTATTACTAATATTTATATATTATATGATTTTATGTGGTGCAAATGATTTTCAGTACTGTGTTTGTCTTACGCATTGTCTGAGAGTTTATGAGGTCTTTTGGCAAGCTCCAAAAATATTCCCGTTTAATTGTTCACAGCCAATTTGTGGATAACCAAAAGCACGAATGTCAAATGCATCAATCATATTTCCATTCATCCGGTATTACAGCATGGACGCACGTGCATTATTGAATAATTACTCATCATGTGACCCTCACATCTGTTTATGATATGTCATACTAAGGCTACAAGAATTGTATGTGTGATGTGGTGTCACCTGCCCTTATTAACCCACTTGTTAACAGTGGGAAGCATTCAAATTCTCACAATCTCACACTGCACTGGCTCCAACGTGACATAACACTGAACTCCTTCTCACAGTCCATCAGCCTTGGTCTGAAGAACATACATGCCCCCTTTCCTGTAAGGCATCATAACATATAGACCTTCACCAGCAAGGATCAGGAAATATAATGTGCTTAACTGTTGGAAGCATGCATGCACAGTAAACTGTGTGAAGTTTTACATCTAACGTTCATCAGAGATAAAAGTTAGTCATTCCTTGTTAGGATGCACTAAAGCGTAATACGTGGGTATATTCATAATGGCCTCAATTGAAAAGTTTCAGAGGAAGTTATCCCGGTACAACCCATGAAAGAGGATGAAAGATCATTCTGCAGTTGAGGAAAACCTGCATTACTGCGACAGTAACAACACCAACAGAATAATTCATTTTTGGAGATTTTACAAAAAAATGGGACAGTTTTGTATTATTTATTTTGTATCCCTGTACCATTTCTGTTTATAGCATAAATATATTCATTTTCGTCCGTATTGGATAAGCACATGGAGGAGCCACGAAGGGTATAGAGTTCTTTGATGTAATATAGTTTCCACTAGTAAGCCTAATCTCATTATGTACTTATTTAATTTCAATTGGGAGAAAGAACTCCCTGATTGAATGTGATAATTAATCTGTAATTGTGGTTCTCATTCTGGTTCAAAGTCATTTTGCAGCTGTCTTTTCTTTAGTTTTATATGGCCAAAAGTATTGGGACACCTGCCTGTACACACACATGAACTTTATTGATAACCCATTCTTAATACTTAGGCTTTAAATGTGTGCCCATAGAAGAGCTTAAACTTTATGACCACTCATTGGGAATGTGGATAAAGCTGATTACCTGTGCTGATTGGGATCTGGGATATACTGAATGGCAAGTGAATGCCTGGGTTTCATAAGTGACGAGCTTGATGGAGTAGAAATGTGTAAAGATCTGAGTTACTTTGACTAGGGAAAAATTGACATGGTCAGATGACTGGGCCAGAGCATCACTGAAATGGTAAGGCTTGTGGGGTGTTCCCCATAAGGGGTCCTGTCTCATATGGAGGGACACTGGAAAAAAGGTAACTGAAAAAAATTGAATTCTGCGCACAAAATGACTGTGTAACAACACACATTGCGTTACACCCTGCTACGTATGGGCCTGGGTATCTGGGTAATCCCCCGCTCCCTGGGTGCCCCCTCAGGCGGCTCCCTTTCATGGACAGCTTACTCTACAAAGAGTAAGTTGAGGTAGGTGTAAAGATGATTTCCCCCTGGAGATCAATAAAGTATCCACTATTATTATTATGTGTGGATCCCAGTGTCCCAGTGCAGTGAAGGGGACACTTCAGTTCAATTCAGTTTTATTCGTATAGCGCAATTTCACAACATTACATTGTCTCAAGGCGCTTTACATTATCCCTCCCCAAAGCCCCCAGTGAGTAAGCCATAGGTGACAGTGGCAAGGAAAAACTCCCGCGAAGGAAGAAACCTTGGGAGGGACCAGACTCACAGGGGGAGCCCATCCTTCAGGGGGCAGCAGAAGAAGCCCTAACCCTACCCAGAGCCAAAGAGAGAGCCCATCCTCCAGGGGTTGGCAGAGGAAGTCAAATGGGCAAGATAACAAAGTTCCAATTCATGTTGTCCAAATTTTTACATTTGAATCTCAAAGTAGGCAGGCAGGTGATGCCAGGCAGGTACTGGTGCTGCTTCAGATGGCAAGATGACCAGTGGCCCAGCAGCAGGTTATACAGGGAAGATGCCACAGGTAGATGGGCGAGCAGGCAGGAATGATGCCACAGGTAGTGGAGATGTCGCGGGCAGTGGGGTAGGCAGGATATCGTGATAATTTGGGGTCTCCAGGCAGCCCACCCTAGGAGGGGTAGGGAAAATAAAATGTGCAGTTAGCCAAAGTAGGGGAGATTAGCGACAGTTCAAACAGTTTAACAAGTGCAATATGTAAGCTCTGGCAGATATGGCTATAGCAGCATGTGTAGGAGGGAGAGACAAGTTGTAACAGGCCTGGGGAGACCCTGAAACACTGTACTGTAAAAATGGTGCTGTCCTTCAGACGAGATGTAAAACAGGTTCAAAAGCATAGGGGTGGTACATCACTTTGGCGGTACACCCCCATCACAGTCAAGGGGATAATGGGCAGTGCCACACTGGACAGACTGTTCAGAAACAGTGTGCAGAACATGATGAAGCAGTCAAGGTGGCTCATCAAGCAGGTAGTTGTAATGTTTGGGCTGTTTGGTGCGTATACATCAGCATATGCGTCTCACATTAGTCCAACAAACAGGCGAATGAATGGGGATTCGAATTTGGAGGGAAAGAGGGCTGGTAATCGCTAGCCTATGGTGGTTTCCATGAAAAAGGACAAAATAATGAAGCACTTAATAAAGTCTTTCTTTTACTGGCTGAACTGCTCTTGGTAACTTGGGGATTTTGGTTTGGTTTTCCATGTAAATTGGTTATCTTTGTGGTCTGGAGTGCAAGTGCTTTCCATCAATTATTACAGCGTTTCAGAGCACTGAACATCCATGCTGCGACCCAGGTGCTTGCACTGTGACTTGGAAGCACGCCGAGCCGCTCTCACTCTGACTCACAGATGAAAGAAAAGTCAGACATACTCATTGGCCAACTGACTGCCGTACTGACTCACTGACGCGTGGATTTGCACACATGCAGACAAGCTCACTCATCGACACAGTGATACACTGACTCGTTGACTCACTGAGTTACTGATACATGGGCTTTTCTGACTGACACATTTGCTTGCCAGTGCCTCTGCTCATTATTATCATGATTTTTTAGGTGAATTAATCCTTTTTTGGATGTGTCTTTGCTGTCCTGTGCATCACCACTGTACATTGCTAGAGAGCAAGAAGCTCAGCAGGACTACTCATTTAAGGGAGGGCCCAGTGTGAAATCACCAAAGGAACCCGTGCAGAGCATGCTTTGCAGAATCAAGGCACCGAGTCTACTCATTAGGTGACTAAGGTCCCTTGTAGAATGCCGTAATTTGAGAAAATAATCTGTGAAAGAATGTTACCGTGAAATTCTTGTCGTTTTGGTAAATATTTTAATTTGTCTTGATCAGGTGTAGCACTTGCCCTAAATTCTTGCATGCTAAATGTTTGTGCTGCCTATGTTTGGACTAATGTGGACCTCAAGGGGGTAGAAAAATTTGCCCATGTCTGGTCACTGGTTTGAAGTAATCAAATTGCAACCAGGCCCCTGACCAAAACCATTAACCCTGGAAACTCCGGAGGTGCTGGATAAATGGCCAGCCGTGTTCTCAGACCCCAAGTTTCGCTATCACTGTTATATGTGTATGTCTCATGTAGATCTAGAAGGGATGTGTAGCAACCAAAGAGCTCCTTTGTACTTCTGCTTATGCTTGTATGAATGGCTGATAACTAATATCACTATTAAGCTCTGTTTTACTGTGTGCACTTGTCTGTTCATGTGGAATGAAGGATTTGATGATTGAGTGCATAGAAATGTCAGTGATTGGGCTGGCTTTTTCCAGACAAACCCTTGATATATTATTGGCTAAACTGTCAGCAAAAACCACTTCCATCTTAAAAGCAGTAATGTATATCCAGGGCCTTCATAGTTGAATGATGGAACTCTTAGGGTTATTCAGTGATGTCATGGCAGCTCGAGAATATGTCTATACACTGGGCACTGTCTGAAAAAATCTGCCTTGTCTGTGAAGATGCGTGAAAAGCACAACTGATGCATGGGAGGACCAAGCAAAGATGGCAACCTTGTAGGACGGAGTCTGAATATATATTTTGACACGTGTGAAATAATGTGGGATATGGAGAGCTAAGGTCTGCCCATCGAATTGCAGCAAACAGGTTATTTTATCCTTGCTATCAAGGTAATTTAGTCAAAATGGACTCTTGTCAAAATGGATGCTTTGAGTTTGTGGAGCAGAGCCAGGGTGCAACACTTAAAGAAGGCAAGCTGCAGAAACGCCAAGCGAGAATGATACTGCTGCACTCTTCTTGGAAATATAAGTGGTTGTATGTAAGATAAATGGATGTTGCACTTTGGTGACACTATATCTCCATCTGATTTTCCCGGCAGGTCCAGGAGTGGCTATGCCTGAACTGCCAGATGCAGAGGGCCCTGGGAATGGATATGACAACCCCCCAATCCAAGCAGCTGGGGGGTCTGGCTAAGGCTCCATCCCAACCCGACCTGTCCCGTTCGTCCACCAACCTGTCTGGCAAACAGGATCATACGCGAAGTGCCGGTAGCTCTCCCTCAAAGCAGTCTCAGGAGCAGCCATTAGACAAGCTGTTTGGTTTTGGAGCATCCATCCTTAGCCAGGCCAGCACTCTGATGTCTGTTGATCCTCTGCTGCCCCCCCAACCTCCGCCAGCCCCCACCAAGACACGCCAGGGGCCTGTTTCTGGACCTGCTTCTGGGCCTGCCCCTGCCCCGGGCCTTCATGCACCCCCTCAGCAGCAGCCAGCCCAGCGCCCAAAGGAGCTGGGGAAGCTCGAACCAAACTGTCCTCTGTGCAAAGCAGAGCTGAACGTCAGCAAGTTTTCGGAGCCGCCCAACTACAGTACCTGCACACGGTGCCACACCCGAGTTTGTAACATGTGTGGCTTCAACCCCACGCCTCACCTGGTTGAGGTAAGAGGACACGCCCGTTACCAAGGGGTGGGTGGAGCAAAGTCATGATTGATGTCTGAAGTTAGCTGTAGATGCCTGCCTCTAAAAAACAAATATGAATGTTGGGGAAATGATCAGAAAGAACAGAGTAGGAAGGGAATATCTTAGACCCTTGGGTAGCTAATTTCATATCTTAAACAATGTCGACGGTCTCCTGAATTTCCCTGGATTTGATGCACCGGTAGGAATGGTGGAACTCCGAAGGATTTTATCCTTCTCATTTTTGTGTCTACGCATGATGCTATCATGTAGAGTCAGTACTGTCTTTGTCTCATTCATAAAGGATGGTGAATGCGTGGTTTTAACGGCTTTAATAGCCCACATAAATGGATGTGTTGACTGCAAAAGGGTTGCTCTGGTGTGGGAGGCTGGAACACAATAAACCATTATCCAAGGTCAGTGACACAAATTGTTTTGGTAACCAAGTGGTGCAAAAAGCATTTGGTGCCGTTTATAGGAGGGATGTGGGAACCTGAGAGGTTCACTATACTGTGAAGTAATGCATTGTGGGTAGTATCAGGTGACATGAACTGTTCGGTCACAAAGAATCTGTATTTGTGCAGTAGTGCATCAGTTTATGGGTGACTGTCAATGATAATGTCAAATTTGATTTGAAAACAGGCTACCTGTCACTAGGCGATATGCAGCAAATTTTCAAGAAGGAATCAAAAATTTGTGAAACGTATGGGCATGTGCATGTGTGGGTGGATTGGTGGCTAGCTATCGGAATGCGCGCATCTCCCTTGGTGTGAATATATGCATGTAATACATTTGTTGGTGTGTAGCTGTACAATGTATCCTGTAGGTGGCTGGCATCTCTGGCCAATGGTCTTGTGATACCATTGGCCATATATAGCTGCCAGCCAATGACAAGTGAAGGGTGGTGCTCTATGCCAAAAGAGCTAGAAGGCGACGTTAGGTAGCCATTCGGTGAGCACGTCAGTCACCCGCTCAACTGCGAACTTCTACATCGCCTTCATTGTAGGGATCGTAAAGGTAACAGGCATCTTCGTTGTGTGTGCGCGTGCATGTGTGTGTGTGTGTGAAGATAATGACCTGGCTTCCTATGCAGTGCATCCGTGTGCTTTTTTCATAGTTTTTAATGAATTTACCTGGGTAACCACAACCTTTCCTACACGTCTGTGCATTTCATGCAAGCAGCAAACCACACTTGTGGATAAAAAATGCATTCAACTCTGAAAGGGCAGGTTATGTTTTGTCTTGGTTTTTAGTAGAACGGGGTATCTATATTAAATTAGCTTCTGCTTTTGTTATATGGGATAACGCTATGAACTATGCAGCATCGGCATTTCTATAACAGCAAGATACCAAAGAAACATATCTACATACAGACAGGAAAATGGAGCTTTTGGTGTTTTCGGGAAATATGAGTCATGGATTTGTCTGTGTTCATGGATTTGAAGTCACTTTTCTTCCTGACAATTATGTGTTGAGTCGGTGGAGGGAACATGCTTAAGAAAAAAAACAGTAACATGTTGGAGAACTGAATGAAGGGTTAATAATAAGAATAATAATAATAATACATTTTATTTATAGGCCCCTTTCTAGACACTCAAGGACACCGTACAGGGAATAAGACAGGGGATATAGAAAAAAGACAAAGAAACAGGATTACA
>JABFEA020000130.1:13727411-13747777 GCA_019775915.2 Cyphomyrus plagiostoma | reverse complement strand
TACCGAGAGAGGGGGGAGATGCCCAAAATGGCTATAAGAAGGACAGAGCCGATACATATGGTTGAGCCTCTTCCTGTGCATGCTGAATGTATGTCAGACAGACGCTCCCGGCTTGCAATCTGTTACAGAATAAGCCTGTGGCTTGCAACTACTCCTCGTCTCAGCTGTGAATCTCTTCTCATCAACGGACCCGGTGGAGTACAACTCCAACAGTGCACTAACCGGCTCGGGTGAGCGGTTCTGAACCGGCTACATGATTCTGGCTGTAGAGGGAGCTAACCGGCGGATTCACTCATGTCTGTGTGCGATGAAGTTTTAGCAGCTATACTTGTAATGAGTTTAAAATGATTATAAGAGGTATGTACGTGATGGGCTTTATAGTTTAGTCATGGAGTAGTTAGGACTTGATGGATTCGGGTTAAAGGAGACCTCAGATTCGTGACTCATGAGTTAGAGAAATGAACCGAGGTCCTACTAGGTCTAGCAGTGAGGTACACTGCATTCTTGAAATCTGGCCAGATATCTACATCTGTCAGCTCATAAAAACAACTCACGAACAACTCTGAAGTTTTCAAAATGGTCATTCAACGGCTGAAGGAGAGAGAATTTGACTGGTCAGCTGAACTGTGCCGTCTGAAAATAAAAAAAACTGCTGTAACAATACATAAAAGTGAGAGACGTTCAGTTGCCTAGACCAGGACCTTCTTCCTGCATTTACTTTATTGCTCCCGCCACATGTGACCAATAAGTAGGATGAACGTTCTCACATGGCTTGTAGTGGCTTGTTATTGCTTTTGTTCGGTTTTCACACTGTGTGCGAAAGCAAACCAGTTTGAGAGGAAAATGCTACAAGTTTACAAACTCATCAACTGAGTCAGATCAAAGAAACTAAACTGGTCACTTTATTTGGCGCAATGAATGAATCCAAATTAAATATCTGTGAATGCAATAAAAAACACAACTAAAAATGCCAAAAGTTTCATATTTTGTTTCATTACTTATGGTAAAGGTTAGGGCTGGGTAGGGGGCGAGTTTGTTATGTTGCAGTTTGCCCCATTGAAATTAACGGGGAGTCCCCAGAAAGATAAAGGTCAGCAAATAATGTCCCTCACCTTTTCTAAAATTATAGGTAAGATGCCATGAAGACCCTGCCATTTATTTTTTTTTGAGCTTCGCTAGGCTTTGTGGCACGTCAGCTTAATATATACATATGTTAGTTAAAGACGACACGAGATTAGTAATAAATTAGTATGTCACTCGTGTCCTCTTCAGTGAATACAATCAATCATTAAACTCATTAACTATATCAATTTCATTTTCTGTTATAATACTCTTACTATCCTGCACACACATTCCCTTTGGTTTCCTGCTCCTCCTAATTGCTCTTTTCAACCTGCTGTACTGAAATTGCACCAAACCATGAACCTAAAACAGTGATTAAAATGGGTGATTAAACTGAGCTAAACTAATTCAAATTTGTCCAATATGTGCCTGGTGCTGGACTTAGTCCCATCCAAGGTGTACCACAGCCTTGAGCCCTGTGTTGCCAGGGACAAGTTACAGATCTTCTACCCAGGACCTTGCCCAAGATAAGCAGTTGGACAATGGATGGATAACTGATTCTATAGCATTTGCCTCAGTATTTGGGTTCACTGTTTCTGCACCATTCGTTTCATTTTCATACAGCATACGGTTTTCTTAAAATATCAATGCAGTAATTTTCAAACATTGTAATTCTTTAATTTAATAAAAAGAAAGCTATTTAGCCCGTCAAGTCATGGATGGGCTTTCCTGTTTTAGCAAAAGTAGCTTCTGGACAGGTACAACATATGTGAGTTATTTGAAGTGTCAGACAGCAGGAATGAATTTATGGTGTGATGCTGAGATTTGCTCTCACAGCATCCTCCTACCACCATATTTCAGGGTCAGGAAGGTGGTTGACTTAATCCCTCTCATAATCCCTGAAAATATTCACACCCTGCATACTCAGTCTGCTAGGATTGCATGTATTCTCTGGAATTTTTTAAATTGGTGAATACTTCTATGAGGCATATGCTGAACGTTAAACACTGTTTTCACACCTAATTTATTTGTTGAATCGGCTTGTTTTTTTGAGCATTTTATGGATATATTTTGGAGCGACTTGGTTTGTTGTGTTTTGCATAAGGTATCTGGAGCTACATTCGTTTTTTTTTATATAAATATCCCTCCACACTTGCAATGAAGTGTTCATTCAGCATGTATACTTGTGTGATTTGTCTAAGTGTGTTGGTGGAACAAGGCTGCATTGTTTGGAATCTGCTTTGACGGAGAGCAATTACGGTCCACCTGACTAATTTGATGCCCACAATTTGTAGGAACATATGAGGCACTGAATTAGAGAGAGATTTTTGGTAAAATCCAAATTATTATTGTTTTATACACACATAACGCTCAGATTTGTTTTTAAGTTAATTTTTTCTGTCAGGCAACTTTCTGTTTTGACTTCATGTCATATTGTTTATAGTGATGTGAATAATATCAGATCCCCCCTTTCAGCCAGTTTAATTGTATGCCTGTCTGCCTGAACAACTACATGTGATAGGTACATTTACAACAGACAAAACAAAATATTGAACAATTCCTGTGGAGTAGGGTTTTTTATCGGAATGTAAATTTCTCTGCGTAGAACATAGGGAAAAAATCCAAACTTGGTAGCATTTTCCGGAGGTGGGACCAAGTCATTGTTTTGTAAGTCTCGAGTCTCGCGTTAAGTTCCAAGTCAAGACATGCAATCCCGAGTCGAGTCCAATGTCCTAAACTTTGAATTTCGAGTCCTAAACCGGTCATTTGGTCAAATATGTTATTTTATTACTAGGTAATAATAAATAATACTCAGAAATTATAAACGCTTCTTAAATGGAGTATTTATTTGACAGCAGCAAGTGCAACTGAACTTAATCAGAGAAGAGAACTTGTGCTGACACTGAATTTCACAGTAAATATTAACCCAGTACAACAGCCTTATTTTTGTTACTGTCCTTTTTACACCTTTTTTATTTACATAATTATCACAATGTATCTGCTTCAATATCAATATGCCAACTGAATAAAAATGAAACAATGAATGCTGAATATGATTTACAATAAAACATGTTGCCAGCAACATGCTTTGCATCACAAAATGATGTCACTTTCTCCGTGACTACTTGTCACACAGCTGTGATAATGGAGATTCATTGAACAAATAACAGAATGCAATAGGGCAGGTAGGCAAAAAATCGACAAAACCATCAAAACAACAGGGTAACTTACAGGGAGAGCACATAAGTCCAAAGCAACCTGTTCAATGCCGGTAATTCAGCGAAATCCAGAAAGTAAGTCCACAGTAAATATTCAGTCCATGAGAAATCCCGACAGTAATAATCCACAGAGAATTAAGAGACATTAGGAAGAATGCCATCTGAGGGGTTATTTTCGGCACTGACTAAAATAGCCCGTTCATCTTCTGTCTCAAACTTGTGAGATGTGAAATGCTGTTTAGTAGAGATGGCCAAAACAACGCTTCATGAACCATTTTTCGAGCCCACATGGTGCTTTTGGTTTCCTTTTGGGCATGTTTTGAGCCCTTTTTTGAAAGCGCTCCATCTATTGAGGTCAGAAAATAGTTCTAGAAATGTCAATTCGGCTATTACTGCTGTTTGGCAAGTGTTTGTCGCAGTGCACTTACATTCCGTCAAAGGTATTCCCCTGCTTTGTGCTCTTTTCTTTCTGGGACAGGGTGCTCTGTGAGCCTCTGCTGGAGGAATTGGTGGAAGATGGAAGTATATATTAGATATTTTGCAATGGTTTGAAAGGGAAATGAAGAAAGTGTAGGTTTTATCACCTTTAAAGTTAAATCATAGCTTAAGAAATGTGATATTTTAAACATGTGTTGGTATTGAGACTGACAAAGTGTGTGTACAGACTATACACTATTTTTATACCTGTGATAATAGACTGAATTCTTGACAAATCATGATTGTGTGATGATTGACGTTTTTGCTTATGTTTCACAGAAAAAAGAATGGCTCTGCTTAAATTGTCAGACTCAGAGGGTGATGTCTGGAGGCTTGGGAGAAACACCACTTCCCGTCCCTCAACCGTCTCCACAGCAACCGCAGCCATCAGCCAATCAGCAGCAAGCATCGCAGCAGAAGGAAACATGTCAACAGTCTGAACCAAAGCCTACAAGCCAGAAGTCAGAACAGAAACCTTCTGGGACTGAAACAAGCGGACAGCCAGACAAACTTAAGAAGGAACCTGAAATCCAACCATCTCCAGCCAAGCCTGATACCTCCACTGGAACAACAGATGGCAAGAAAGAGGAAGAAGCTCAAAGTCTGAAAAATGATAATGTGAGTGGTTAGGCTTAATCCACCTCATTATCCTTTTCATAATTTGGCGGGTTTCCCCTGCCACCAGTAACTGAGCCATACCGAAGCTGTACTGTGAACTGACAGTTAACCATTACAAAGCATGTGAGCCTTACCCCGCCCACACCTGTGCCGACATGGCTTTGCTTGCTAGCATAAAGCCAGCTGCTCGCATCACCACCATCCGAACAGTTGAAATGCACAGAGATACCATGCAGTGATCTGGATTACATGAAGGAATAAACGCCATATTCTGTATATTATTCATTATTAGCAGTATTATTAGCAGCATCATGCATGTAGTGAGTAACGCATTCCCAATAACTCTGAACTTGAAAATTTCCAATCTCCTGCTTAAAAAAGTACTATACAACAGCTAAGTGAAGTGGACTTGTAATACAAATGTACACAAGAAATTGCTAAGACCACTAGCATTTGATACTTGCATAACACTGCGATTCTCACAGACACCCTTGAGGAAATTTGCACACAGTAAAATAATAATAATACTAATTGCACATAGTAAATCATGCTGTACATTGTGTGAACAGTGAATAAGTATCTCTTCGGTTTTACCGCACTGTCGCTCACCAAACTCAGTGCCCTTACCAAGCCAACCTTTATGTAGTGGAAAACCGAAGTGAGCTGGAACTGTGCTGTGACTAATTTCATGGTATGAGTCGGGTACGGCCTGGTTACTTTATGCCAGTGGAAAAGCGCCAGTTGTCTTCATTATCAGCACAGTCCTGTTCGTATTATGTGATTGAGTATTATATCTATAACACAGTTAAATCAATGCTTACTTTTGTCCTTGTTATCATGTTCAATTTTACATATTATTCAATGTTTTCTTTTTTATTATCCACACCAAATTCCCAATTGTTTTTCTTAATATTTTGTATTGCCTATTTAATTGTTGTCTTTCAACTGTATTTATGGTCAAATATTTCATTAGTGTTTATCAAATTTTGTTGCCTTTATCGGGATATATTTTTGCTATTACCTTTACACTCTGCTGGCTGTTTTTCTCTTTGTGTTACTTTGGTTAATTAATCTCATCAGTCCTTCTGTGAAAGACTGATATTCCATAGTGGACCTGTGAACTACTGTTACTAAAAGTGCAAAAATTCAGAATATGCTAAAAACATGAACAAAAAGACATGCATGCAGAGGACACCATTACAGATTATCCCAGATTTACAACTGGGTTCCATTCCAACAGGCAAGTCGTATCCTGAAAAGGATGTATGTTGGAATTGGTGTATACAGTATAGTGCACCACCTTCTGACATGAAGTGCCTGTTGAGTTCTCAGGCTTCAAAAAAGTTATTGTTATTTATATGTGACAAACAACCGATTAGTTTGGAAAAAAGTTTGGAATCACTGAGAATTAGTTTGTGAACAAAATTCACTGTTTCTTTCCATAAAATAAGATTCAATTGGTCAGAAATATAGTCTACATACTGTATTGTTAATTTTGTAAATGACTATTATAGATAGAAATCGCTGATTTTCTACATTGGTGTACAAAGACCAATTTTAAGTAACCATCACTCCTATGCTCCAATGACACATTGTGTTAGCTGTTCTTAAGTTATCATGTTTAAAGGATAATTCATCATTGAAAAACCCTTGTACGATTATGTTAGCACACCTGAGAGTCAATGTGCTGTTTTAAGGAAGGAACCGAACTCACCTTCTCTGGTATGTGGAGCATCAACATTTGTAAGCTCAACTGTGGTCTCAGAAGAAAACTTCAAAAATTCATTAGTTTGCTGTTGTTTTGAGAAATTAATGCTATTCCATTTGAGAAATTGCTAAGAAATTTCAGATATCTTGCAAAGGTGTGCGCTACTCCCTTCACAGAGCAGTTCAAACTGGCTCTGAGGGAGACAGAAAGAAAAGTGGGAAGCCACAACTGTGTGGAAGCATAAAAACTATAGTTTGAGAAACAGACACCTTTCAGGCACTAAGCTGGTAATTTTATTAAATGATATCTGCAAAACACCAGTCACATCTTTAACAGTGAAGAGGCGATTCTGGGATAGTGAATTATTAGACAGAGTTTCAAAGAAAAAGCCATATCTGAGACGGACCAATGAAAGGAAAAGATTAAAATGACTCGATTTCAATCCTGTTGAGCTGTTTTTTTTTTCTTTTTACATACATTTACTTAAATTATTTTATTACATTACGATTGTGTATACAAGTGGTTCTAAGTCGCATAGGTCATATGTTAGGGACATATGGAATAAAATGATTTTTTTCTCTTTTACCTAGGAGACGAAGTCCAGCACTCAGAGCCTAAGTGATACAGGTTATTCTTCTGACGGTGTGTCCAGCTCACAGAGTGAGATCACAGGGCTAATACAAGAAGATGCAAATAAACCCCCCAATGCTTCTGAGATCACAAAGCCAGAGACCAGCATGCACCATTGTGAAGCTAAAGAAGGTGATGATAAGAAGCAGCGCCCATGTTCCTTGTCTATCAGCAATGAGGGACATGAAGAGCAACTAGATGGAGTCAGGGAGGAGGATTATAAGAAACCACAGAAAGACACAACAGAGTTTAAGACTGCAGAAATGAGTGTGGACAAGGAAGACAACCAGGTGACTTCACAAGGAGGCCTACGCCGATTCAAAACTATTGAACTGAACAATACAAATAGCTACAATAGTGATATAGAGCTCAAGAGCAACAGAGAACCAGAGCTTGAAATGGAGACTCTGACTGGTTCTCCTGAGGAGCGTTCAAGGGGAGAATATTCTTCAACCCTCTCTGCAACCACATCCAGCTACACTTCTGCAATTTCTCCAACTTCTGTTTCATCTATGGAGGAAGACAGTGACAGCAGTCCCAGTCGCAAACAGAGGCTTGAGGATGCCAAACAGCAGCGTAAAGCTCGGCATCGCTCTCACGGACCACTCTTGCCCACTATTGAGGACTCTTCTGAAGAAGATGAGTTGAGAGAAGAGGAGGAACTTCTCAGAGAACAGGAAATGATGAGAGAAGTGGAACAGCAAGGTATTCGAAGCACTGCCAGAAAAACAAAAAGGGACAAAGAGGAGTTGAGAGCTCAGAGACGCAGGGAGAGGTCAAAAACACCCCCCAGTAACCTGTCCCCAATTGAGGATGCATCTCCTACGGAGGAGCTCCGACAGGCAGCGGAAATGGAGGAACTTCACCGGTCATCTTGCTCAGAATATTCTCCATCTATTGACTCCGAGGCTGAGGGGTTTGAAATGATGACGTCAAAGTCATGCAAGACTGCAAATGAACATAATCTTCCAACTTTTATGTCACTGTACTCCCCTACTGAAAAACTAACTAGCACATCACCTTGTTCTGCTGATAAAACATTAAAAAGTGCAGAAGTGGCCTATGAGGAAATGATAAGGAAGGCTGAGACGTTGCAGAAGAGTCAAGGAGAGCAACTGCTAAATAATTCTAAGGAAATTGAAAAACAGCTATTAGATGCTAGGTTAACAGCTGCTAAATTCCTGGAGCAAAATAGAGCTCCTCTGACCCCTGGGACAAGTCCTACGCAAATTTCAGCCCCAATCTCTCTTCCTGATGTTCATGCTCCTTCCCAAATTGCAAACAGAAGCATTTCCAGACAACAGTCCTTGCAAGAATCTGGCAGCCCTAGTAAGCTGATGACCATTAACTCCTCCACATCTCCACTTTCCTCACCAACAAGACTAAGTCGTCAGTCAACAATTCATAGTTATACACCTGAATCTAGTTCTCCAACCTCCACACAGCGCCAATCTCACTATCAATCTCCTCAACACAGCTTTCCTAAAGACAGACTTCCTAACAGCACAGGAAGAATGGAAGAGGAAATGGAAAATATATCCCTCTGCAGACTTTCAACTGTTCCTGGAACATCCAGGGTTGTTGAGCAAAGCAAGATTCAGCAAAGCAGTAGTATTGTTGATCTCAGAGCACCAATAAAGCCAGCCCCACTCATTATGACAGAGCAGGGCATGGATTTAACGTCTGTAGCTACAGAAATACGTAGGTACTCTATTGGCAGTGAGGTGAGTTATAGCCGACATTCTACAGCTGTTCAGCCTCTTATCATGAATCTGAACACTCATGAACATCCACGTGTGGCTGCCTCAACAACAGTGAATGTCACTGTAGCAGCGTCTAAGTTTATATCCCAGCCAAAAAAACCTGTGATTTATGGTGACCCTCTGCAAAACAAAGTGGACCTTGGTCAAGGGTTAGGATCTGCAGTGTGCCTGACTCAAAGCAAAGTGTCACCAAACTACGCTTCCATTCCAAAGATAGATGCATGTCTGGAAGACTTAGGTATTCAACAACAACAGCTGCAGTTGCAGCAAGAGAAATTACAAAAACAGAAGGAGAAGCTTGAACAACAACTCCAGGCAGCTTCATTTGCTAGGTATAACTTGGCTAATCAAGCCCAGCCCATGCTCATGAAGAAAGACCTTCTGATGTGCCAGACTACCAAGCCCCAGGCACCTATTAGCAGGTGTGCAATATCCAGGACATCTTCTCTTCCATCACAAACTGTTTCTTCAACATCACATGACATCTATTGTGGCGTCCCTCTGGAGCTCAAGTCGAAACCCACTGCGGTGAATCTGACTATGGGCAAATCTCATGCTACGATGGTGCAGCTTGTGGACAGCACTTCTCAAGGGAAAACAGTTACACAGCTAGTTAAAACATCAGAACTGCCTAATCGGGAGGTCCTGGACTTGACTGGGCAGATAAAGGCAGAGACCCAGTTGGCATGTTGTGATGTAGTCTACAACTTGCCTTTTGGAGGAAGTTGCAAGGGACCCTTCAGTCAGAAAGGAATGCTAGAAGAGAAGATGTCTGCTACAGATGTCTCACAAACCAGTTATTCAGCCCCTGCTCCTGAGGTCAGTGGGAACCTCAAGGCAGTGCCTCGTCAAGAAAGTCATCAGTATCAAGAACATGCTTCAGTCAACAAAAATGTAAATGAAGACAACAAATCCCAACCTGCATCTATATCTGGACCACCTGTATCTGTATGTGAACAACCTGAACTGGTATCTGGACCACCGGTATCTGTATCTGTATCTGGACAACCTGGTACTGGACAACCTGTATCTGTATCTGGACCATCTGTATCTGCACCACCTGTATCTGTATCTGCACCACCTGTATCTGTATCTGCACCACCTGTATCTGGACCACCTGTATCTGGACCACCTGTATCTGTATCTGCACAACCTGGATCTATATGCGCACAACTATCTTTATCAAATACTGATTTTGTTGAGGCTGGACTCCAAGGTGATCATTCTAAAACTAACCCTGGAACAGATTTAAATACCATACAGCAAGATTACGTAGGAGGTTACCTTGGAGTAGGTGCACAGTATGGATCCTACACAGATCTACGGCAACAAAATAACATAGGTCAGTCATTCCCTATGCGAAGGTATGGATCCATGTCCAGCATTAACACAGACTATGGTTATTCCACTATCCCAGAATCCAATTTAGCTCAGTATAGTGCGACCACTGCCCGGGAAATCAGTCGAATGTGTGCTGCTTTGAAATCAATGGACCAGGTTGGGGGAAGATATGGAAATAATCCTGAAGTTTTCCAGTATGGTTCTATAGCAGGAGGCAGTCCCCTAGGCAGACCCAGCTTACAACAAGGTTTAACATCAGTGAGAGCTAGCCTAATTTATAGTCATAATGGGGGGCACCCGGCACAAGGTCAAGTATATGCGAATTTAATGAATTCAAATCAAGCTAGTCTACGATATCCCTCAGCTGTTAGATCTGCAGATGGCATGATTTATTCTACTATAAACACCCCAATAGCTTCCACATTGCCAATCACAACCCAGCCTGCCTCAGTTATATGCCCCACGCTACAGGGAATTTACAGACCCTACACAACTGGTAACCTGACTTCAGTACCTTTAGCTAGCCTCACCAGGTTACCTCAAGTAACTCCAAGAATGCCTCTTTCTGCACAGGGACCTTATCGTTATCCTCCACCCAGCCGATTCCCTTCAGGCCCCTGTGCAGCTGCCAATGCAACACCTCAGATTCCAATCTATCTTGGAAAGCCTTCTATAAAACCTACAGTGCCCAGTACTATGCAGACAGCTGAATCCTTACCACCAGCTCCATCTAGCCAACAGGTCGCAAATCCAGCATCTATCATAGTGTCCACACAACAGCAATCCCAGTCTCACTTTACAATGCAAATTGCACCAAAGACTGCAGTGCAGCCCCAAACTCAAACACAATCACAAATTCACATGCAACCTCAAACGCACCAGAACATCCCTCGGGCTGCACAAGTTACAACAATCAAAACTAGCAACGCAGAAAAAGAGAGAGAGGAAGAGCAGCTGCGTCAGAAGCAGGAACAGCTGTTGCAGTTAGAGCGAGAACGTGTGGAGCTTGAGAAATTACGTCACTTGCGATTACAAGAAGAACTTGAAAGAGATCGCATGGAATTACAACGACACAGAGAAAAGGAGCAACTGTTAGTTCAGCGTGAGATTCAAGAGCTGCATAGTATCAAGCAACAGGTCCTACAGCAGCAACATGCTGAAAGAGAAACTCAGTTGGTCTTGCAAAGGGAACAGTTAGCCCAACAGAAAGTGCAACTGGACCAGATCCAATCACTGCAGCAACAGCTCCAACAACATCTTGAAGAGCAGAAGAGACAGAAGACAGCTGAGACAATTACTCCAGCTGCAGCTACAAATGCTCAAGGATTCTCTGTTATCTGTCCCATAACTGGCAATATAATTCAGAAAGATCTCACGCAACCTTATGCAGATGGGCAAGCACTGATCGCTTCCAGACCATTGCCTAGTTCCACTTCTGAAATGTCTCTAAAGAATAACGAGGAGCTTTTGGAATCTATAAAGAAACAAAACTCAATGCCTCGTTTGAGGGATAGCGCAGAAGGGGAAGACAATCAGCTCCTTGTGAAGAGGATTACTGATAGCTGTGTGCAGACTGATGATGAGGATGGGGAAGAGAGATCGATCATATCTCGACGGAGAAGAACTAAACACATTGTTGATAGTAGTGTCCAGACAGATGAAGAGGACCAAGATGAATGGGAGCAACCAGTGCGGCGCAGAAGATCACGCTTGTCCAAGCACTCAAGCTTAGAGTCAAGCTTAGAGAACAAAGTTGACACATCTAAAGTGTCTTCCCTGAATGTTGCCATTCAGACTATAAATGACTCTTCATGTCAAACTGAACTAGAGCTTTTGAGAGGAATCTCTCCTTCAATTCATATAACATCAGAGCCTAAGGTTGAATTTTTGCACTACATTTCTGCCCCAGAGAGGAACCAGCGGGGAGAAAGCCTTGCTTGTCAGACAGAGCCTGAGTCCCAGTCACAAGGGGTGGTTGTACCCCAGGTAAATGTGTCCTCCACTGTGGACCCCCTCTCTTTACGAATAACAGGAGCAAGTAAATTTGAACGTAGAAAGCCAGATCCCCTAGAAATAGGTTTCCAAAGCGAACCTGTCTCCAGCCAGGTTCGACAGCCCCCTAAGTCACCCCAGGTTTTATACTCCCCTGTTTCCCCTCTGTCCCCACATCGACTACTAGAGAATTCCTTCTCCTCCAGTGAGCGTCTCAACAAAGCTCACGTTCCCCCACAGAAGCACTTTTCAGTCGATTCCCCAGAACAGCACCAGACTGTACCCCATCCTATAAAGAGCATGCAGCGTTCTTTGTCAGATCCTAAACCCATCAGCCCTACATCAGACGATCCTGCCCAGGCCAAGTTCTCAATTTACCAGCATCAAGCTCTCATGAACAAGCAGGTAGGTAACTGGAAAATAAACATATGGGAATTGTAGTAGTTAATTTAAATAATCAGTTTTATTCACAGTTTCATTATTAAGCACCTAATGTGCTTTTTATTGTATTCCCTGGATGAACTCAGCAGACTCACAAGATCTAGAACTGATGAAATTGTCTAGTGGGCACCATATAATGATAAAAAAAGAAAAGGGCAATTTTGATATTTGATCTCATTAGCACAATAACTGAAAAATATTTGAAGGATCTTCTTGGAACATTTCAAACCAGACATGTTGGAATGCGTTAGATGGGTTGCCCTAAAACTAAAGCAATGCTGCTTAGTATCAGCAGGGGGACTACGGACTACAGTTGTTTTTGGCAGCCTGTCTTAATTTTAGTTTTAGTCTAGTCTTTGCGTCAAGCTGTCATTTTAGTTATTATTAGTCTTAGTCACGTCCATACTCATTTTAGTCGTGAAGTTTCAGTCGACTAAAAGTCTGAGCATTTTAGTCATATTTTACTCAGAATTATCCATGACTATTTTAGTCTAGTTTTAGTTAGCAAAAACTGATGACATTTTAATCTAGTTTTAGTCAACAAAAACTGATGACATTTTAGTCTACTTTTAGTCAATGAAAATTGTATTGTAGTCTCTTTATTTTAGTGATGCAATTCTATTTTACCTAGTCAATATAGTACAAGTACCTAGTAGAATACATAAAAACAAAATTCTCTTTTAGTCAAATGCATTTCACAATTAAAACAAGGTTCTTATTATGTTATCGTTACATTATAGACTCAAGAATACTCTATGTCCATTCCTGACACAGAAGACGTTCTGATTTGAATTTATAACATTTATTTTGCCAACCAAACATGTTTGAACTTAGAAGTACACGCAAATTTAAATAAAATAAATAAATAAAATAATGTCCATCTTCTTGTGCGGGACTTGCTTCACTGAAGCTGTTTCTGGAATCTAGCACAGGAAGAGCTACAATGTCAGCACAGATGCAGCCTCTGGAAAATCTAACTGTTGTAAATATTAAGTAGCATAAATCTTTGCTATTAGGCCTATTTTGCCCTCAATGACTGAAACTGTTGGTTATAATTTGGCTGTTTATTTTTAACTACAATTGTTTAACAGAAAAAAACAGGCCTCACAAGACCATAAGGGGTGTCAATCAAAATACATCATGCTCTGAATCATTCACGAACATCCTTTCCACAAGAACATTATTTCGCAATTTGCAGGTATTTATATGAGCTGTAGCCAGAGCGTATACCTCTACATGGATGGTAACTAGCCTGGCAAGCCAGACCCATGCACGATGTTTCAAACACTACCCCTTTCGACATATATCTAGTCACACAGTAATGAAAGCTTGAAAGTTTAATTGCCAGGATTCAAGACAACTGAGAGCTGTCGTTCTCAGTTTGCTACTTAACTTTAGTTTGCTAAAATGCCTACATAGCTTCAAAGTGTTCCCTTTACCCACATATTCTTATCAAATGTCTTATCAGAAAGATGTTTTTTACAGATCGCCAAGTGTCCGTGCTTATGAAATATAATTTTCTCCAAAACGTCTAAAGCTAGCACGATAACATCTATTGCAAATGATGACATGTTAACCACAGTTGGCATGAGCTTTCTAAAATAGAAAGTAACGTTATGTTAATGTCTTTATTTACCTCAATGTCATTGTGGAATGCCTTGAGATGTCTTTTAAGGTTTTAAGGTTTTTGGTGTTTTTTCCCGATATTTTGTGGCCGCATTTCTTAGACATCTGTGTGCCCAAATGGGAGACACAGGAAACAGAAATACTGCATAATAATAATAACGTGATTAAACGACAGGAAATAACGTCTTGTCTCGTCTCATTTTTGTCAATGAAGAGACATTTTAGTATAGTTTTTATTCGTTAACAATATTATACGATATATTTCGTTATAATTATCATCATATGACCAGTATTTACGTTGCGTCTCGCCTCCGTCACGTCAAAAAGGTTCGTTGATGAAGTTATTTCGTCAAAAATTTAGTTGACGAAAACAACACTACTACAGACCTTGTGAATGTGGTAAGTCAAAAAGTCTTTGATGGATTTACTACTACTTCACAAAAACATTATTTGGATTAAGATATATATTTGAATTCATTGTAAGACAAAATGCCCCAAAATTTAAGTAAACGGGCTAGGTAGCAGCAAAGTGGTAGCTGGAGAAGACACTTCATCTTGTGAACGCAGTAACTCAGATGGATCTGGAACTGATCAAATTTTGAGACGCTTTGCATTAAAATTGAAGGAGGACCATATAGTGTTATCAAAATAAAGGGTAACCTTGGACACTTTCCTCACCAATTTAAATGAAAAAGTCCTTATCAGTACCTGTCCATTAGCCTATTGGAAAAAAAAATTGTGGGAAACTTGGCGAAATTTATCCCCACCCCCACACTAAATCATATCACCAGCAGCCCTTTGGTGACCTTTGGGTCATTACCTACGGCACATAATCATATGAAACTTTGCTTGGATGAAGGTACACCCCTCAATGATGTATAATATTAGTCAAGAGGTTAATTAGCCTATATCGATGCTTGTAATTCATAATTTCCATAATAAAGGAAGCTGCTCCTGTATGCTTCTTTTAAAAGGTGTGTACAAAAATGTTGACATTTTAAAACAGCCCTTGGAATATAGTCGATGTCAGTATTATGAATTGGAAGGCATATTGCATCATCCAAAATGCTTCTAATTGGGGTCAGTGCCAAATTAGGTGAGAAAACCTTATCACAGAGGAAACAAAGAGTGACCATTATTCAGGGGCAAAGGATGCCAATATTTGAGTGTTATTAGGGTTACCATATTTGGTGAGACGAAAGAGGATGTGCCCACAGATCAGAATATTAATGAGCTTCACATTCACCGGCCAGTCAGGATGCACTTTTTATGAATATCAATGAGTTATATATAACCACCCTGTTAAACGAAAATTCATGTCCAGGGAAACTTGTATGTATGGTACCCACACAGTTAACTCTCATTTTACACTCTACATATAGTGGACAGAAGATACGTGTATGCACGTTTTTTAAACAAAAGTTTACAAGTTTATTAGTTTTAGCTAATGTTTGTTAAACTCAAAGCAAATGATGTAATTCACTGTTCATACGAAATCAAAAATAAAGTGTCAAAGCGCCAATGGTTTCTGGAAGTTGACATCACTTGTGAGCGGCGTGACATTTAGAGGCATGCATATCGCTTGATTTTTATAACAGATGTGTGCACAAGCCTTGCAAACACTGTGCGATGATACTGAACGGCAGTAATTAAAGAAAAACTTGCATCTACCAAGTTTTCAATCATTTACTGAAGCCACTCATTAAAAAAAAAAATCCCTTTAAAACACTGCGTATTTCTTTTTCATTTGGTGGATTGTATTTCAATGCATAAAGAAAGATAAATAAAGGAAATTTCATTTTCTTTGTCTCTGCTTTTTGGTGGTTAAATAGTAGTTTGTTTTTTAATTGTATCTAAATTTTCTAAATGCACTGTAGATGTTTATGTTAATTTTCATTACATGCGATTTTCTTTGCAATGTTGGGGACGTAAATAGCTGTTACACTTTTAAAATTGGAATATTTTCCAGTTACAACTGTACATTTGATTATGCTGTGCAAAGTCAGATATTAAATAGCATGTATTTGACGTTTACAATTAAACTAACGAAATAGCATTTTGCATTTGTCATTCAAATTCCTGAGATGTAAATGCATTTGCAGTGCTGGTTTGCACCCTGACATAGCCTTCATCTTCCAGCAGAGCTTGCCGACAAGGAAGGTGAAAAGGACCCTGCCTAGTCCACCTCCGGAGGAGAGCTCCCTTTCCATCGTGACCCCTACCCACAATTCCATGTTTGCGTCTACGAATATGGCCCAACCAGCACTCAGTGCCCCCAAGCCTGGGCTACTGAGTGACCTGAGAGTAGTGGAGCAGGAGTCCAGCAAGCTTCGCAAACAGCAGGCTGAACTAGAAGAGGAAGAGAAGGAGATCGATGCCAAGCTGCGTTGCTTGGAACTCGGCATCACACAGCGCAAGGAAACTCTGATAAAGGAGCGGGAGCGGCGAGAGTTAGCCTATGTCCGCTGCATGGGTGAATCCAGGGACTACACAACAGACAGTGAGCTTGCCACCCAACACTTGAGGGGGACACCATTTGACAGCAGTGGCTCACTCACAAGACTTAGTACAGCTTCTTTAAACCAGTTTACAGCTAATCAACTGGCCCCTGGCTCCTCCTTCCTCAGCTATGACTACCAGCAGAGCCAACCTGGACCCCCTCCACAAGACTGCCCTGCCTACCAGCAGAGAGGCTTCCAGCCCCCTCAGTACCAGACTGTCTCGCTAGGTCAGCCTCAGCCTGGCACCTTTCAGCCCCAGTCCTCTGCTGCTGTACTCCACCAGTCGCACATCTTCCCCCAGAACCAGGCTTCCTATCAAACAAGTCTATTATTACAGCAGAGCCATACTGGGTTCCAGCCACCTCCTAGTTCTGCATCTTATGTATCACAGACACATCCATATCCTGAGGAGACAGGCCAGGGTATTTCTCTGCAGCCACAGCCAAAGACCCAGCATCAGAAGCCTAGACAGACATCATTAGCTGACCTAGAACAGAAGATGCCCACTAACTATGAAGTCATTAGCACTCCCCCTGTGGCAGTGGCCGGCCCAGCTCTAGAAGATATCTACAATTCCGCTTACTCATCCACAACTATATCTAACACTTATGGGCAATATAGGCCACCAGAGCAGAGTCTCTCTGCTGAAATCCATTCTGCTGTTAACCCTTCACCTGCCTATTCCTCAGAAGGCCACTATACAAACCTAGAGCAAAACATCCCCCGAAATTATGTAATGATAGATGACATCAATGAGCTCACCAAAGAGAGCAGAGATATGTATAGAACTGATAGAAATGGTGGTTATGGGAACATGAGCCATTATGGAAGGGCTGGCGAAAATCCTGAAGATCTGTATGATCATCAGGGTAGACTTAGGGGGGACTACAATTCACATGTGGATGGATCTTCCTATTACTATGATGACTACAGGTCATCTTCATACATGCATTCTAAGAACATGACTCCAGCTGTCATGTCTTCTAAACGTACCAAGCACAGGAAGCCGGGCCTGGATCAGATCTCAAAGTTCTCACCGATTGAAGAAGCGAGGGATGTGGAGTCTGACCTGGCCTCGTATAACATGGCCACATCGAGAGGCAGCAGCACCATTTCATCTAGGGCCAAAAGGCTTCAGGATGATATTACATATGGACTAAAGATGAATGTTTATGAACAGCAGAAATATTATGGCAAGTCTAGTCATGATGGCCTGGAAGAAGACAATCGCATGTATAGTTCTGGAAAGTCAAGGTCAACGGGCTATGGGATGGATAAGATTGCATCCCGAGAATATGGCAGCTATAGGAGCAAATCATATGAGATGAACATTGAGGAACGTTCCCACAGGGGAAGTCGCAGGCGTTCCCAGAATCTTGATGAGAACCCAATGAATGAGGCACGAGGCCCAACTGGGTCAGAGTTATGTGATAGGTACAATCAATATGGCTCCAGTCACTCTTTGCCTGATGTGCAGGACTGCACAACGGACTTGCCGAGAAGCCACATTTACAAACAAGATGATCCTAACCTGGTAGATGACATGAATTGTGCTGTATCTGATAGTGAAGGTAATTGGTGCTAAATTACAAATCCTGCTTGGGTTTCAGAAAGCTCTAAACTTTCCTGTAATGCACATGACAGAAGCATGCTGGTCAGTTTGAAATGACTGTTGAATGCTATGCCCAGGGTTGAATTAACGTGCCAACAAATGTTCTGGTGTGTTTTGAGTTGCATCATCTGTGAATTATTGGTATTGTTTTTAGTTTTGTTCTGTGACGTGTAGAAATGCTCTGTAAAGTATTCATTCTGTTCTGTTGATTTTTTTTATTAGCACTTATTTGTTCATCTGGTTGTTTTAATTGTGCATGTTTCCAAAGTACTTTCTTTTGCATGTTTTTCTGTGCATGCTTTGCTGTCATTGCATGGATTGAGTAGACCGCACACGCCTCTCTTGGACAAAACAGCAGACATTGACTGTGATTTGTGTTCGGTTTCCAAAGCGTATCATTTGGGACAGGAGGAGACAGATTGGTTTGAGAAGCCGCGGGAGAGCCGCTCTGAACGCTCGAGACATCATAGCGGCAGTTCCTCAGCTCACAGGAGGAGACACTCTCAGCATGAGTACCATGAGCCCCTTGAGAAGGAACCCTTGCCGCAGGATGACTATGCTCAGCCACGTTCTTCTCCATCTGCGTCACAGGACCACGGGCAACAGGGAGGTAGCTCAAGACGGCACTCCACCTCTTCCAGGCACTCATGTGATGACTTGCGGTCCTCCAGGTCTTCCAGAGAACACAACAATGACCCCTCTGTACATCCAGAATCTCGGGGGTCACCTTCCACAGCAAAGCGTAGGACTTCAGACTCTAGGTCCGCACAGGACCACCCTTCTGATCAGTCCCAGGATCCATCCAGCCACCACCAAGGTTCGCCTGGACCTAGGAGGCAAAAGCAGACATCTTCGCCATCAACGAGAAGACATGAAATGCAGCGCATGGCATCCACGGAATCCAAGTCACAGTCTTCCAGTTCAAAGCACCGGGCCTCCAGTGGACAACAGCCCTCTTCTCAACAGCAAGAAGGACAACAAGGGCATGGGCAGCAAAAGCCACAGTCCAGGAGAGGGTCAGGGGCAGGAGTTGAGGCTGGGGCCGAGGCTCAGGCCGAGGCTGGGGCTGGTGCTGGGACAGCACAGCACCAGCAGTCCACACCTAGCCAGCCTCCAGCCCAGGCCCTGGCCCAGGTCCCAGCCCAAGCTCCAGCCCCGGCCCAAGCCCAGACCGAGGGCCCTGCCCCGGTCCAGGCCCCGGTTCAGGCCCCAGCTTCAGCTCAGGCCCCAGATCTTGCCCCAGACCCGGCCCCGGCTGAAGCTGGAGCCCAGGCCCAAGCCCAAGCACAGGCTACAGAGTCAGACCCAACCCCAGCCTCGGCCCAAGCCCCAGCTCCAGCCCAAGCGCCAAGCCAAGCACAGCAGCCACAATCTAGCCCCAAACGTACTCCAGTGGTTAGTACGATGCCACCAGTCCATTGATTAACTATTTCTTGTTTATTGCTACACTTTTTTATCATAGCCACGTCTGTATTAGTATGAAAGAATACACAAATCCAGGCACATATGTTACGTTATAAAAGTGGCTTATAAGAGTTCTAAATTGAAGCATAGTGTACAGCATTCTAACATCATTTTTCTGCATGGTTTTGTAAATAATTTTGTGTACTGAAGTACTACATTATAGGTAATGCTTATTTGAGAAAATATATCATTCTTGTTCTTGTTCTTTAAATTTAGATTTATTTTTTAACTGATGCAAAGATAAATTAGATGACAGTTTACATTTCTAAGTGATTCCTTTCCTGTAAGCAGACTGGGTCAGTATCAACTGCGAGTTATTTTATTGCCAGGCAAAGACAGACCCTTCACCTGATGCTTCTAACCCGGGGATAAAGCCAACAGGGTCTCAGCCTGCCAAATCCCAGCCAGTGCCGTCCACGGGCATAGGTAAGCAGGTGCTCTAGCCAGTGCCATCCACGGGCATAGGTAAGCAGGTGCTCTAGCCAGTTCCGTCCACATGCATAGGTAAGCAGGTGCTCTAGCCAGTGCCATCCACGGGCATAGGTAAGCAGGTGCTCTAGCCAGTGCCGTCCACATGCATAGGTAAGCAGGTGCTCTAGCCAGTGCCGTCCACATGCATAGGTAAGCAGGTGCTCTAGCCAGTGCCGTCCACGGGCATAGGTAAGCAGGTGCTCCAACCCATGCCGTCCACGGGCATAGGTAAGCAGGTGCTCTAGCCAGTGCCGTCCACGGGCATTGGTAAACAGGTGCTCCAACCCATATGCCGTCCACGGGCATAGATAAGCAGGTGCTCTAGCCAGTGCCGTCCACATGCATAGGTAAGCAGGTGCTCTAACCAGTGCCATCCACGGGCATAGGTAAGCAGGTGCTCTAGCCAGTGCCATCCACGGGCATAGGTAAGCAGGTGCTCTA
>JABFEA020000130.1:13692937-13703341 GCA_019775915.2 Cyphomyrus plagiostoma | reverse complement strand
CGCCTAATGATTTCATTATTGTAGGTAATGTATTTTTTTCTTCACGGTATGTGGCTTATAACATGGAAACGGGATCTCAACAATCGTATCCTATAAGCTGTTTTATTGCTACCAAGTATAAAATGTCAGTGGCTTATTTATTCCAAAAATATTCTAATAGTACGCTGTCGACCTTGTCTAAGTGCTTAATAAAAGCAAATCTACTGTTTGAGGTAATATTGGCAATGATTTTAATCGCTTCTAATTGCAATGTAATTATTGGGAATTACTACGAATGCCTAGAAAATTTATTTAAAATTTGAAAACGTAAACGATAGCATTTCCGATTTAATGTTGTATGTTCTTGGCTTTGGAGCTCGGACATAAATTGGTGGATTGGTGGTAAACGTGAATCATGCAGCTACTTCCATGAGTATAACCGCTGAGTCAAAAATCATAGCACACGCGCAAATGAACTAAAAGTAGCTGACTGAAATCCTCGTTACGTGCCTTAGAGTCGTAAAAAATCAATTCCCTTGCCTTTCCTTCTCTTACAAGTGACTGCGCTTTCACTACGATAAAACGTGGAGCCACTTTTGAATTAAAGGTTATCCAACAACCGTCTAAAAATCACTGCAGCAAGGGCGGTAGGATGTACTGTAACAATTGGTCATATAGGGAATGTATTATTTTACGAAAGCCCGTATTCGATCGCAAGAAATTTAATTTACGGTATATTAGCCTATTTCCGATGGTCGGCTGGTGCTACCTGATGAATTGCCTGCAAAATGGTACAACAATTGTGTAGCCAATAAAAAGCCTCGGTATCCATATGGTGACATTACTTATTGCATAGACGTATTTGTTTTATTATTTGTCATTATTTAATCATAAGGGTAGTTCGAGGTTGTGAAATATGCACCTCACCCAGTCTTTTTATTGTTTAAACCCAAACTAACCTAACCAAGACTATAGTAAAAAAAAAAAAAAAAATTCAACCAGTACTCCGGTTAAATAGCTCTCTCGATGATTTGGTTAACTGAGAGAACCGTAAATTTACTGAGGGGATTTTTGAGGCAGCATCGAAATTTCATTTTGTCTGATACAAACTGAGGAACAGAACTGCATGTAAGTATACAGGCAGCAACTGACATGTTCCTATAACAATTTTACTACAGTATATGTCCTTCAGTTAGTAGCCTACTTACTACAAACGCAAACTACTTACTACAAAAGTCTGTTTTGTGTCTTGTTTTTCAGCATTGCATTTCTAATCACAGCATCAGCTGCAGCTTTTGATTTGCACATAGTCTGAACTAGGGAGTCGCCTTAGGATCGATGGATGTTTTCTTAATCGGGGGTCTATCATTTGAAGCTCTATTGTCTTTTTTTACAAAGTCGAACTAAATTTGACGCTATACGCTTTTCAGATGTTTTCCTTTCGTTTGGTGTGCTTAGTCAAAATTAATTAGACCAAAGTCTGTTCATGGCAAATTAAAATACCTCGTGATGTTTTAGATTTTCAAAAAACTTAGTGTGGAGCTCAGCGACTTAAATTAAGGGAATAAGCAATTCAGTCCATATAATCTCAGTAACAATGTTGTATTGTGTGTTAATAATCGATACTTTATAGATCTTCACGGGGGAAATTGTCTTTACACCTCCCTGAATTTGCTCTTTTTTTTCCCAGAGTAAGCTGTCTGTGAATTATATGGATTATTTTGAAACGTGTGGCTTCTCCTTACCATTGTCTAATCAGCAATAGCATGAGCTCAGAACATCACTAACGTAAAATACATGTGGTACAGTGATCCAGTTCTTTGTCCAAGCACATATGTTTATGTGACTAGCATTTGTGCAGGTGAAAGCCACAGTATTGGTGACAAGCTACCTCCACCTCCACTGACAGATATGGAACTATATCATTACTATTAGACACATGCCTGTGAAGTACATACCATCTCGATACAGGTGTATATCAACTGATTTTAAAAAGCCTAGTTTGAACTCATCATAGTCAGCTGAGGTTGATTCCCGTAGAAACATACCTTAATAAAGCTAATGAGTGCTGGAATGCAGTGACTAACCACAGTCTGCTGCTATACTGTTAAATGTGGTGTCTCCCCTTGGTATATCTTCAGTAAGCTTCAGTTTGGTTGTGTAAGGTCCAGTGTCCTTGGCTTTTTTGCTTGTATTTTTAAAGACTGTTTTCCTTTGCAGGTCTATATGCATCACTTTCCTCTTTCCAAGGGCTAAGATGCTCTAAGCAGGTCTACTGAAAAGTGAAATAAAGCACAACCCTCCAGTCTGAATACTGTTCTGCTCTCAAAGGATTTTTCCCAGTCTTGGAGATGTATGGGAGCACTAGGACCATGGGGCACGTGGAAGGCAGCCCCTCACGGTCCCCCCGGCTGCCGAGGTCACCACGCCTGGGCCATCGGCGGGCTGCTAGTAGTGGGAGTGGGGGTGGTAAGACGCTATCCATGGAGAATATCCAGTCCTTGAATGCAGCTTATGCGACCTCTGGGCCCACGTACCTGAGCGACCATGAGGGCCTTGGTTCCACCACCTACCCCAAAGCCATGGTAGGCTTGGGTCGTGCCTCGAGTCGCGCTCTTCATGGTTCGCGTGTCACTGCCATGGGCAGCAGTCCCAACATCGCCACCATGGGGCTCCCTCACGCCGATCCCATGTCTTATGGTGACCTGGGCTCCCTGTCCATGCTCCAGCACCATCACCACCACCAGGGGGTGCCGGCGGGTCTGAGGCCGGCCCGCGATAGCGCCGTGCTTGACCTCCAAACTCAGCTCAGGGAGCTACAGAGAGACAACGAGCTCCTGCGCCGAGAGCTGGAAGCAAGGGAGGGGAAGCTCATCTCGGCTTCTGGAACTGGCACCCGTGGCTTCTGGAGCCCGGAGTTGAAGAGGGAGAGGGGGGTGCGCAAGGAGGAGGTGGCCCGTGCCTCCTTGCTGAGGGAGCAGATGAGAGTGGCCCATGAGGAGAATCAGGTGAGCCACCTCACTGCCCTTTTCATTCTCTACTACCACCCCCGTCTATATTCCAAAATTACCAGCTGTCACAGTCCCTCATCCTACGGAGACACGGCAGCTGTGGCCCCCTCGTCCTTCCCACATAGGCATCCGTAGGCCCCTCGTATTTGTCGTGTTGTTCTTGTAGACTGTGTGAACATATTGGATGATACAGCAGTGTGTTAGTCATTGGCATGCTGTGTGATGTCGATACTCGCCACAGCTGACTTAGCGTGGATGCCTTCCCTGGCGCCACAGGGCAGTCACGGCGGGTGAAAGAAGAGCGGACATGGGTAACTGAGAAGCAGCAACGTACAGCCGGCTTTAAGGGAAACCGCACGACATTTCTTGGTCATCAGCGCAATAGTTACAGTTAGCAATAGATGATAAAAATCAGCATGTCATTCTAGCATCAGTTGGCCTGTTTCTTGCAGTTTCTAAATACTGCTTAAAGTGCATGTACTTTAAATGTACAGAATATTTTCTAGAAATGAAACAAGTATTTTTTACGCAGGTGAAAAATAATAGATTAACTTAGAGAAGTATTTATAAACAACCCATACATATGACCGTACATTTTGATTGTACTGGCACTATACTAGTACTGATAGCTGAGTTACAGCTCTGGATGTTTGCAGAGTATGAATATGGGTGCCTAGAAAATATTAGAAAATATTACAAAATTCTGGTATACTACAGGCAGTGTGAAGTGTGTGTAGCTTCCATGTTCCAGGACAACACAGCCACTCTGTCAGGCATCTCTGTAAATGATCCCATGCTTCAGTGTGATTGCTTGTCAGGGCTTTCAGACATTTACATTATTCTTTTGTTTTTTGTAATGATCGCATCTAGAACAACTTGCCTGCCTGTTATGGGAAATTCAGTACATTAAGTGGCAAAGAACAGCACACATCAGCAGAACAAACTGACAGTATTAGCTAGTCACACAGTGTATTAGATAGTTAATCAGTACAAGCATCAGATCAATCAGCCAATAAATACATTTCAGTAGCTGGAACATCAAATGCTGCATAGGTAGAATTCTGGGACAAGGGCCTATTCTTGTACGAATTGCATATGACTGTAGTAATGGATACCTATGGTCCCTTCTAGAACTAAAGCTCTCTTTTTAGCTCACAAGTTACAACTTTTTTTTTTGCATACATTTTGTGGTAAGATTATTTATATATGTTGGTGCAACCGGCAGGTACCTTATACATGTTTGCATACTTAATAATTTTTTTTCCCATTAAGCAGTGCAAGATAGCACTGTTTTGATTTTGATCTGAGAATACAATAACTGATTGAAACATGATGGGCGTGCAAGACATGAAGTGTTCCAGACAAATTTGTATTTAATTGATCTGTTCATAGATGTCATTTAAATGCCTGCTTCATATAAAATATGTTCTGTGACACCATTTATATGTTTATAAGAAGGTTTTACCTGACAAATAAGTTCTTTCATAAAGAAAAAACCTAAAAAGTAATAATACCCTAAAACTCGTGTTTACTGTGAGAACATATGAAGCACCCTAGATTATTGTACGCTCTTCTTTTGCATAGTCTAATATTAGTATATCTGCATGTCATTAAGGAAAGGGCTTTAGTTAATGGCCTAATGATATTTTTGTAACATTATAAAGGAGATGACAGTTATTATTAACAGGCTGTAGCAGTCCTATTATAGGAATCATTAAGAATTTATAAAGATCAAAAATAGCTGACTAGATAATATGTGGAACCAGAACTTCCAGCTAAAGACTAATTATACCTTTGCCTGTTTGTTTTATGTTGATGTAGGCGTATGTCTGTTACTGGTTATCGCTATAATAGCAAAAGAGTTAAAAGACTTAAAGTAGAATAATATTATGTGCTGGGCAAAACCACCAATACTTAACATGCGATTTAAACCAGAAATGTTTGACAGTGTACCCATAGCTCTTCCCCGGGCAATAACAGGAATACCTCTGCTTTATGGAGAGGTCCAGGAAGCGTGATGCTCCTAACTGATGTAGCCATTTTCAGAGACCGCGTCCGAGACTCCTTCCTCCTGCCGCCTGTGATTGCTGTCAGCTGCTATTAAATAACCACTCTGTGTTCCACCCAGTTGGATTTGCCAGTTCTGTGTGACAATGCCATTGACATTTCTGGGAGTATTATGTGATCATCATGGCCTTTGAAGGTGTGAGGAAATTATATAATAATAATAATAATAATAATAATAATAATAATAATGTCCCCGTCATTCTCTTCAATTTTAGGACAGCATGGAATTGTAGGAATGACTTAATGTTCTACTTCACATTTTAGCATAATGATTCTGAAGAAGATGAAAAACATAAATATAGATTTGACTAAAATTTGTCATTGTTTTGTGTACATTTGCAAAACTTCTGGTAATAACAATGAATGGAATGCTTAAAAAAAGAATACGACAGAAAACATTCATTTTTCATAGATATCCCATCCATCCATCCACTCTTCCATCCATCCTTCCATCCATCCTTGTCAGGATGTGATACAGGGTATCTGTGTCATCCAACATTAGAAATAAACATGATATTGCATTTTTGTAGGTATACTTAGTTTCCCTGAGCATGCAAAAACATTCCAGTATTGGAAAGTAAAGCACTTCGGATAAGAGCATCGCCTAGATAACATGACAGTAATCAAACTCAGCCTTATTAGCCAAAGTCCTGGGAAGGAAAATCATTTACTAAAATAACTGCTGCTTGGACCTGAGCTACTCTGTAAATGCAGAGACTATTTTTCGGGTCTAGTAGGCTCTAATCTAATAGCTTATAGAAGAGCACTGGAAACAGTGTCTCAGGCCATGAATGTCTTTCTCTGTTGGATAATTTTAATTTAGGGTTGTAGGATAGAGCAGTGTTTAGTAGGTTTAATGACAGAAGCTCTGAGCTCCATTTTTTCCCTTTACGTTCCCTGTTTTGACATTTGATGTGTATGTGTGCGTGTTTGTGAATTTCCGTGCATCTGTGTTTGCCGACTCCGTTTGTGTCTTTTCGGGTACATATGTATTGACAGCTTTTCTGGGCATCACCCTGAGGTGAAAACTGTCACTGAAGCTGTCACAGAAACACTGATAAAAATGTCGCTGGCACACTAGAGAAGACAACGGCCATTTGTCATGAATTTATCAGGAATATTCATAAGAAGGCATCACCAAAGCGACTTGTAGTGTCAGATATTCTCATCCGAAAGTCTAGATTTACCGGACAAAGTGCTTTGCTCAAGGCCATTAATTAAAGCAGTGTCCCAGTTGAGCTGGAAACCAATGACTTGTTCTCAGATGAAGTTGCATTGTGGTAGAGGTGGTCTATATTCTCATGGGTTTCTGAATTGGGTCACCAGTCACTTTACGCTTCCCTACCTAATTACCCTCTCTGTCTGTATCTACTGTATCTATCTGTCTATCTTATTTTATAACCACTGGAACAGAACAAAGCTAAGTTTGAATATCTTCCCTACATTCTCCTACTGTGAGACATGACTTTACTTGTCATGATTTAATGCTTGACGTGACTTCAGTCATTCCTGCCACACTAGTTTCACATATTAAACATATAATATGTAAGCCGAGGGACTCAAATCATTAGCTGTTTATATGTACGGTAAATAATGCTTCTTATTACGCTTCATTATTAACAGTTGTCTCAACAACATACGGCTCTGGAAAGATACCACTCTATATTTTTTTAAAATCTGCGTTTTTAAATCGTAGTTTAATTCTAATTTTGCTGCCAAAAGGCTACATTGCAAGGCAGGCTACTTCCAAGCTTCTAAAACAGTACGACACAAGAACAAAGTGAAGCAAGAGACACTTGGAACAACTTGAAACCACCAAGTAGAGGGCAGAAGCGACTTTGTAATGCTAGAGATGAGCATCAACTTATCTGGCGGTGCCTCATAAAGCGGGAGATAACCTCAAGTGACCTTCAAAAATAATGGGAAACATTAAATGGTGTGAACTACACTGCTAGGACAATTCATAACAGGTTCCTAGAAACATTACTGAAGACTCATAAAGCAAGGAAGAAGAGCTTCATCAATGACAAGCAGGGAAGAGCCAGGCTGCAGTTTGCAAAAAAACTGAATGTATATTTTACACATGCACATACCCATAAGTTGAGAAATGAGTGAAACTAAATATTTTACTGTGGTCTATTAATTTTTTCCTGTATATCTGTATCTGTAGAACTTAAATTAAATGAAAGTCGTCATGTGAAATAATATGGCCACCACAAGGGAAATAAATTACAACATTAAAATGCTTCATGGTTTAAACCATGGTGTGTTTGCTTCCACATACCAGTGTAGTGCTTTATTCATTTAACACTATGGCATTAAATGAGAACAACCTCAAGAATTTCAAGTTTCAGGTCAGTCACATATTTTCATACTAAAACTATAGTATATTAATCAATATGCAGCCATTGTGTTGGTTCACTAAACAATATGAATGCCATGGTAACCGCTCATCAACATGCAGCTCAAAGGACATGCAGCTAAAATGGAGCTTATCAGTATAATGAAAGAATAATGTATCTAAATGTTCTGCAGCGTTTGTAAGTCTCCTGAAATCACATCCAGTTTGAAATACATCAACCTGTTCTATGCTTCGTCATTCAGGGTCACATGACCCATCCCCGTTGGAGTCCAGTCTCTCTGACTGTAAACTCTGCTCCTTTTGTCTCGCTTCTCTCCTGAGAAACCATGTCTGTCCATAAACTACCCAGTCTTACTCCCTCTGACTTTGCCTTTAGTGCTAAACACAAATCCTCCCCAAGGAGCGTCTGGGGGTGTCAGGTTTCAGTTCCACTGGCTTTCTGCTCAAGCTAGCTTGTAGACTTTATCCATCAGGGTGTGTGTTGTAGGATGTTAGCATTGTTGCTTTAGTCATAGGTCATGCATTAATTGGGCCCATTTTTGAGGGGAGAGAATAGTCATATGCCATTGTGTGTTGAATCATAACTCAACGTCTGTGTGTTTACATGGTTGCAGCATGTGAGATTTTCAGCAATTGTGAGATATATACAGACATAACAAACTAAAAACCCCAAACTTGTGTATTTACATATTCACAATAGATGGATGGATGGATCATTATGTAAGCAGTTACAGCATAACTTTGCCAGACACGGATACCGCCTCTGGAAAGTGCGTTTGAACATGATGGATAAAAGGTGTGATGGAAATCATCTACAAAGGAAAAACTGTGACCTTGAAATGCTTGTTCACTTGTAGTCCTTTCATTCATGTTAGATAGAATGAGTTCCAGCAATGTATCTTATACTCAATTTATTTTCTTTATTCAGTTAAATATGAGACTTTTATATTTAATATTTTGTAATTATTTTTAACATAATCATGGTCAACACAACCGGCCCTTGACAAATCACTGATAATCTAACCTATTGTTGGCACAAATCATCTTCTTAACTACAGCACAGCTTAGCTAATTTCAATGGTTTTCAATCAGCATAGAAAAATTGGTGCATATATTTATGTGTATTTTATTTATCTGGTAATTTTTTAAATCTAGTAATTTTTCTCAGTGTATAATGGGAACAGTGTTTTTGAATTATGGGTTTTCACTTTTCGAACGATTTTGAGGAATGAATTAGATTTGTGCTTCAAGGGGCCATGAAACTATAACCATTTTTGGTTCACAGTTTAAATATTTCAAATTTTCTTCTGTAAATTATCTGTAGTTTAACTAAAAAGTTGTGTTTTCCACTAAGGCCGGTTGATTTACATTCAGGCTCATTGCCAGTGTCGAAAGCTTTCTGCTTGATGTCCTGACGGAAATCCAGGATTGATTTTGGACAGAACCGGTGGGTACGGATTTAGGACTATTGACTTCTGTTTGTATCTGTTCCTGCTTTTTCTCTCTCTCCTTAAAGTTGCAATTTACCCTTGACAGGTTTGCTGGAAAAGTTTTGAAAGCTGTCGTGCACTTTGTATTCTCTGACCAGTACAACGGAAGATTGTGCCATGGGACCAGTGTCACTGCACACTGCTAATTTCCCATGTATAGGTCTAAGGGCTGCCAGTGTACAGTGGTATGATGACCCTACACTCCCAGGGCTGGGGGTCAAACACCAGCCCCAGGCTCTTTTTGTATTTCCTCAAGGTTCTCAGGATTATTCCGACATTCTAAAAACATGGGCTTTTGTGAACTTGCATTGCAGAATTGCCCATGAAGTGTGTGAAGTGCGATGGTAATGTGTATACACACACACAAACACACCCATACAATACACACACACAAACACACACATACAATACACACACACAAACACACACATACAATACACACACACAAACACAGCCATATAATACACACACACACACATACGCACACACAAACACACACATACAATACACACACACAAACACACCCATATAATACACACACATACACACACAGAAACACACACAAACACAAACATACAATACACACACAAACACACCCATTCAATACACACACACAAACAAACACACACACACACAAACACACCCATACAATACACACACACAAACAAACACACACACACAAACACACCCATACAATACACACACACAAACAAACACACACACACAAACACACCCATACAATACACACACACAAATACAGACACATATACGCACACACAAACACATACACACAAACACACACATACAATACACAAACACACACACACTTACACACAGACACACACACATAGATACATGCACACACACACACATACATACACATACATACACATGCACACACACACATAGATATACACACATTCATACACATGGATACACATACATACACATGCACACACACACTAAATATATGATTTAGTGCAATATATACAAATATATGATCTGTGCCAATTCAAAACATCTTTCATAATCACTTCTTACACAATTAATTTTTTCCATGATAATAATGCAACGTTAACTTTGACAACGTTACTATGTGAATGGGTCGTGACAGTCTGATATTAAACCAGCTTCCTTGTAGATTCAAACTTATTTTTTGGTGTCGTACGGAAAAAGATGCACTGTTATTCACAAAGCAGTTTACTACACAGTGGCCCATTCTGCAATGACAGAAGTTCAGACATGAATCATAAGTGAAATAGCGGTGCTGTGTTTAATGAATGCGTATGAATGTCTGCTCACAGGAGGACATCAGCTGAGTAGGTGGCCCTTCAGTGTGGCTGGGGACACATTCACGTTCACACTGCTGTAAGAATGTGGCCATACGCAGCCCAGACCGCCTCCGAATGTGGTCAGAGCATAAGAACTATACAAACGAGAGGAGGCCATTCGGCCCATCAAGCTCGCTTGGAGAGAACTTAACTAATAGCTCAGA
>JABFEA020000130.1:13621968-13671601 GCA_019775915.2 Cyphomyrus plagiostoma | reverse complement strand
TCAGTTAGCAAGGGGAGGGGTGTGTCTGTCAGTTAGCAAGGGGAGGGGTGTGTCTGTCAGTTAGCAAAGGGAGGGGTGTATCTTTAACATCGTTTCTTATAATGAATACATTTTACATCTTATAGTATTAACAGTATCACAGGTAGGTTTCCACTGTAGGTATATTGAAGTGTTATTTTGATATCTGCATGAATGTTGGACATTCAACTAAAATTGGATGTTCATTTAACAGAAACTGAAGTCTTAACTAACAAATAGATTCATAACAATATTTTATATGCATTTTTTTTTACTAAAGAAAGTAAAAAAACTAAATGATGAGGAAGGGTAACATGAAGTCTCCTTTCAAAAGAGATAGTAATGGATTCAGTTTTATTCATCATTGTAGCACAAATTCAAAGATGTAATTCACACGAGTGTCACACACAATTTGCATTGTCTTTCACTTGTGTGGCAACAATTGACAAAACAAGACGGCACAAAATTTACTTTGAGACGTTTATTAATAGCTGAAAAGCTACTGTCTCCAAACTGGTTACTATTACCACAGACAACAAATATCCTTGTCTGAGGAAATGCACAGTGCACTTGACAGCATTCTTTGCTACTAAATATCTTAAGTTCAAAAGCACAGCAAATATACAATCACATTGCAACTGCCTGGCAAATGTTTAATAGCAATCAAACAAGAATATTCAAACTGTATATTTTATGTATGTAAATACATATAATTGACATTTGACTAAGTAACATTAATTGTTTTTGCCTACTAATACAGCAGCATCCAGTGTTAAAGTAAAGCTAGTTCCTTTCAACATTTAGACATCTGTACATGACAAAGGTAAAAAATGAAAGCTGTATTGTACACTCTAATAAGAAGGCTTTCTAAATGGCTCTAAAATACTGCAATGTGTCGTTTTGAGATGTGTTGTGTATACCTTGCATTACATTTATTTTTTGGGCGCACAGGCAGCTGGTTGTGCAATAGAGGTTGTTCATTAAATTCTGTTTTTCTTCTTAAAAACCACGATTGCAGTTTTATACAAAACACTGACTTTTAGACTGGATATGAAATAAACATCAGTTTATGGGTTTCAGGCCTGTTGCAGGTTGATAAGCTAAATTATCGTGGGACTTAGCAGTTTAGTTTTTTTTCCAAATGAAAAACAGCTTTGAGATGTTTTCCATTCCCTATCTTGTAAATGTATTTTTACCAGGTTAGTCTGACTAGTCATTCTGTATCTTTTCAGAGCAGTTTAATAGACTTGAAGGAACATGCTTCATCCCTGGCTTCGGCTAGCCTGAAAAAGGACTCCCGTCTGAAGTCGCTGGAGATAGCAATAGAGCAGAAGAAGGAGGAGTGTAGCAAGCTGGAGACACAGTTACAGAAGGTATGTAGGGTGGCAGCCCAGGGCCCGAGCTCGGGCCCCGCACACACTTCGGTAGGGCCCTTGGGACCTTCTGCCATATTAGTATAAACACTCACACCAATCCTTAACTCCAGTGGTGCTGTCTAGCTTTGATCATTCAAGCTTTACCCTAACCGACTTTACCCGAACCCTAATTGTCCATATTCGTAGTGCTGTTGTGAATTAACAAACGTAAGCACGCTTACTCTCTCAGGTGCTGTACCGTCCATCTGCTCAGTTTGCTCCTGTAACCATTGAGCAGCTCTTTTTTGTTGTTGATGTTGAACTGAGGCAAAAAAAACGCAATTTTATTATGTAATTCATATCAGTGTTGCAACGAAATTCCAGGTTGTCTCGCTTCTTAAGCAGCCAAACAGGCTAAGTTCTATTAATATCTGTAATGTTGAAAGCCTTTCAGGCAATGAAGAAAATTTCTCAGAAAGCAGTTTTGTACAATCACCTGATTATCTCCTTTGATTGACATTACATTGCCACAACGGGAAAGGCCAGGATAATGTGGGCTGAAATCCCACGTGAGTGAGCCAGATCTTGATACTGAAGTCTCAAAAAATGCTTCCAGTTTGCAAATTATTACCCATGACTAGGACAAGCACTTGTGATCAGAAATACAAGAAAGACACATTACAAGAACCTGAATTTAGATAAAATCACTTCTCTTTAAATACACAAATTCTGTTCTTTTGAAATATATATAGAAACATACTGCCCAATATGTCTTTAGAATGACTCACAGTGTCTCCCTGGTGATTGATTTTGTCTCTTCCTCACGTCAAAACCCTGCTGTATTGTCCACGTTCCTTTTGTTGTACTAATCTATACAAGTCTTCCAGTTTCTACTCTTCTTTGTATAGCTATGCTATGTCTGCTCGTTATGTCTCCTGTGTTCTCTACATTATGCCGGTTTAATCTCTATTCATGCCACATCCCTATTTACTATGTCTGCCTCCCACCAGCATCCGTATTCTGTATATCCCTGCTTTCTTATGCTGCCATTTTTCATTGTTTCTGTCATCCTTGCTTTTTTTATTCTTGTCACTCTGTCTGTCAGCCACTGTCTCTTCAAACCATTGCAACTCTTGGCTCTGGGAGCATTTTTCTAATGTTAAATAAGCTTTACACTACATGGGTCAAATACTCAATAAGTATATCCCTGTACTTACATGATTTCCTGAGTGATTAATACTTTGCTACATAATTATGTTTGTTAACATGAGCAGTTCTGTTATGTGTCTACTTTATCATGCAAGTCCTGTATCACCCCGGAGAAACTGTAAAATTTGACATTTGTAATAAGCTAGTTGTATTCACACTGCTGTCAAATTAAATTTGGGAGTTAAACCAAATCCTTTTGAAATGAAATATTACTGCCATGATTACAAATTACATTTTTGTAAACATGAATTACAAAAATGATCACATTCCAGTATTTACCAGACCCATTACAGGTCATAATTTTCAAAGGTTTTTGATACATTCATGAATTAATATGACTTTCGGAAAAGAGTCACATGATTAACACTAAGAGTGTTCTTTTTAACAATAAAGAATTTTTAAAAGGCTTACTTTCATGAACAGAAAATATGTTAAAATAGCAAAACAAAATATCATTAAAAAAGCAAACATATTTCCTTGGTGTACTGTAGATATAGGGGCATTATATCGGCCAATATTTCAAGCTCAGTGATCAGATCATGGGCAAAGCCTTGTCCGGACCTTGTTGTCTGGCTGTTTATTATCCAAGCTAGTGGTGCATCATTCTGCTCTGCTTGCTACTGCCCTCTAGGGTCTGACCAGAGAAGTACCCAGGATTATGTGTCACATACTTACACCATGGTTTCTTATCTAGTTACAGATAATGGTAAAGAAAAGAAAACAAATGAATGAAATCGGTCTGCAAAATTTACTTGTCAGGTTATATTCTCAGCATTTGTTGTAGGTAAATAATCCTTGTAGAGAAACTTTAAGAATGTTATGACTAGAGGATCACCTGGCTAGATTATAGCCTCCTGTTAATTCAAAAAGGTGTGTAACCAGCATAACACCGCATTCATTAGTGGCATCAGTCAAACACTCACTTCTGGCTTGTTTTGGATGGTCCGGCTGTGTACCTGTCCTTGTGAAACAGTCAGAATGGCTGATGTTTACTGGTGAAAGTGTAGATATGTCTGGATAACACTGTCCTTTCGCCTCTCTCTCCATTTCTCTGTCTTCCCTGCTCCATGCACGCCTTGTGCCTCCTAAATCCCTGCTCCCATCACGCTTCTGTAGCAAGCAGAGCAGCTCTTCAGCCAAATCAACAGCAGTGTAAGTCCTAAGTGGTACGCTGTTCTGGTACCATCATAACTCCACTGAAGTTATACTAAATCAGGTGCCAAATCATATCTCCCCAGACTCTACACATTCCCACACCTCGGACATTTACGTTTCGTTTTATAATCACTTATCCGTATAAAGTCCTCCACATCGTTTCCTTGTTTTCTTTAACTTATTCACCATCCAGACAAATTTGATTTTCTGCAAACGCCATATGAAAGTAAATGGCCATAGTCTCAGATATATAATTTCCAATGTTTTGAAAATAATCTTCATATCTTATTAAAGATGAAAAGCCAGGATATTAATATTGAAAACCCTTTTTATAAAGGATTAACCAGTTATCAAATTAAAACACTTAAACATCTAAAATATGAATATTTAAACTTGTTGGAAAACAAGCAGTTAAAATTATGTATATGCAATGTAAATAATAGGTTTCACTATTAAATTTTTTTCATACCATTTGGCTAACGATGACACCCAAGCTCTAGATATTATAACCATGCAGTCTTTTGTTCCATTTGGTCTTAGCGCTTTTCTGTTAGCCTGTGTTAGCTTTTCCCTGTTCTCCATACCTCAGTAAAGCCTAGTGTGGTTTTTTTTCCTACACCAAATGTGCTCACTTATCTCTGGTTTTCATTTGTTTGGTTGTGTTGGCCGTGTCCTAATTTTTGCCTGTTCTGGTAATACATGATCCGCATTTAGCCTTTGCTAGCATTCTTGTGCTGCATATTTGTATATTTTGTGTATGATTTGTCTAGCTCCTTGTGTGTTGTGCATGTCTTGCTACATAGCTACATAGGACAGAGTAGTAACAGGTACAATTATGATATTACTGTTAAGCCTGATTTTGCTTTTCTGTGTTTGGAGCAGGCCCTGGAGACAGATCAAGGCCACCGCAGCCACCCCGAATTGGTTGACAAGGCCAAGCAGTTAGAGCAGGAAGTGTCCTACTACAAAGAAGAGTCGCATAAGGCCCAAGCTGAAGTGGAACGTCTGCTTGAAATCCTAAGAGAGGTGGAGACAGAGAAGACCGATAAGGATAAAAAAATCACTGACCTGGAAAGGTAAAATCTCTGTTCATTTTATGCAATCCCTTAACAGGATTTTTTGCATTTATCCCGCTGGATGTTGCTAATGGGAATCCTGGTGTGAGGTGCCTTTCCAGTAAAGTATGACCGCACACCCCACTCTGGGTTTTACACTAGCAGTTTCCAGGTCACATTCTGTGTCTGTAACCAGTATATTTTCTGCTTCTTCTGTGTTCTGGCTGGTTTTGTGTGTGGAGCAGCCCGGTTCCAATATAATAAAAAGAAAACCGCATTCTGTACTCATGCAATTATTTTTAAGTTAAGTATAATCTACACATTAGCCTAAAACCCTAAACACAAATATTGATTTTAAAAAATCCCTTTTCTCTTCCAAGCCATAAACCTCAGAGGGAAAAAGGTCCCACCTAGGAAAAACTGTAATTTTGTGCTTTCTCTGTTGTTTTATTTCATGAGGGCTTCTCTCTGGTTCTCACCTTTGTGCTGAGTACGAGTGGCTCTACCACTGGGAATCATAGCACCGATTCCTTTGCTGGATGAGGTTGGTGATGAATTTTGTGAGGTAGCAGTCAAACCTGATCTTTCCCTAAATGAAGCCTGCATTTTGCAGTAAAACAGCACTTGCCCTTCCCCTGAATTACTATGGGAGCTGTGCACTGGAGAATTTTGATTGACAGGTCAGGTTGGCAGTCTGGGGTTCCCAGCAATTACAGGGTGTCCTCTACAGAGACATAAAACACAGTCAACCTTCTGCTGGTTCTGGTCTGTCTGTAGTCTGTCTTTCTTCAATTTAACTCTGACATACACACTCTTAGTTGTGCCTGTTTCCCAGTTTTGTTTATTTGTAGCTGAAACAAATCAGTACCGATGCACTGAACTATTGAGCTTGATTTTGTGCAAAGTGATGTCTGCAATTGGTGAACGAGGGACAAACAGACGTTAATATAAATATTAAGTCAAACACTTAGGGTTGGTAGTTGATTTGTTGATTTATTACCAGTATTTCTCTGAATTTAAAAGTAATATTTCAAGAGCTTATTATTTTAACATATTTTTTGTACTAATGTGAAATGTTACTGGCAAATACAGTTAATGATTGAAGTTAATGATTGAGGTCCTCCTTTATGGGGAAACACATTAGGAATACAAATGAATGGCTTCGGAAAACGTGTAAGATATTAGGATCTCACGTTTTTAATGATTCCTAGTTGGTATTTATGGTGTTAATGGTCTTGGAGTTAACCTAGAAGTGATCTAGAAATAATTTCGCATTGACTAGTGAATCACGGTCAACAGAATGAAATGAAAGACCCTCAAAGCTTCAATGTCCTACAAGGGGACTCTGCCATTGTCCATTGAACACTTCTGAACAGATTACTAGTGTGTGCTCACTTAACTGTGTTCTTTACCCCAGTCCCCCACCCCCCGGCCCCCGCTCCAGTGGCAGACCCCCCCCTGAGCGGCACGCCTCTGTGTCAGCATCCTCGCAGCAGATAGGGGGGATGATGTGGGATTTCTTGGGAAAGTGAGTGCTCTGCCCTGGCACATCCAGTTGGCTGCACAGTTTACCTGCATTTGCATAAGTCCGGATCTGCATCTATGACTCTCTCAGAATATGTGTTTACTCCTGCATTTACATTGGCGACTGATGTCATGCACATCCGTATGTATGACTCTGTGCTACATTGTGTTCCCGTTGGAATCTGCATTTATGCCTGCATTCACTGATAAATCTTCTCTCTAGACCCATGCACTTACTCTGTATTACCCAGTGTCTACTTCCGCTTTGAAGCCTGTTACAGCATATACCCGTGCTGTATACCCTGCCTGTTTTACATGCACATCTACACTTTTGAGTCTTTTAAGATCTCGATAAGTATTTCTTGATTTGACCGGCATTAATACCTTTTTTTGAAAACTGCTTCTGGATACATTACTCTGTTACCATATCTACAACTGCTTTCATAGTTCTTTTGGGATCTGTGGCTGCATTCATGACTTGGGCTTACCGTCTCAATATCCATCTCCAAAATGTCCGCATCAATAAGTATGTTATATGCTGCTTCAAAACCAATGCTTTGGTTTATGACTTTATTAGCATTTCGACCGTCTTATAGGTCTGTTGTGTCATTGTGTTCGTGCCTCATCCACAATTATCAATTTTGTTAGTGGCCCATGTTCACGTTTGACTAAAAGCAAACTGTATTTCTGTCTGCTACTCATATGTTTCTGCATGTCTGTCTGCCTCTGTGGCATTCCAATCATTCTTCATCCTGTTCTCACATGTCATGATCTGTATCCCTTACCTTATCCATCTCGATTCCATATCATTTATACCTTCCATCAGTCCTCCACTGAATGGCCCTCACTTGGTTTCATCTCCAGAACCATTGTTTGTGAATATTTCACGTCAAGCACTGTTCATTTCCATTAACCTGAAAATGTATACTTGCTTTACTTGCTTTTTCATCTTCCCCTTGTCCCCAGTTGTGTTTGCATTATGTCCCACCTGTGCTAAGAAGCTTTTGTCTTGCCAACTCGATATCCTGCTTTTAAGGGCATAAAGCTCAGCCTGTTGGCCTTTCCACACAGTTTATGCGGTGCTTGAGGTTCTATGGCGGCATTTGCTCCTCCAGCCACATGAGGGAGCTGTTTCTGCTGCTGGTGTCCCAGAGTGACTGCATGCCCCACACTGGAGGCTGCCGTCCCCGCTGCATGTTCGGTCACAGGAACCGGCCCCCGTACTTTCCCGTTCCGCCCAAGCTTGGGAATGCAAACAGAAGGGCATTAGGCACTGGTTATCATCAAATGCTCTTCCCTTTCTGCCTTATGACTACAGGGATGTATGGTAATTTGCTTATTGGTTTATGTGTTTGTTTCTATTCCTTGTTTCTCTTCTCTGCTTCACTCCTCTTTTGCTGAAATACAGTCTGGCTCCAAGGTTAGTAAGGCTCTTACAGCCTTTCCATTTGTTATATTCACCCTGTCAGTGGAATAAAATGGAATTAAGAAAAAGGCAAACTTCTGCAACCCAGAGTGTTACCTTTCTGTTATATTTTTCACAAGAATTCTGAAATTTCTATAATTGTTATTGTTCCTATATATTCTTTGAGCATGTATATTGTTTGAGTATATAGATTCTGTGTCCACACTGCAAATAAGATCCGCATTTTTTTTTTTTTTCGAATAATCTTTCCAGAGCTTTAACAGACAGCATTTGATTCCTTGTTTGAGCAGAACAGTGAAGGACCAAACAAAGAAAGGGCCCAACCTTAAGCACAACCAGCAGGAGGAAAAGAAGAGCAATGCACAGCACATGCAAGTGGCCCGCAAGGACAATCTCCCAGACAGCTTACAAAATGTAAAGGTATGGTATGATTAGTTATGTGGTAATGTAGATAGTGGCCCTATAGATATTGGCACGGTACTATAGTGTGTATGTAGTAGCGTTATAAATACATTGCATGCACAGTAGCTAATGGCAATGCTCTACAAAGCTGGAAGAGCTTGCATCCACACTTGAGAAGACCAGGCAGGAGCTGGATTCAACGAAGCAGAGGCTGAGCTCCACGCAGCAGTCTCTCGCCGAGCGGGACAATCACCTGACCAACCTGAGGCAGGAACGCAGGAAGCAGCTGGAAGAGATCCTGGAAATGAAGTACGTTTCTTCAATTTTCTGTGCCCTCTCTATCCCTCCTTTTTCTCATAATCATTACTTGCAGTGCTTCTGCAGTCACGCAGTTGTCTCGCTAGTGTTTCATCGTGCCAACTTGTTTAGATCGTAAACCCGCAAATCATCACCCTGGTCTCAACAGGCAACAAGCCCTTCTGGCGGCCATCAGTGAGAAAGATGCCAACATCGCGCTACTGGAGCTGTCCACCTCCAACAGGAAGAAGACACAGGAGGAGGTGATGGCCCTGAAAAGGGAGAAGGATCGGCTGGTGCACCAACTGAAACAACAGGTGAGTGGATGGGCTGTCAAACTCTCTATATACCATGAATTTCACCAATAATGTGACACTGTTCTGAAATCCACACCATTACCTACACCTTCCATGTTTATTCTTACAGTTATGTAACCCTGTACTTGCATTACAGTAGGCTAGGTTTGTGGGAGTGGTGTATATGACAGTAATAATGAGACCAGAGACCAGAGGTGAATTTCAGTCAAGAGGTTTGCTAATTTGTAGATTTTCCAATTACAATAAGTATTGGGTAAGCAACAAATCAAAAGGATTATTAACCAAATCCATTAACCAAAATTAATATGAACAGAGAATGCCAAGTATTTATTAGGTGCTAATATTAATTGAACTCAGCAGATTTAAATATAATATCAAGCTAAAGTTTATTTTAATTTGTATTAAGTTAACTTAAACTGTCACAGAACATCACTGTAAAACTTCTATTTAAGTTCTATTTAAATGTCCAGTATACCATACCACAAGCAAGAAAAAAAATCCATCTGCAATTCAATGCAGTACCTCAAGTAAAGAATATACCCTTTACAGATCATACAGAAAATCACATTGATCAAGCAATATAATTAGTGTCACAAAATTTAACTCTCAAGCAGTGGTAAATTAACTTAAAATACAAGGCAAGTGCTCACTACTATACTGTTCCTACTAAGCCCAATTCAAATATAGTCAGACGATACTCCTGATGCCAAAAAAATACAATGATTTAGATCCTACCACACCGGTGGGTGTTCTTTGGAATATTCAAGAAGTCTCATAGAAGAAGAGATTTTTGTGGCTATTTCATTCATTCCTAGCAACTGGATGTCTCACCGTCTTGGTATAAATAGTGTAATAATAAATGTAAGAAATAGTGTAATAGTGTGTGCCTGCCTACATGCAATCTGAATTATTTAAACAACATTTCCACCAACTGTCTCTCATTCAGTAGTGAATTTCCACCGACAGATTTCCACCAATCATTTCTCTTCATGGGTGCTCATCAAAGCGCCCCAGAAGTGCAGCGAAATAGGCAATCGTGCATGGTTGCTAGGCGAAAATAATAAAAATTTGGCCTATCAGCATCGCAGAATTAAATGGTTTTGGGGCACTGGAAATTTCACCCCTGCTGCAGAAAAAAAGAAAAGAAAAGTTTTGGATTGCTTTCAGGTCTGTCAGTTAGAGAGAGATGATGGCGACGATGACAGTTGAGGGGCAGCTTCCACCAAATTCGGTGAGATCGTTATTGAATTACCCTTTTGCGAGAACTTAGACTTAGATCCTCCCGCGTCGTTCGCCGCATAGGGCAACGAGGTTCCTCCAATGCAACTGATCGAGAGCGACATCGGCGGCAGCGTTCCACTCCAGATTCACGCTGTCCAGATCCTTGATGAATGTTTTTCGCCACGTGACGTATTGGCCGCCTTGGTGGCGCTTCCCCCATGCCGGTTTCCATTTGATGGCCACACGCGCGGGTCGTTCGGGAGGGAGGCGTAAGACATGACCCGCGAACCGAAAGCGCCGCTCGGCTACCGTCTCCGAAAGCCGATTTGACACCATCTCACGCAATATTGATTTGTTCGATCGTCGATCCCGGTGCGTAACCTTGCATATCCCCTGAAGACAACGTTGTTGGAAGGTGTTGAGGCATCGCATGCTCGCCGCTGTCATCTTCCACGCTTCGCACATGTAAATCGCTGTCGGGATGACGATCGTGTTAAACAGGCGTACTTTGGTCTGGATTCGTATCGACGTGGATCTCCAGACTGGTCGAAGCCGCTGGAAGGTTCCATGCACCTTCCGAATGCTGCGCTTGACGTCGACCGTCGAATCTTTATCGCCCGTAATCAGACTTCCCAAATACGTAAAGTCTTCCACTTCCTCCGCGCAGTGCCGCCCGATGTCGATGGGGGCCGCTACCAGCCCGATGAATCCAATGTGCATGACTTTAGTCTTAGGTCCATTTATGCACAATCCAATCTTTGCCGCCTCCTCGCCGAGATTTTTGGCTGATATTTTCAGTCCGGGCTGCGTCAGTGCTAGAAGCGCCATATTGTCTGCGAAATCCAAGTTGGCGAGCTTCCGATTCCTGTGCCATGGGATTCCAACACCAGATTGATCCACCGAACAACATAATACAAAATCGATCGCCAGGACGAAGAGGAAGGGAGACAGGTTACAACCTTGCCTCACCCTGTGACAATTTAGAAGAATTCTGTCAGTCCGTCGTCCGTGCAGACGCAGCAACTCGACTGGTAGTAAAGATTCTCGAAAATGTCGGTGAATTTCTTCTGGATCCCGTACGTCCGCGCGATCTTCCAGAGTGTCCCTCGGTGTAGGCTGTTGAACGCTTTTGTATAATCGACGAATAGAATGGATAACTTCTGTTGAAATTCAATCGATTGCTCGACCACATTCGCAAGGTGAAAATTTGCTCGCCACAAGATCGTCCTGACCGGAACCCCGCTTGCTTTTGACGCAGACATGCATCGATCGCTCATCTCAATCGGCGAAAGAGAATAGCACAATAGATCTTGCCTGGGACTGACAATAGAGTTATTCCACGCCAGTTGTTACACTTTGTGAGATCCCCTTTCTTTGGCAGTCGCACGATGACTCCCTTCCGGCAGTCGCCCAGAACTTCAGCTAATTCCCAACAGGCGTAATATCGTAATTTGAAATACAATTTAACCCTTTCAGTTTCCCACATTCATTCGGTTATATTTGTAATTATAAGAATTATTTTCACATTTCACATTATCCCACACACAAATGCACACACGTCCGGGGTAATTTACAGTCTTCTGTGTGATCATAATCACACAATGTTTCATTTCTTTCTTATTGTACCGTAATATATTTGCACCGCAATCTGTTTCTGAGTAATTAGCAGTTTCGTTTTTACAATTGAATAAGGTCACACAGATAGTTGCAGACATCAACTGTATCTATATTTATTATCATTATATAACCGCTTGAATGCCATACGGAAACAAACACACGCACGCGAAAGTCTTTTTTATTGTACTGTAATATATTTGGACCACAGTTTTGTTTTTAGAACTGAGTAAGGTGACGCAGATTGTTGCAGACATAAACTGTATCTATATTTATAATTAGAAATATAACCGAATGAATGTGATACAGAGACATATGAACACACACGCATAAGTCTTTTTTTTTGCGCCGTAATATATTTGGCTGGTGGTGGGAAACTGAAATCGCAATTGCCGAATCAAGAGAAATGGGGATTAAATTGTATTTCAGATTACGATATATTACAACCTGTATTTTATGATTCCTCAGACCACACTGTTAGATAAACGTCTCTGTGCTGACCCGAGGTTGAAACCGTGAAACTCATTTGCAGAACAATAGGTGTTGATCGGCGCTGATGAGGCTGTGGGCAGCTTGTGTGGGGAGTGAGGCTCCACCAAAGGTTCCGAAAAATTTTGTAGACCTCAGGGATGGACGTGTTAATCACGTGTTCCACCTCCAAACGCTGAATCGGGCCAAGCTCAACGGGTAACTCGGGCGCCGCCACCAGTTGTTCATCGGTGAATGTCGATTCGGGGCTGGCTGGTTGAGAATTTCCCAGAAATATTCGATCCACCGCTGGTCTTGTTCCTCTTTCATAAGCAATGGCCGTCCATCCTTGTCCTTTATCACCGCACCGTGACTGCCCGTCGTCATTCCTCCGAGTTCCTGAGTGATTCGGTAGAGCGACCGCGTGTCATTTCGGTCTGCGACTTCTTGAGCTTCTTGCCCTCGTCATTTGAGCCATTCACGCTTGTCTTGTCTCGCGCTGCGTTTCACCAATCAGTCCAAATCCCGATACGCCGCATCTGTCGCTCGGCAATGTCTCTCCGGCGCTTGTACTCCTTGCATTTTGGCTCGGCGCCGTGCATCGATGAGTTCCCATATCCGATCTTGGATCCACCACTCCTTGAATGTGCCTATCCTACGACCAATTACTTCCTCGGCGCTGCTGGTAATCGCGTCCCAAAAAGTGTCACAATGTTGCTCCAGTCCCTCCGTGAGATCGCTCAATGCATCGAACCGGTTTCGAAGTTACATCTGAAATCGTCCCCGCACATCAATTGCTTGCAGCTTCTGTACGTCGAAGGGTCGGGGGCGACACAGGCGTTTGTGAAGACGTTTGAGGTGTAGCCGGAAGCGTGCCATTTTGCGAGAAGGACGATGGTGGAAAAAATCCATGTTAAGGAGCTGGGACCGACAAGACCAAAATAACTGTAAATTGTTAATTTACTTTATCTGTGAAACTGATGATTTTTGAGAAGGATTTTTTTTTTCCCATTTTTTTCCCAAGAATTTTTTTCACAAGCCGCCACTACATCAATACAAATAGTCGCCACCAGAATCAATGTTAAGAGTACAAGATGCACTAGGGGTGTTTGCTAACATGTATGCAACACACAGTCATGGTCTGGACATGCGACAAAATGAGGATCAATACAGAAGATCTCGATATCCTTGTCCCCATCCAAATGAATTTGGTTTTGATAACTCCCACAAATTATCCTAGAAGTATACTAGTAAAAGTAATAAACCTATACATTTCAAACAGCCTATAGCCTACTTTATAAAAATGGTCTCTTTTGAAGACCCAACTCCATGTTTCTCAGATCACATCTGTAACCTGTGAGGATCTATAAATTCAACAGAAACCAATTTTCCACTTTAGGCTGTGCTAGTGTCAGTAATTCAAACACAATTACTCTGAGATTTGTGAGGCCTGAGCTGTCCTCCGTTTATTGTGGTTATTATTGTGGTTACACTATTTAATTAAAAACTCAAAAAAGGCAGTGAACTTCAACAGGTTTAACTGTGCAGGGACATATTACCACAGAACTACAGGAACAGTAGAAGAATCAGATGACCAGTCTTATTTTCAGAACAAGCTGAATATTTTTTTTACGTTGCCCTTATAGGTTTCACTGATAGTAAGGTTTTTTCAGAGCATAACGTTAGACCTTCTTGTGCATTAACATTAGCCTAATAACAAACCACACAGGCTAATTTCAGAAAGGCACAATTTATTCATGATAAAATGAGAATGAAAACATAGGGAGTTAATCTCCTTGGAAAATGACCATGATCGATTTTACCTCACCAAATAAGGCTGGTTTAAATAGAGAACTTAATTTGTCGTGCTAGTTAACGTAACTAACGTTTATTGTACCGGCCTCAGAAGGACAATGGTAAGTAATTCAACTTATAAAGACGTCAGCTTGTATTAGTAGATGAAACATAAATAAAACATTTTCAACAGCCTACTTACAGTTATCCATGCACGACGGACACAACAGGTCATTCAAGTAGAATGAATGACAACACCGAGTGGCTAACTTGCCTTTAGTGCCGAGGTGGTCATGTGAAATCGTTTTACATCAAATTTTCATATAAGGTGAGGTTACCTTTTTTTTTTTACAACAAACAAAAAATTGTAGTACCCCCCCTCCCCCATACTGCTATTTTTGTCCCTTTGGAGGGGTCTGGGTCTTTATCGGGGGGGTATAGTACCCCCCGTAATTCGAACCATGATCTTACCGCTGCCTTAACATTTTACAAAAAATATATAGACAATATGAACATGTTTCATAATAATAACTTTGTGATTATAATAATTGTTATAATTACAGTTATTATGAATTTGCCATGGGGCAATGGTTAGCACTGCTGCCTCACTGCAAGAAGATCCTGGGTTCGATCCCGGGTCCTTCCTGTGTGGAGTTTCCACGCTCTCCCCGTTTTCGCAAGCGGCTCCAGTTTCCTCCCACAGTCCAAAAAGCATTCAGGGTAGACTGACTGGCGTGTCTAAGTCGATCCTGTAGTTCTGTGAATGTGAGTGTGGCTGTGTGCACCCTGTGCTGTGTTGGTTCCCGCCTGTGTCCTATGGGATAGGCTCTGGGCCCCCTGTGACCCCAGTGGGGATTGAGCAGTTGCTATCACTGCTATCACTGTTCATTTTCTTAGGGACCATGATAAACTGTATCACTAAATGTACTGGAGATAAAGCCCAGATTCACCCCAAACACAGGAACAGAGCTTTCGCCTGTCAGATTCTGTTGAGAGGTACTGCGACACTGAGAGTGATTCATAGGCAGTAGGTCTGCTTGCCTTTGTTTCAGCCCATCAGAGACACATATCGATCCATAGCAGGTCTATTTTGTTCAGAGTTTTCTCGACTGACCCATTCAAAGCCTGAATTGGAAGAGTTGAGCATGTCTTCACCCATACAAGCTTTAGTGGGAATGGTTGACTTTCAGGACTAAGGCTGAGATACAAGTAAAAAAAAAAAATTACAGAACCGTTCGATGTCTGATTTGGTCTAATTAAGAGGCGTTCAAGTTCCAAGGTTCTGCTGTATTTTATTTAGCAAATCAGCAATAACACCAAAGCAACATAAAGTGAGGCAAATAGCACATAACAAACATACGTGCTGTCAAGAAGTATAGTAGGTGAAAGTTCAGGTAGTCGGTTTTCAATGAATACCCAGGTACAAGTGCAAGCAGTGTAGAGGGCGCAATTCATGTTGTTGTTATCTAGGCAGTTTGTTAGTATTCCCAAACATTTGGTTCCCTCGACAAATATCCTATTAAAAAAGTGAATGGGAATTCAGAAAACGTTTGTGGTTAAAACGAGTTTTAAAAAACCTTCACATTTTGTCATATGAGATAAATCCTTTGTTACTGGTGGTATTTCACCAAATTTTGACATTTTATGGCCCTGAAATGAATATGTTGTGGCCATATTGCTAACAGAAGTGAAAAATTAACTACAACAGCTGCTTACCTGACTTGACACACACACAGGGCTGAGTAGTATTGCGGAAACCATTTTGGTCAGACACCCATCCCCTGAATGTAGCCAGTTCATTAGCCATTTTAGCATTTAATTCCTTGTATATAACATACATCCACAAAAATATATATACACCATAGCAAAGTTGTATCAGTTTCATTTTAATCTCCTTTCGATCCAATGAGCATAAGACGATGTTTCCACCATGGCCCACATCCATTCTTTCACATGCAGGGCTCTAGTAATTTTCCAGTGCTTCAAAAATATTGGGGATGCATTGACTAAACCAGAAATTATAAATGAAATTAAGGTCCTTAATATATTCGGCATCTGAGATCTGACCCCAGCAAACGCAGCCTGAGTATAGAGGAACATCTTATCCATACCAATTGCTCAGTATCTTTAAAACTTCAACCCAGAATGGCCTGATCAGGGGGAATTCCCATATACAATGAAAAAAAAGTTAAGGTCTCCATTTGACACTTCCAACACCTATTATCATTGAAAACTGTACTGCCCAGAAAGATCCACAGAGACAAATTCAGGCAACCAAGTTTATTAGGGGTTAACAGAGAGGAGGTCATGTGCCGTGAAACCAAAGTCCAGAACGTGATCCGATGCCATCGTCGAGTAAGGGGAAGCCGAGGGTCGAGAAGCCAGTAGGTAAAGTGACACGGGGGACAAACATGGGGAAATCCACGAGGGGCGTCATGGGGATGGTGGTTGAGCAGGACGGCAGGCAGGAGTCGAGGAAGGAGCGGGCAGAGCCAAGAAGATGGAACGTTACTAGGGAGACAACGAATAATCAATACGCTCAGTACATACATTACTACAATACGTCGCATCAGGCTAATGTCAGTGCAAGGTTTAAATATGGTGGTTTCCCTCAGTTTCCTGCCCAGAAAGATCCGCAGAAAAAATTCAGGCAACCAAGTTTATTAGGGATTAACAGAGAGTGAGCTGCAAGGGACTAAACATTGGACTGGACAAAACCCAACCAGACAGAAATACACAGGGACACCAGCCACATGAGAGTAAACAGGACAGAAAACAAAACAGGGATGAACCCAGGACAAACATACATGCTAACAGGGAACCGGAAATTGCAGTGACAAAGGGTGACACATGGACAGATTGAACAAGACAAGTCTAACAGGACAGACAGGCAATAGTGCCACAGGGACAGGAGTGTTGATAGGGAACCAAAGGTAATATGGAATGGGGAACACTGGTGGGACAGGGCACTGGTACTGGAACATAGGGCCAAGCAATGAAACTGGTACGGGTTCAAGTGTCCTCCAGATCACAGAAGGCTAAACAAACGAAGTTGGGAGTAGGTTCTCCAGGGTTGGACTCTGGAAGAGAGTGGATCCCTTAGGGGGGCAGGAGTCATGGGCCTACTTAGACAGGCATGGCTGGGGAGTGTTGAGCAGTCCTTCGGTCTAGAGAGTGCTGAGATGTGGGCAGAACCGGAGGGTACTGTGGGTACTGAGGGTACTGTGAGACTGGTGCACTGGAAGGGCAGGAACCGAGGGGAGCTGTTGAAATAGCCGAGGGGGTTAGGTGGTTTGTGGACCAGGAGGGAGACAAAGGGACTGCTAGACAGGGACTGGGGTGTGACCCTGCAGGAGAAGAGCACAGACAAGGGCAGGAACAAAAGCACAAACAAAAGTAACGGCCATAAGCAGTGTATCTACTTCTCTCCCTTCAGGAAACTGAAACCGGGCTTGCTCTTTTTCTGGATCCCCTCAGTCAACAGGGACAGTGCTGGTACCATCGGAGTCATTGATGGAAGGAGAGCCCTCCAGAGTGGAAAACTGTCAAATCCTCGCTTTATTTTAGCATTGCTAATCGCATTATCCGTTGTGATTCTCTCAGAATTCTCTCAAAAAAACAAATTAACATCGGCTTAGGTAGTTGGTCCACAGTTGACATGGGTGCAGGGTACAATGCACCTTTTCAATCTTGAATTCCCCACTGAAGGCAATATCCAGTCCCTCCTTCGATATTTTCTAGCTGCAGATAGACAGTGCCCTGTTAGTTCAATTGTGATGCCGGGAGAGTGAACAAGAGGCAGACCCTGTAGTGCAGGAGACAGGTAGTTTACTTCCATAACCAGGTAGAACCAATAACAAGTCCACAAGCCAAAATCATAGTCAGGTTGGATGCAGGAAGTTGAAAGCTAGAAGGGTCAGTCCCATGAGCAGGTACAGGACAAGATGACAAGAGAACGAGCAGTGGAGACGAGTTGGGATTCCAGGAGACGGCAGGCAGGGCAGGCGGGAGTGGGCAGGCAGGCAAGGCAAGCAGGGCAGGCAGAACAAGCAGGCAGGACACAGGAGGTAGGGATAATGGGGAAGACAATGGACAAAGAAATGCTCAGTAAGGCACATAACTATGGCAACAATACCTCACAACGTCAGTTGCTTGTGACCGCTTAAGAAGTGGAGGCAATCAGAGACGATCCCTGCTGTTGGTTCGTCCCGCCCCTGTGGGCATGACATCTATAGGTTTCTTTCAGGCCTACCAATCTCATAGTATTCCTTTTCTTAAGATTTCGAAGTACTTGCATTCTACCCCACATGGCCACCATTTTTGTACTAGTATTGCCCACCTCAGTCCGTAGCCACTCCTATTCTTCCTTCTGTTGCGAAACGTGTTTCAGCCTCCTCCAGTCTCTCCTGCATGGTGTCCACTGTTGCCTTTAGCTCCCCACCCAGACTGGGGAGACTGGGGTGCTGCCATGGAGTCAGGACTGGGGAGGGAGTTTGTGAGCTAGGGTCTGGTGGCTGGGCCTCTACCCATGGGAACAGGCATAGCCCTCACCTCAACACAAGGGTCTGGATCTGGAACCAATCTCCTGGAGAGGGGCTGGACTCCATTTCACATTGGATTGACCCATTGTGAGAGGTGCCAGGCAGGTTTGGTTCTACTGATGGTCCCCCATTTTTGCACCTGTAGGTAGGAATTTACCCCAGTGAACAAAAGGTTTGCCTTCCTATGAATTTGAGTCAGGGGATAGGCACTGGCTGCTGTCTGTGTGTATGCAATGAACACTAGTTCAGCCTTTGAGGAGACCTTCAATGGTAACTCCATTGTTCTACGGGGGACTTCAATGCATGCAACAGTGAAACCTGGAAGGATAGGATTGGGAGGAATGGCCTGCCCAGTCTGATCCCAAGCAGTGCTCTGTTATTTGACTTCTGTGCCAACCACAGTTCGTCCATAATGTTCGAGCATAAGGGTTTTCATAAGTGTATCTGGTACCAGAGCACCTTAACCCACAGCTCGATGATCAATTTTGAAATCACATCATCAGTTCCGCATCTGCATGTTTTGGACACTCGAGTGAAAAGAATAGCCGAGCTGTCAGCTGGTCCCCTAAATGGGCAAGGTTTTGAGACTCCGTCGCTAAAGCAGATGTTTAGGTGTGGCCATAAGGTTGTTAGTCCCGGTTGCAATGGCTATCTTCAAACTAAATGGTGGGCACCAGAGGTAAAGAGAGCTGACAGGGTGAAGAAAGAGGCCTTCTAAGGTAGCTAGTAGGACTCCTGAAGCAGCTGTCAAGTACTGGCAGGTGTGGGAGGAGTTTGGTGTGACCATGGACAGTGACTTTCAGTCAGCCTCAAAAATATTCTGGAAACCATCCACAAACTCAGTGATGATGGTGGACCTTTGGAAACACCTGGGGACCCCAGACTGAGCCGGAGATTTGTTGAAGGTGGAGGTGAAAAGTCCAGCCAGCTGGTCAGTGCAACAGCATACTAGGCACCAAGAGAAGTCAGGTAGATCAGGCACTTTGCTGACATTCACCAGCGCCTTACGCACATTATGCACTGCTATGGTGATCACACTTTCAACCCTGGTGATGGCACTACTCCCTGTGAGAAGACCATAGCCAACTCTAGCCACATGGCTCTAGTGTTAACACGATTACCCTCAAAACTGATGTAAAACTATTTGAGCATGTTGGCAAATGAAGAGTCGGCATTCACGGTTGATTTGTTTTTAAAGTCCATGATAGTGTGCAGTTTGTGCTGCATGTAGCATTTGTTGTCCTGGCGGAAGTGCAATTCCATGTATCCCCATTACTGATGCTTCGTGTCATACAGCACGCTGTACTCCATATGAAGCTGCTTTATAGTTATTCATATAGCTGATGGTGAGACCTGTATTATAAGCCATGATGTGGGCATTTATTGGTTCCGTCGACCCATAGTTTCTGATTGGCAAATGTTTTTATTGTGATCATAGGGATAACCTTGTCAGGCAGCATGCTAACAAAACTATCCGCTACTTCTGCAAACTACTTGATGTCATCTGCGCTTTATTAGAACATGTCCCAGTCTACATCCTCAAGCATGTTCTGTAGTGTAATTACTGATTGGGCACACCAGCACTTTACCTTCTTTGTCACCAGAGTTTCCCTAAGAGACTATTGTTTATTTTCCGGCATGAGGAAAATTGTGTTGTGGTCTAATCTCTCAAACACTAGTTGTGAAACAGCTTTGTAGCCCTGCTTGTATGGGGTGTAACAATGATCCAGTGTGTTAACTCCCCTGGTTGGGCATGTGACATGTGGATCAAGGTTTGGCATGGTTTGTTACAAGTAGCAGAAATGGGTTTCCTTCATGGGGTGTCTGGATTCAGCCTTAGAGATAGGGTGAGGAACTCAGACATTCAGGAGGATCTCAAAGTAGAATCACTGTTCCTCCACATCAAAAGGAGCAAGTTGAGGTGGTTTGGACATCTGTCTAGTATGCCACCTGGACACCTCCCTGGGGAGGTGCTTTGGGCATATACAACTGGGAGAAGACCCTAGGACAGACCCAGGACATGTAGGATTTATTATATTTCTCAGCTGGCCTGGAAGCATTGGGGAGCATGGTATTCCTCTGGGTGGGCTGGAGGAAGGGGGTGGTGAAAGGGAGGTCTGGGCAACCTTACTCCGGATAAGCTGCAGATAATGGAAGGAATGGATATTCACTACCTTTAGCGAAACACTGGTAACATACTACTTTCTCTTGCGTGACATATTTGAAATTCGTGAAAATATGTAAAAAAGGGTATATCACATACGACAAACCTTGAAGTTTTTTAAATGCTCATTTTAACTGCAGACATAATTTATATTCAATTTTCATCTAGGCCAACGGAACTGGATGTATAAAAATGCGAACAAACCGACTACAGAATGACATCAGACTTGGGCTCCCTAAAGGATCAACAGCTACACTGTCTTATGCTTGGAGCAGGGCAGCAGCACAGGATCCAAAGAGATTGGGTGAACATGGGGTTTATTTTAAAGCAGACAAATCAGGAACATCACGCACACACAAAGGACAGATGTCAATAACCAGACTGAGGAAACATACGCGAACTTAAATACACCAGACTAATTAACAACAACAAGAAACAGCTGGTAACACTGGGATTCCACATAAGGTAGATGAAGGGGCGTGGCACATGAGAGGATCGGTCGACCGGAGCATGACATACACAACAAAACAAGAATCTAATATGACAAATATTCAAATCAGCAAACCCTGTAACACTAAGAGCATTCATTTAAGATGTGCTTTTAAGTCATAGGTGGCCAATCTTATCCAGAAAGGGTTACTGTGTATGCAGGTTTTTGCTGCAACTCCTTAATCAGACTACTAATTAGAGGACTGATTGCTGAAGAGTCCTCACACCTGGTATTAAAAAGCTGACATAAAGGTTATCATAAAATTGATCTATTTATCAATACACTCCTACTCTAACAAGCCAAATGTTATTAGTCACAAAATAAAAAGTATGGATTGTCTTCCTCCCATTCCAGACACAGAGCCGAATGAAGCTTATTGCAGACAACTATGAAGAAGACCATCACCATCCTCCGCAACCTCACCCCCCACAACCCCATCCTCAGCCCCAGCATCCATACCCTCAAGCCCATCTCAACCCAAATCCTCAACACCCCCACCCACAACTTCAACACCCTCAACCACAGCCCCAACACCCCTATCCTCCACCCCAGCTAAACCCCAACCCCGGTCCTCAACACCCCCATGCACCACTCCAGCACCCCCACCCTCATCAACCCCAACACCCTCACCCCCAACACTCTCCTCATCCTCAGCCTCCACACCCAAACCCACAGGCACATCATCCTCAGCCTCAACTCCATCACTCCCAACCCCAGCCACCTCACCTCCAACCCCAGCCACCTCACCCCCAAATACAGCACCCTCCACCTTACCCTCCACAGCCCCAACATCCACCGAGTCAATACCCACCCACTCCACATCTACAACATCCCCAAGGGCAATACACCCAGCCAACACACCCTCAGCCCCAATATACCCAACCAACACACCCCCAGCCGCAATACCCTCAGCCACCACACCCCCAGCACCCCCCACCTCACCACCCTCAGCACCCCCCACCTCACCACCCTCAGCACCCCCAGGTTCAAATGCAACACCCCCCACCTCATCAGCCCCAGCACCCCCATCCTCAACACCCTCCTCATTCTCCACACCCGCATCAGACACCCCCCACTCATCGCGGGCCCAGCCGTGGTCCTCCACATGGCAGCCATCGGCCATCTCCCGATCAGGTCAGTGTTAGCAGAATGTTCCCCAACCCTATACCTAAGCATGGTAAAGAGGCTATGATTCCTTTAGCCCCTTACACTCACGGCTGCTTCTTCTAAGTTCCTCTGAAGAGCATAACAATCCTAAAGACTCAAAACTTCTTACTTTTTCCTTTTTTCCTAATGCATGTACTTCTCTTTACCTGAACATCGTCTCCTAATCCCTGCATGCATTTGTGGTCTATACTGTCATTTCATGCTTTGTAACCTTTCACCTAATAGGATGACGAGGAGGGAATTTGGGCATAACAACTTCCATGATCTCCAAAACTCTGAGGGGTGAGATGACATCTTTTCTTTATTTATCCCTGCTCCTGGTCCATTTTTCATCCTCTGAGTGTTAGTTGCCTTGACATGCTTTCTATTCTGCTTTTATAATAAAATGTCACATCAGATGCCCTGCTTAGGGATTGTGTTTATTTGTATAAAATTTAAAGTATATACTGTACATGTTGCATCAGATTCTGTTAAATATCAGAAGATTGATATGTGAACCATATTGCTAATCTGGGGATGTTTAGCGTCATTAATGGCCTTGTAGGCTTAGATATAACACAGTCATTACCATTTAGATACATTTATTCTCTCTGCTTTTATACAATCTGCACATGAGATCTGATTCTAAGTTCCCTTTCAGATAGGGCTACCTTTATCCAGTTGTAAGACATTCAGCAGGTTAGCCAGTTGGTAAGGTGATCAGTCACTGTGGTCTATTGTATGTGGACATCAGTTAAGGCTTTGAATTATTTAGTTATGACATTGCTATACTGCCTGGCAAAACATAGTGAATGAGTTTTACTGTCTGTCCACCTGTATGTTTAGTAGGTAGGTAAATTGTAGTGTTTTCTTAAAAACCGAACATGGTTGAACTAAGGTATTTTGTCATGAGATGATACAGTGCTTTGCCTTGGTGCGACAGTATATATTCTAGGCACTTGACCAGTAGTTTTGAGTTTGAAAAACATGTGAGGAACAGTACATATCTTCAAGGGAAATATGTTTGTTTCCACAGGTAAAGAATCACAAGGGACTTAAAGCTTGCAAAAGTCCTTCAGAAGCTGAGAGCAGCCCCATCTATTTTTCATTGATGGACTTGTCCATACATAGACAGCCTTGTACACAGATGCCATTACAAAGGCTTGCATTAGCACAGCTGCTATAGTATATAGACCCACAAATATATGTCTTCTTCAAGACATAGAGAACAAATCTCTTCAAGAAAAGTCCGTACGAACAGACTGCAGTCATAACGGGCACACACCCTCCATCAGAGCTTTACTAACTGGCCCGTTCATACTTATGTCCTGCGTTCGCAACCCTCAAACACGCGTAACTGGTTTTTCACTAATTTCATTTCGGTCTGGTCAGAACACATACAGAGATCCACCTTGATAGGGACACAGAGCCTTCTCCTTCTTATTAATCATTTGGAAAATGGCACTTTGAAAGGCACCTGAAAACTAGGAACTTTGAGTCAGTCCTGCTACAACGCAACTGATACATTCCTGAAAAACCTTGTATTCACTAAAGTCACATGCTGAAATACACATATCCAATGGGAAAAATGGGGTTGGGGGAATGCAACTCTGAAGCTTAGTAACTCACCCCAGTGATAACGGTGGCCAATAATGCAATTACAGTAGAACCTTGGAACTGGAACGCCTCTTAACACGACTAATGCAGACGTCAAACTAGTCTGTCAATTTTTTTTTCTACTTGTACCTAGATCGAAATCTCAGAACTTGACCATTCCTCCTAAAACTTGTGTGGGTTGAGATGCATTCAACTCTACCAAGTCGACCAGGCCAGTCGAGAAAAATTTAGCTGCAACTGAACTGAAAACTCGAAACACTACAAAATAAAACAAACCTGCTAAAACTTGTACAGAGGGAGACGCATCTCCCCTTGCTTTTGTATGTGTGCTTTTTCATGTGTGCATTAGTTTCATATTGATTTATATTGATTGTTAATGTTTTTTATCATTAGTTAGGTAGGCAGATAGGTTCAAATAAACAATCAATGAAAAGGTCTAGAATGGATTAAGATCATTTACATTATTTCTTATGGAGAAATTCAACTGAGACCAAATTTCAACTCGACTAGCCTTCCGGGCCAAATTAAGTTTGTGTTCCAAAGGAACCAAACTGGTTAGGATCCAAACTGTACATGCATTTTAAATGAGAAATAACAGCACTACATTAATAAATTATATCATAAACATCCCCTTTGAGTCTCATGAGAATTGCTTAGTAACTCCTGCATCCAAACGTGCCGAACTGGCTAACTTTTCAATTGCCAAAAGTAGGGAGGAGTGATGGTCACAAAGATGCTTCAAGAACCGTTTGCTCTATTTTGTAACCCCACTAGATGGTGCTGTCGGTTTACCTTTGTGCATGTTTGAATCCTTTTTTTGAACAGAGATCTCCATCTAATGGCATCAGAAAAGATATGGTTTTTGTAGTGTCATATTGGCCATCATTAGTTGGGAGTAAGGAGTCACAGCCACCAGGCGGCCGGGCATGCACTTTCCACAAACACAATGGCTTACAGCATTGTGAGGGCCACTGAAGGCAGCATGGCTACATACAGTCTATGAAAAGTAATTGAATTTTAAAAGGCTTCTGTGTTTTTTTATATGATAATTAGTCAAATATTTTTGGATTTTTAGAATCTTTGACTTTGACTTGTGTAATTTGTGATTGTTTAAGATTTGAAAATCAGTTCAACCCATTCACTGGAATGAACTTGACGTCACTATCGATCACTGGGATAGTTGTTTTTGCGTGTATGTAGTATTTCTCACTAAGACCATATCACGTGTAGTTTGCTCTCCATCTGAAAATCACACATACAAATATGATTCCACGTCGTATTGGGTTTGGGTACTAATATATTAGAATTTAGAGATTAATTGCCATTGTTGACACATCACAGCACACAATGCACAGCAACGAAATGTGTGATATCACATGTTGTAGTAGGACTGACTATATTGTCTATTCTGAATCTCATGCCATTTCATCCTGCCTGTCTGTCTAATGCTTATCTTCACCTTGTGTTGTTTTCGTGTGTTGTTCTGTATGTTAAACTGTATTTTCCATTTAATACATTTTAAGTGGGTCTCATCTCTTGTGCATGTTGTACGTTGTAAATCCTCACAGGATTTACAGAAAAAGAGTAGACCAGTATACTCCTGGCTCGCCAGTTATTTGTCTTTTGGCTCCCCCAGGGGATATGCCCGTTGGAGAACATCACATCCTAGTATGAGGTAGCCTCATCACCATTGTTTTGTGTCCAGTTCTGTACACATATTGTTGTGAATGCCTTTGCTGTTTATCCTTTGACATTTCTTAAGGTGTTTTATGCATTTCCAAGCCATCCAGTCCACTGTTTCTGTGCCATGTTATAGGCTCTTTCATTTAACCTACCATTTATTTTTGAGAAGACTATGCACTGGAAAAGACCCATGCATGTCATCCAGTGTGGTTTCAGGGTACTTCAATCATGGTGGTGCTGTTCAGTCTCTATGAATATGATGAAAAATAAGCCATATTGTAATTCTGTCATCCCTTAGCTAAAAAAGATGGAGGTACTTTGTGTGTGTAATCCCACAGAGTACTCTTCATGTGGAAAAAATATATACAACCTGACTACTGTGGATCAAAATGCAAAATAGTGGGCCACACAGCAGAACGACACCGCACCCCTGGATGTGGATAAGCTTTGTCCTGGATAGTCCCCATTCTAGATAAGCCCTCAGCTATAGCTTTCAAGCTTCCAGAAGCTGATTATAATTCCGCAGAACTCCTCTGACTGGCACACCTGCTCTGAGCAGACTGGGAGGAAGAACCAATCAAAAAAATGTTGTTTTTTATTTGGTTATGCAAATGGGCATGAGAAAACTAAAGTGTACAATTTTTTTGTGCACCCAAAGAAAATAGAAATACATTTCTAATGTGGGACCAGTGACATTGAATGAAACATCACATCAGGAGAAGTTTCAAGCCTCCTGCAAATGTAAAAACTGTCCGCGGCTCCATTACCACCACTGAGCTCTCAAGCTTGAGCTTTGTAGTATATGCCCTACAAGGAGCAGCATCGCACTGAGATGTCCGTACACACAGACCTCAGGACAAACAGACCTTTAAGGATAAGGATGGAGCTGGAATCCATTTTTGGGACATCCAAGTTCCATTTCCTGTCTGCAGCCAACTCTTGAGAGAGTGACGGTTGCAGACGTTACCCAAAATGACTTGCAGCGTCTCCATGTATATCTAGAGACCATTGCCACTGGAGTGGCAGTTTAAAAGTCTCAAAATTACACTGTCATGTAACTGTTGTTATTGTCAATGTGTCTGATACAGTGGAGAATTTTGTACACACGGTGCTGGAGGGATTTCCGTTGAAACCAACCCGCTGAACTTGTGTATGTCCTCAATAGTGGTCGTGGTGGTCATTGTCACTGTTGTCTGCAATTGTTAAAGTTTACTGTTAGATCAGGATGAATGTGAATAGTGTCTTTACTCCTGCGTGTTCTGCAATTAGACAAATATGGGCACCCTCCTCTACTTAGAGTCAGAATATCCCAACCATAGCTTAGCTTACTACATTAAATATTCACAAAGCATCAAAGTCAATAAAGAACAAAATGGTGGTCAATGCTAACTGAGGAGCACAAAAGCTAATCACTTGAATATCATGTCAGGGCATGGTATTTTGAGTGGCATAATATCAGGTCTTTAACAATAATACTTGAAGTAGGGTCTCCTACCACAGAATGCCAGTACATATGTAACGAATCCATCAAATTCAAAGCAATTCGCTGATCCCAGCTCCTTTTGAGTATAGTGCCAATTTTATGGTCAATGGATAGATCTTGTTCTCTATGCATAGGGGGAGTAGAATTCAACTCTCATAAGATTTTTAAACTGTTCTGTGGACTCACAAGGGTGGCACTAATAAGTGAAAGGAATCCTTTTGTTTATCATGGTCATATCAGAATGTTTATCTTAGGGTATTTGTCATTCGATGCAAAACTGGGCTAAAGAAACACTGTGAGAAATGCAAGAAACATTTTTATTAAACAATATGATTATTACTTTTTAAAATTTTAATTTTTCTGTCATTTTCTTTCTATTATTTGCACAAAGTGAAATTCTGTTTGCAGTTATACAGTATGTATTTGTATATATGTATTTGTTTTGCTGTACAGTACTGTTTTTAGATGTCTGTTTTTGTGGACATGGGTGTATTGTGCTAATCACAGGTGAATGGCTAGCTGTAACATAGGGCTTATGTCCCTGCTTCATCTGTGTTATCAGATATGTCAGCCGGTTTGGTGCATAGGCGAGGTGATTCTGTGATGTTGTATCTGACCGTATGTGGCTACTACCGGTACCCTCATCTTCCTGCTGATGTTTATGTAGCATGTGGAACGGATGGCAGCATGTCATGGACTGTAACCGTAGTAACTGTTAATCGGGTTCTTATCGACATGTGATGCGATGAGGTTAGAGAGCTTAAATTGCTGTTGTCTGTGTTGTGTCAGAATCTGGAGCATTGGCCAGCAGGGGTTTATTCATAAAATAAAAGATGGCTTTTTTATATGAATGGCTCACTTATCTGTGTTGGCTCTGAAACATTTTATTATCATGTATATGTTAGAGATCCTAGATATTTACCATCAAACCTGACTGCTGGGAAATTCATCTCAATATTACTAGGATGGACTTGCCACATTGTCAAAGGCCATTATAGCTCTTTCATGAGTTTCCTGAGTGCAATATAATGACAAATGTATAAGCTGAATGAGGTTAAAATTCTGCTGTTACGATATGCAGCTTTAAAAAATAATTTATATTTTTTTATGAAAGTCTTGCTGACTAGTATACATTGGTAATCTCATGTCAGTGTTCATCTTCTGATGGCATTTTCAAGCATATGGGTAATGTTTCATATATAACAGCTTTGATACACGATTTCTGTGCATTATTACTGCAGTGTCAGATTTGACCACAGTTACTCATGGGCACCAGCAGGGGGCAATGTTGTTCTGTGGCTGAAGTCATGCAGTAACAAATGTGCTTCTGCGCTACATGTGGAAGACTGCAGTAAATTTATGCAGGGATGTTGTGATGTTATAGTCTTATCAATGATTACTGGTGTCTCTGTTTCTACCTGGAGTTTACTTGGTGGTCTGTACTCTATTGAGGACTATATGCAAAAGTTTTACAAAGGTAATAAGTCTACATAACACATATAAGAAATTTAGACTTGAGAATAGCATGCACAGTTCTTATACAGGAACCACATTACTGTTATCTGTGTTGTATCAGAATCTGGTTTTGGTAATAACAAAGGTGCATTTCATGGGTCTCCTGTTCCTGCAAGTCAAACATATGGAACAAAAATATTTGAAAAAATCTTTTATTTCTCCATCTGGAAGGCATTGTACAATAGTGGTTAAAAGTCACCTGATGGAGCTGTAGAGGTTATTTGAGGTATAAGAATTATAAGATCTGTAGAGTCGGAGCTGTTGCAGCTACAGTGTATAGTTCTGTAGGAATTCCATAGACTGTAAAAGCATTTAGATCTGTAGAAATGTGTGGACCTTAGATGTGGTACACGATTTTTAATCTTTAGTGTTTTCACTTATTAGGGCTTAGGCTTTGGGGGGTGACATTCCTAAGAGGAGTAAATATGGGTGTTGGCAAGTTAAAATGGGACATGCAGCATGTAGGCTGCACGATCTATAGAAACCACATCTGAAGTCTAGGGTGTGTTGTGCATGTGTTATTCTGTCAATATAGCTCTATTAGCTATACTCACTGTGATATATGTAAAAAGCACCAACCTCTAACATCAGAAAACAGCGGATTCTAAAAGGTGGTTTTCCACAGTTGCAGAGAGACGCATGCATATTTGTTCACAGATGTATGCAGATGCTTGCAGACATAGTAGTTTACACATATGTAGGCACATGAGGGTTCATTTTGTTGCAAGATGATCACCATATGTAGATTGTGATTTTTTTTTAACAGAAGTTCTTCTCATGCACTGCTCCCTCAAGTCAGACCATTTCATAACATGAACTTAATTGATGACAATATTTAATTACCTCAAACAACATTCTTAACATAAACTTCAATCAGATTGTATAGTATAAAGCAAGGAATTATTTCCCAATGCATGCCACCCTTTCTGTTGACAGCCATGAGTCTGTTGAAGCCAAACGAGGGTGAGTCACGCTGGCCCTCGGCTGGGTCCCCAGGTCACCTGGTGATGAGCATCAGCAAAAGGGCGAAGGACGTCAATTGGGGCATGGGGGTCAAACCCAGGGAGCCCCCACATTCCATGGCATCCTCCTACAGTGGGAAAAGGAACAGGAAAAAGGAACAAGATGAGCTGATTATCACTCTGCTTTGGCTTTAAATAACGGTGAAAATAAAAGCAGATGGTTTTATCCTAAGGACTACAAAAAACATATATAATGGGAAGTTCATCATTCTGACAGTGTTTTGCTGACACTTTTGTCTGAAGGCCCATAGGGTGTTGGGTTACATCGCTATGTGTGTGGGGTTTAAGTCAAGGGAGGTCATACTGATCTAGCAGTGGAGAGGCTACAACGGGATCTTGATTTAATTAGCGACTGTGCTGATACCTGGCAGATGACATTTAACACAGATAAATGTAAGTTAATCCATGCAGGGAGCAGAAATATAAAGTACATATACTTTATGGGTTCCACTGAAATAAAGGTAGCTGATTATGAGAAAGACCTCGGTGTGTATGTTGATGCTTCCATGTCCCACGCTCCCCAGTGTGGGGAAGCAATAAAAAAACGCCAATACGATGTTAGGTTACATCTCTAGTTGTGTGGAGTTTAAGTCAAGGGAGGTGATGTCACATTTATATAATTCCTTGGTAAGACCCCACCTAGAATATTGTGTGCAGGTTTGGTCGCCATATCTTAAGAAGGACATTGTTGCCTTGGAAAGGGTGTAACATAGGGCTACAAGAAAGATTCCTGGTCTTAGAGGAATTTCTTATGAGTACAGGTTCGCTGAGCTGAATCTGTTTAGCCTAGAATCTTTAGAATCTCTAGAAAAGGAGACTAAGGGGGGACATGATCCAGGTATTACCAAAGATGGCACGGCCCCCGTTAGACGCCGTTCTGTGTGCTCCGACTACTGTAATTTCTCTTTTCTTACTCCTACTTTACTTTTTACCTCTTTTCTTTTATCCTTCTATTTTTACACAGCCATATAAGGGTGACACAGAGATACATTTCACTGCATGTTGTACTGTATGTGACAAATACATCTCTTGAATCTTGAAGGTGTATAAGATTCTAACGGGTCTGGATGCTGTTCAGCCAAATGGCTGTTTCAATATTGATTACATACTAGAACTCTGGCCATAAGTGGAAATTAGCGGATTTTAAAATTAATTTGAGGAAGCACTTCTTTATACAGCATGTAGTTAGAGTATGGGATAGTCTTCCTGCCACTGTAGCGGAAGCTAAAACCCTGGATTCCTTTAAATCAGAGCTAGATAAGATTTTAACAACTCTGAGCTATTAGTTAAGTTCTCCCCAAGCGAGCTTGATGGGCCAAACGGCCTCCTGTCGTTTGTAAATTTCTTATGTTCTTAAAGTGACCTACACTCAGCTCATTGAGACCCGTGTCATCAAAATTCAGTGTGCTAGCTGTTGGCCTACATTTGCCATATTTCAAAATGGAGGATGTGTGATTCAAATACACACAATCATACAAATATGAACAAACATACAGCGCAAACACACAGACATAGAAATATATGCTCTTTTATATACAGGCAGTGTGGCCAGCTGTACCTCAGGATGGAACGGATGGCAGGAATCAGGCCGTCTTCTGTCCTTCTGATATTTGAAGCGCTCACAGGTCAGGGACTCGTTGTGTTCATTGGAGTTAATGAATTTATACATGAATTCACAGAGATGACCACTGTCATCCCCATTTCAGTGACTTGAACAAACTTGCACCATCTCTGAACCCAACAAATGTTCAAAAACGTTCAACCATACGGCTCACCACAGAGCTTTTATATTTATGATTTGTAGTGGAAGTAGTATCAATCTTCCGAAAAACTGCAGAATTGCACAAATGTTTTGAAGGCTAATCATTGCTTCACTGGTGCTCAGGGGTAGTCCAGAGAGGACCACCTAGCCATCTCCAACATTCAATATACTGCTCTGTGAAGCAATTCATTCACCCAGAAGGGTTAACAACTATGTCTCAAGGTACTGATTAGTACAGTTTTAGGAAAAAAAAAAGCTTCTTCTCGAAGGCCAGTAAGACTCATTAAACCCTCTCTGAAGTTAAATACAAACACATTAACACAGTTTCCAGCATGTTGGGTGGATATACATAATCTCGACGGGTTCCATGGTAACTGGTGGTGCGGAGCTGCAGTCACACTGGTCGTCAACCACCACCATGAACAAGTTACTGCTTGGGATTTGCTGTATGACAAAGGACCTGCAAGAAAAGGACAAATAAGTTTCAATTAACTTGGCCCAGTGTCCCATGTCTTCTTATGCTGAGCATATTACCTTGGATTTTCACATACTATCCCTCAGGAATGACATTCCCACCAGAACAACTAAATAACAATGAGATTATAATGCCTGCAGATAAAAGTTCTACAGGTTTAAGGCATATGGGGTTACAAGTCGTACAGCGTCTGCTAAGACTGGAGTCTCAAGGGTTGTCTGCCTTATAATGCATTATTGGTACAGAGACTATACAGTAGGTATTGCTGAGACTGTTACAAAATAGAGCTGTGTGATCTGTAGAAAACATAAGAATTGTATAGGCTGTACCTCTGTTGCCATAAATTAATTCCGAAAATTTAAAAACTGCATAAATATGGAATATGGATTATTATGACCATATAGGCAAATTGAATTTTCCAGTCGCTTTGGTAAAATTGTCTAATAGATCCTGATCAAACAGTATTTCATTCAAGTATTTTGCTGACACTTTTGTCTGAAGGCTAAAGCTAATAGGATGTATTTCTAATTTCAAGAAAATTAATGACCGGCGAGGATAGCTTTTACACAGTTTTTTTTTAGTTTTGTTTTGTTTTCTGTGATGTCAGTGTTTGTCAGACAGTATGAAACTTGGTAAGCCAGTATTCATCATTCAAAATATTTCTGGGAAAACTACATATATGCACTTCATTTATATAGAAACTGGATCTTTCAGGGCGATTTTTCAAAATTCAGTTTGCGCAATTACAATTCAATTCAATTCAGTTTATTTTTATATAGCGCCCTTTACAACAGAGTTGTCCCAGGGCGCTTTACATGGGTGTGGTAGAACACATTGATATACATATAAAATTAACTACATAAGACAGAAAACAATTCAGGTACCTGTCACAACCATTGCAGTCAACAATCCCTGAGGTCTCTTTGATGATGCGTTCGGAAACAAAGGCTGGATACTCTGTTTCACATGGTACCTGGACAGTCTTTCCTCTCACCACGTCTTGTGCTGGAGGCATAGCATCTACTTTATAACACGTCACAGAAATGCAAGCGTACAACAAAACACACAAATAGGCAAGGATGCACAAGAAAAAGCACTCGGACAGAAGCAAATACACAAAATTTGTTCACAAATTAAAAAATAATGATTTGTGAAAATTATAATCTTTCTGTAAATCTTGCATACAGCAAATCCAACCCATGCCTTATGAGAATCCCACGTGATTAGATATCCAAATCGCACCCCTGCAGTCACAGACGTGCTAAAAGGCTTCCCCTTTACGGCACCTGACCTTTAGCTGTGAGCTCAGAATGCCACCAGCTGTACACGTTGAACTCCAGAACAAATCTGAGGGGGAAGTAAAGCCCGTCATCAGCGATAAGTGCATCGTATGGCTGGTAGTTAGAAACTAAGCTACAAACTCCTCCGGCTGACTTGTAGAGTTACCAAATTATCTTCAAAATGTTTTAGTTACTAGTCTGTACATTCATGTATAGTGATCATTACAACTTGACAACACTACAAAAATTCAGAATTCAGAGCTATTTGTATACAGAAATTTCGCATACTGGAAGACTCCTAATGGAAGTATCACTTATTTGTCTTCATAAAAACTTCATTTTTCTAATGCAAAAAAAAAATGTGAAATTGTCCTCACATCACCAATTCAGTAACAAGCCACTTGATAGTAGCAAAGACAGCAAAATAAGGCTGTAAAAGAGGAAAAGTCAGCGTTACAGAACCATTAAAAACCCTGTGTCCACTCTTATAGGCCTTTATCGAAACTAAAACAAGCTCAAACATTAAAACCACTGCTAACGTGAAAACACAAGAGCTGCATGGATTTACTGCATATGGTAACCCTGAGCCATCCCTGTCTTAGGTAAATGGTAGCTATTGATGATGAGGACATTTGTCACCACATTTTGTCATTGTCTTGTGCAACAAAAATAAATATAGATGGAGCAAAGAAAAACACAACAAAATACTGACAAATTATGATGGAGCAAACGCGCTTAGGGGGTGTATGTTTCGGGAGAGTACTTACATCTAATAAACACCGTGGGCTGTTGCTACTTTCAACAAAGATTTTACATATGGCTTGATAGTCGTATAGAGTAATCCTGTGGAAAGGGTGTAAAAATAAACAATGCTCATTAGTCACTGAGGTGGACGATGTTGTACTACGAGCCCTTTAGAAGCAGCTTGTTCATCAAGCTTGTCTGCTTTCCCAGTACGGGCACAAACACATTGGATTACTGTTACAACTGAACGAAGAAGCATACGGCCCATTTTCACCACTGCACCCTGGCCAGACAGATGATTGCTCGGTGCTGCACCTTCCTGTTTACACGCAGTTGCTGAAGTATGTGGATCTAGTGAGGGAAGTGGTGCAGAGTTGGACCCCAGAGAGGAGAAGCTGCAGGACTGTTTGGAATCAGCAGACTGGGTTATGTTCAGAGTCCTCTAACAATCTGGTCAAGTACGTGACAGTCGTAATAGACTTTATCAACGTGTGTTGACTGAAACAGTCCGCTCATTCCCGAAAGAAAAACTTTGGATTACAGCAGAAGTCCGCAGGCACATCTGAGCCCACAGTAGTGCATTCCATTCCATTCCATTCCAGAAACATGCAGGTATATAAAAAACAGCAGATTCCCAGTTTGACAGCACAAGGGAGGCACAGTGGATGTGGCAGGGATCCGCTTACGCGTTACAGACCCTGATCACACACAGTCACAACCATCAGTTGCACACTGACAGATGAGTTGAACGAGTTTTATGCACACTTTGAGTGTGAAAATCGTGACATTTATGTGTAGCACTGTATGAGCCCTGCATGACTGTCTCCATGGATGACATCAGGAGGACCTTCGGAAAACTCAACTTCAGTAAGGCAGCTGATCCAGATGGAGTCTCTGGTCACGTTTTCAAGACCTGTTGTGACCACTTGTCAACTGTCTATACAGACAAATTTAATATCTCTCTGAGAGAATGTTCAATTCCCACATGCTTCAAGTAGATAACTAACATGGGCACACCGCAGAGGAATATGCTAAGCCCCTGCTCTACTCTATCGTCACCCGTGACGAAGTGTTTGCTGACAACACCACCGTCATCAGGTAGATCTCCAATAACAATGAGATGGCCTACAGGGAGGAGGTCAGAGACCTGGAAGGATGGTGTCAGGACAACAATCATGCCCTCAACGTCAGCAAAACCAAGGAGCTGATCTTGGACTTCTGCAAGCAGGCGACTTTCCAAAGTTGCATCTACATCGGAGAGGACACTATGGAATGCATCAGCAGCTTCACGTTCCCTTCACGTTTCTTTGAGTCACGTTTCCTTGAGCTGTGGCTAAGAAGGTTCACCAACGCCTCTGTTTTGTCAGGAAACTGAGGAAGGCCAGGGTGTCATGCAAAGCTCTGACCTGCTTCTACAGGGGCGGTGTGGAGTGTATCCTCAAAGGGTGCATCATATCCTGTTATGGCAGCTGCTCAACACAGGACCGAAAGATACTGCAGAGGGTGGTTTAGACAGCACAGGCGATCACAGGCACACAGCTTCCAGCAGTCCAGAACTGCCTCAGGAAAGCGAGCAGCATCTGGAGAGACTCCAGTTACCATTTTCCCAAAAGTCCATTCATACATGCGCCTCCAGATTTCTTCTCTATCGCAGAAAAAGTATTAAACAGCCAATGATATTAACATTTTCTCACACTGCCACTATCGTCTCATGCTGTATTTTTGCCGTATCTGTCTATACTGTTGCAATTACTTTTATTTTATTCATATTGTACATTGTACAACCCCATTTCCAAAAAAGTTGGGACACTGTACAAAATCTATATAAAAACAGAAGGTTTGTATGATTTGAAAATCATATAAATTCATATTTAATTGGAGATAGAACAAAGACAACATACAGCATACATAGGAATTTTATTATTTTATTACAAACATGCTCAATTTTAATTTGATGCCAGCAACATGTTTCAAAAAAGTCGAGACAGGGGCAACAAATAACTGAAAGTTGTGTGATGCTAAAACAAAACACCTGGTTGAATATCTCACAACTAATTATGTTAATTGGCAACAGGCCATTTAGATAATTGGGTATAAAAAGAGGCTCCCAGAGAGGCAGAGTCTCTGTGCAGTGAAGATGGGGAGAGGTCCACCTCTCTGTGAAAGATTGTGTGGGCAAACAGTGGAACAATTTAAGAATAATGGTCCTCAATGTTGCGAAGAATTTTGGAATTACACAGCTTTTCCAGTCCTTTGTTGCCCTGTCCCCACTTTTTGAAACCTATTGCTGGCACCAAATATAAATAGAGCATATATTTGCCATAACACAATACCATTTCTGTATCAGCATTTGATATGTTTTGTTCTATTTTCAAAAAATATGGGTTTATATAATACACTTTCTAAGTCGCTGCATTCTGTTTTTATTTATATTTTGCAGAGTGTCCCAGTCTTTTTGGAAACGGGTTGGTGTTATCACAACATCCCCACTGCTGCTGCTTGTAAATACTGCTGACGCCATTATTTATATCATCATGTTACTGCTACACTGATGCCATTTATTTATTTGTTTATTGTCTATTTATGCACATCTTCACTGCTGCTACTTGGTACTTATTATCACTTAAGCGTCAGGCGGTGAGAAGACACACAAGTAAGAATTGTATTTTAGTACATCCTGAAAAATCCCTATCTGAAGATGGAGTTAGAGAGATGAAAGAAAGCAAGACTTAGAGACTAGACAAAAAACAAGTGCTTTTTTAAAAATGGGAGCGATAAGACATGTGGGGAAACTACCAAATAGAACATCAACTAAAACCCCTTGAGTTATAAGCCACCATGGTACCTGCAGTCCTAAGACACCAAGCTGTGGCATAATGCAAAAATGGAAGTCAATGTAGCAGTCAGTAGGGTTAGGGGACTGAATCCAGGAGCCAGTGCTGAAGTCAGGTGTACACCCAGACATCCTGCATTACACTATAAAGCAAAGAAGGTAACAGGAAATCAAATGATGGAGGAATGAAAGGAGAGGGAGTCGTTTAAGCCCTTCATGGCCAGAATTTAAGCAAATGGTCTGTATGGATACAAGGTAGAGTTTCTCCTCACCTTTTAAAGGAGCCCATGAGGAGCAGCTGGTTCATCACAGCTGCTTCCACCTCACCGAAGAACATCCCTGTCTGAAGATGGAATTAGAAAAAGGAAACAAAGCAAGAGTTACAGAAGAGCATGTCCAGATAGAGGACTGTCTATGTATGGAAACCTATGGGTTAACCCTAACCCTAACCCCTATGTAAGCAAAGCCATGCATAGTCAAGGTAGAAAAGAAGAAAAACTAAATATAACCAAGGCAGACTTCTGTATATGACTGTCTGTCTGAGATCAGGAGGGGGTAGCGGATGTCTGGCTTTCAACTGTCAAAAATCACCTTTTGTTTTCTGGTGGAATTCCATTCAAGGCATTCTTATGACGGTTACATGTCACCCTTATGTGGACTGCTTCAAGTGAAGTGTTACCGAATGTTTTCTAATTTTAATGCAGAGAAGTCTCTGACATTCTCTTCAACGGATTAGTTTAGAGACAAACATACACTGTGAATCCAAAGCTGATAATCTCTGGAGTAGTCCATGGTCCTACCTGGGAATAGTCTCCTGATACCAGGATAAAGCCATTATTGTCGATTAGATAACAGCTGATGCTCTGCAGGAGAGGGAAGCAGGAGATACAGCAGTAGCTCTATTGATTCCCACTGACCAAAACACATTTGGTCAAGCAGACAAAGATTTTCCAACTCCAGTTAGTCCAAGAGTACATTACCTCATTGTCACAATTAATGGGGCACTTTCCATCCAGAGCAGTGCACTGAAACAAAGCAATTAGGACCTTATTAGAACCTTCTCCAGCCCTCATTTTCTAGAAGCATTTGTTAGAATAAGAAACCATCCAGCTACAATAGGTAGCAGTGTTCTATACTTGCTAGGGTACCCTGTTTACCTATCACACCCTTTAAATGTCTTGGATTTATTCTCTGGCAACCTGTTCTTTTTACAGTACCTGTCGACTGGCTGTCCAGAACTTTCTTTGGAAGAAATCCAGCTTCATCTGAATTCCCACTGCTACATTGAGGAGAGCGCATAGTCTTACAAGCATATTTGGTAATGGGTACAAGGATATATTATGACATGCTTGTTGACAGTTCAGCGAAGGCTGTTTGTCTCCACCCTTCATTTCCAAATTGGTTAAACTGAAGGTGTAGAGAGTTATTCAGTCATTCTGACTCCATAACTTACCAGCAACAATGGGGGACCATCTGTCATCAAGCAGTTGGATTGCAGTGCTGGCTAGTACAACACTGTTGTTGTCCATTCCTGGGAAAGACAACATCTGTTTAATTGCAGAAAACATTTTGCCATGTCATTTTTAAAAATTTAATTCTGATGTTGTCCACACTTTCTTTCAAAGGACCAAGCTACATTAATGTTAACTACTCAGGGTTGGCCTGGGTTATTAATTATTCCTCTAAAAATAAAGAATTTGTACTCTATCTGTCAGATGGCTGGAAATGTAAATTAGCTTATTATTTTGTATCTGACATGTTGAGTTTTTGCTTGTAAACTGGTAGCTAAATCAGCTCACAGCACCATACATTACTGTAAACCTTAAATACAGCACACAGAGATGAGCACAGGTATACTTTTGGCAGTTGAGTTGGAATGTACCTCTTCTGAAGGGAACAGAGTATACAAAGGTGCCAGGAACATGTTCAGCAGCTCTCTGGTACCACAGGGGAAAATGATCAGCATTGAAAATGGCCTCCTGGTCCACTTCAGGAGTTAGAATTTCCCTTCATATACAAAAGAGTGTTGAAGGGGAAACTGTTAAAAAGTACAAATAATCTCTTAAAAATAATCATAATTGCAAGCTTTTTGGAAGTTGCATTGATCTCACCTAAAATCCAAGAGAACCCTAAAATAGCTAAACACAGGACTATGCCATGGGCTCACACTCACTGATTGGTCAGTTGCTCTGGAACCACAAAGAGGTTGGTTCTCAGAAGTCCGGTCCGTGTTCCTACAAAGGCAATTTCTACTCCTTTGTCTGAGTTTCTATGCAAAAAAAAACACAAAATAAAACAAGCAAATAGGCAAGTATTGCTTTTGATGTAAAGAACAATGTTATGAAGTTATTTTTACAATTTTATAATTGACCATTTTTGTAATGCTGGTGATGAGCATTTGATCAACTGCTCTTCATACAGCATTACAGTCAAATCTGTGCTGATAGTTTAGATGATACAATATTTTCAGGAAGTCAGGATCTCATCTACCTTGTGAGACTTGCTAATATCCAAATGAAGAGGGGAACATCTGGGATTCCACAAGCCTGACTACTAAAAATCAAGATCAGGATCTTCAACACCATTATAAAGCCTGTGCTACTCTACAGAGCTGACACATGGAGAACCACTACTGAAAATATCAAAAGAATCCAAAGCTTCATCAACACCTGCCTGAGAAAGATCATTCACATACACTGGCCTGACACCATCAGCAACGAAAAAGCTGTGCCAGCGAATGGTACAGGCAGAGACCCTCCAAAGGCACTTGAGGTGGACTGGCCATACTGTTTGCAAACCTACATCCAGCACAGCAATACAAGCCCTCACCTGGATCCCTCGGGGTAAAAGATAAAGAGGCTAACCAAGGAACACTTGGTGTCACGACGAAGACTGATATCAAATGAATGGGAACTGGAAGAACTGGCCCAGGATCGAGATGTCTCAGATCTCATTAGCAGCCTACGCATGAGGGCAGTCACAGGTAATGATGAGGATGTCATGAATAAATAACAAAGATATGTAGAATAAATGCTGCCCAACCACTTCCCTTAGCACGACAGATAGCAGTTTCCTTGTGGAAGCCATTGTCGGACTAGCAACAAGCAAAGACAACTAATCAATCAATTACTGTTGATTAATTCTGGTTTGCCAGCCTGGCCACTCATGCTATATAAACAGGCTCACCACATTAAAGGAACATTTCATCCCAAAACTAAAAAAATCTGTTTTGGAGTGGCTTTTAGTGGATAAGGAGTATACTCCACCAAAGATGAAAATAGATCCTTTATTAAACTACTCACTACAATGTTGGTGGATTATCTTCAATAACCAGATCATAATTTCTGGTAAGAGACGTCACTGTTGGATTTTTCAAATGTATTCTTCTGCTGCTTTAAATACCACAGAAAAAATGCCATTCACTCCCATTATATTTGAGAGAAGCCCAACATTTCTACATGGGATATCTTCAAAACTAGGCAACTCCAGCAGAATAACCTAGATGGATAGGCAGCACTAAAGCCCTTGTAAAATTGAACTTTTTCAGTTTTGTGATGAACTGCCCCTTTAAGCCTAAAGTTCAATAAATCAGGAAATAAATAAATCAAAAAATTAATCTGGAAATACCTAATCTTTGTGAATAAACAAACAGATATTGGTTATTTATTCATTTATTTAGGACAAGGATTTATTTTTGCCAATAATGTATTTCTTATACCAAAGCTCTATGAATTGATTAGATTATTTCTTTGCTTTTCGGTCCCGTTTCATCCCCCACAGGCCTAGCCATGTATAAGATAGTACATAAGTTTTGTCCCATTTCAGGGGCTGGTATGGATTTGAAGACCGAATGCGTCACAGAGGCGCGACAAGGCCATCTCATTTCGAAGGCTCCCTTCGAATGCATCCTCCATTTCCCCCCCCTCCCCCCATAGATTCTTCATGGCCCGGGCCTATCCCAAGGTTCAAGTGCAGGGATTATGAGAAGGATGCAGCCTACAGTGGCCACGCCAACGCCACGCGTCCAGTACAGCCCCTCAACATAGCTGCAATGACAATCGCTGCAATTCAACAAGTTTCACTGTATGCAAATGGATGAAATGGACTGATTCCACTTACTCAGACTTGTTCAATGCCAGGCGCGTCCAGTAACTCTCCAGAGGGGCGGTCACTACGGCATCAAACAGAACCTCTTGGATCAGTTGCCTGTCACCTACAACACAGCAGCTAATGAATCCTCTACCAGCTTGGCACATTCAGCAGAACAATGAAAAGACAGTGGGGCATAAGGGTGACCTTAGTGAGACAGTCACGGAGAATATGACGAAAGATAACTGACGCACTGAAATAGTGATGTACAACAGCAACATGTCAAATTCACTGGACTCACACTTCAGGTGAGGCTGTTGTCCAGTCATGTAGAGTCGAAGTGCTTGGATCTGTGACAGATGTTGATGTTCACGGCGTTTGCTTGTGTCACAGTACACCCTGCAGCACACACAGGGTGACATTAATCTGCCCGTGACGCATTTTAATATTGGATCAATAGCTCCGCTAATAAATCTCTTTTGATGTCATGGTACTCACGCATACTCATTCACAAGCACGGGATTAAACCACATGCATCTGTACAAAGACAGATGTACGTAGAGGTACAACAACATACAGAATAAAGCTGAAAAATCACAAAACAATCAAGGCATATAGACATAAGGGCTTTACCACTCATGTGCCAAAGAAACATCGGGGTGCTCGAGATCATGCAGACCTAGCGGGAAGAAAACAAATAGAGGTACATTATCCAACAGCCTATTTCAGTCACCTGGCTGACAGCATTCTCACAATTCATCTAATTAACTTACTGGAATGGAATGACAGGAAGTACTAACACCATCACAGCAAAATGCTGTTTTCCAAATGAGGAATGTTTTTTAATTGTGTTTAAATCCAGAATAAGGGAATCCTAAGCAGAAATCGTGGCTTTAAGTAAAAAAATAATGTCCCTCCACCATGTTGCCACATGATAAATGCTGAATGGGGGGATGAGGTTGAAAAAGTTGAGAAATACTAGCCTAAATAATAATGTAATAATAATTTTCTTATTTTCGATCTTCAAGAATTCAGCAGCAAGAAATGGAAAGCACAAATAAGTTTATTATAGCAGTAATAATTATGAGAGAGGTACATACCTGCATCCACTGTGACGTTTCCACGAAAGTAGTATTTTCCATGACCTCTAGGAAGAGCCACACCTAGACTGAACATACAAGCAAACAAAACTGCTACTCAAAGTCTAGTCAGACTCACACTGCATAGTCTCTCTTCAATGTGACAGACACTATGACCTAATAACATAATACAGATCTGTTATAAAACCACACATTTACGTTTCTTATTTTTTCAAAATATATATTTGAGGATGTAGAACTCCTACCTGAAAGGGGTCCCTTTAATCTCGGTGTAGTAATAGTCATTGTGCATGAATAGGACACGTTTCTGGAAGAAGAAGGTAAGAAGGATGCCATTGCACCTGGACATGATGGACTTGGAGACTGATGGGTACCTAAGTGATATCACTACCATGAGCTACATCACCCCCGAGAAAATAATCATTATAGATCTCATAATCACTCGGTGGCTTTCCCACTTCACTGCCTGCCACCCATCCTCTCAATCACAACTGCACAGCATACAGTAGTGAAATCAGCTGACCTATTCTGCTGACCAGTGCTCAAAGTGATAGAACACATTTCACTCTTGAATGAAGTTTTGAGTTTCAGCTGTTTATTGGGATAAAATCTGCTGTGTAGGTCAAATATGTACTGAAGCAGCATGAAGATAAAACTGAATCACGTTATAGTTTCTGCCCTCGGGTCTTACCCCCTTATCCATGGTCTTCTTTACCTCCATGGAGTAAGTCCCTGTCTTCCTGTTCACCATTGCATTGCGAAGCTAACACCAAGAGGCACATATATGTGCATAAACATATACACAAACGATTAAGTACAATTATAAAATATATAATAAATTTTAAACTTCAACGATAAACTCCGTAAAGAGAAATCCATCGTACGATATTGTCCTTATCCTCCCACTCCACCTCGGACAGATCCACACTGCTGTAGCTGGCTTTCCTCCTCTTCCCATCTTGGTACTAGAGGAAATGCAGGGTAGGGTTGAAGAAACATGAATTTTTGTACACCGATTCAGCCATGATGACACAGTGTTAACACAGTGGTTACCAGTGGCCGCAGGTCAGGGTGAGTCAGGATGTATCCATTGTTGGTGACGGCAAAGACATAGCCATGAATCCCCAGCTGGAAAGACGGCCAGAACAAAGCAATACCTGACATTTTACTCATCATCCATAAGTTGCTCGATATCAAATAGTAATTTTGTTGCTTAGCTGATACTTCTTTTAAAGCAAGAGCTATAATTCTAAGATCCTACAACAGGGCATTTCACAGCACTTCAACCATTAACCTTCATATTATAAATCCCGGTATTGTAAGAAACGGTTTCTCACCCTTTCCTCAGCCGTAATGATCATGCCTCTGGTGTGTTTTGATAATTAACTTTTAGTGGATGTTACATGTTACAAAATACACACAGCTTCAGCAGTTAGTGGCATATACTACTGAAAGGGATGGTTATTTAAAATGAAGTTTTTATTGTTACTAATCAAAATCTTCCATCATGTAGAGTTACTATGTATATTTTCTACTTCTATATGCTAAACCTCATGATAAGCCTTTTAGGAAACACGGCAAATGCTATATTTAAATTCTGTAAAACCCCAGTGTAAGGTGATTTTTTAATATATTATTCCAAAAATATCAAAGATTGATGATAAATAAAAGACCTGGCCACTAGTTTGCACAAACATAAGGACACGTTAGTACCTTGTGCTTGGGAATAGCTTTTAGCAGTTCTTGGAGAGGAATATCAGTGCCAACCACACCTAGGAGGACACCCTTGTTTTTCTGTAGATAGAGAAAGTTGCACTGTAGCAATCGCACACACTGAAGGTTGAACCTCGAGCCTAAAAGGACATAAACTCACCGTCTCATTCTTTGTGCTGAAGACTGGCATGGCAACGGTTGTCATGAGAAATGGACTTTGCTTTTCGTTAGACTGTGGAATCAATCAGACAAAGCGATTCATCTCACATGCACAGAGCAGGGAATGAATAGGAACTAATGTCTCATTGATGGTAGTAACGGAGGCTCCTGTGATTGAAACAAGAGGCCCGCCAAGATAACAACTGGTTGTGGCAAACCAAGCTAGCAAAATTAAACTCCATCAACAATGGAGTCTTTGGGAGGTGGAACACACCTTCATTATGTAGCTTTATGAATACAGGGTGAACACTAACGATATACAACAGAACGAATATAGGACTACACCCATAAGACAAGCAATCCTGGGGATTATCCAGCAGTTCATTCATCTCTAAATTTCAGACTCTTCTTGGAAGTGCCACCCCTCCCCCTACATCCTACACCCTCCTCCCAGAGATAAAAGGCAACGAGCTGGAAAATGATTAATGTATCTGCTCAGTGGCTGAAATACCGAGTGCATCGCAATTACAGGGTGAGCAGTGCTGAGAGGAAGTCAAGGGTAACAGAGGCAAGTCACACACCTGCAAGGCCCTAAAAATTACCACTCAGTCCCAGGCTTTGCTCCCCTAGCGCCCAGTGGCCTGTTACCCACGTCGCTGGGGAATCAGCTTCTGTACAGCATTATCCTGCTCCTCATAACCGCTACTTGCAGTTAAGCCTCTAAAGAGGTTAGGCTAATACAGATATAATGTGTTCCAGAGGCAGTGCATACGACTTGCCTCACGCTGGAAACGTGGTGGTGGAGTACATCAGCATGCACTTGGGGTTAAGACAATCTAAAGGCATATCTAGAACATTAACAGAGTCAGCCCTTCCACAGAAAGTAGCAGCTACCTGGGAATGAACTGCGTAATTAGAGGTCTGCATTCCTCAGTAACTCCTCTTGTGTAAAGGGATACTTTCCACCTAGTATTGAAATGAAGCCAATGCTTACTCTGTAACTCTGTTTTTTGTGATTTTAAGAAGTGTAGTAAATGGCTGAATGCAAAATGAGAATTATAATATTCAAGTAGAAAATGGTGTGAGAGGAAAAGCCTCAGGTTTGGCTTTAATGCTTTCCATAACGTGGTAAGAACATTCACTGAAATAGTAAGAATGTGCATCTATAGCAACGTTTACTGTCATTGTTTTATTCAGGATAAAATGGCACTTAAACTTGTAGGTATACCGCCGGAAATTTCTTTCACACAACAGTTTAGTCATGACAGGTTTCATGGGATAGTTCTGAACTCCAGTCACATTTGCACATCAGTATTACCCAACCATTGTTTAACTTCTTCCCCTAGACAGAATGGAAATCCATTCCAAGGCCCATACACATTGATACAATCAGTCATAATAAAAGGGCAATTTAGAGACGGCAGTCAGTCTAACCTGTCTTCCTACTGCAGGAGGAAACCCCTACTAAACGGAGAGAACATGCAAAGTCCACACAGGACAGAGGCAGGATTCAAACCCACAACCCTGGAGGTATGAGTGTCACCCGCTGAGGCGCTGCAGTCTCTTCATGTCAGCATTAAATATTTTAAAGGGTACAATTACCTTGAGGCCAGTTCCCTGTTATAAAATTTGTGCAGTTTGCATATGTCAAGGTTACTGTGAAAAACAGTAATGAACTTATCAGGGAGCTTTGATAACACTGCATCAGCCCTTCAGTGCAATAGTGGCAACTAGTGGCTCATTAGAAAAATACATATTAAATTAATTCTGCAAGTGAAAATAGAGCCAGTCGTATTTTCCAACAGAAAACATTTATCACATACATGACAGGTTAGATATATGACAGAATGAGAATTACCTGACCCTGTGGAAGCTACAGCAAAGGAGACAAAACATAGAAATATTACCAATGAAAGAATCTGCTATGAGCAGTCAGTGTATACCTTATAAAGAAGGACACTTAAGGGACACTTTCTTTGTGACCTAGAAATAATGTTTCAGGAATGATGTTGTGAAGTACTAACATGCTTGCTTTGGCAGCAGGTCCCTCTACATTACTTCTGCCATTCAACATAATATTGTGACAAAGTGTAATATTGTGCCTTTGGGAGAACTGCTGTTAACCTGTGTGCGGGACGGTGTGATGCGATGAACACGGAGACTGTCACAGCAGTGTATACTTTTACTCACAGTGCTGTCCATGTAGGCCTCGGTCCATATGGTGTCATGCTCATGATCAATGACTTTGGGTCTGCTGAGAACATGAAGGTAGCGCATCACATTCTCCTGGACGTCAGCTAGAGTGCTGAGCTGGCTGAAGTAACCTGATCAAAGACGGCACATTGATTTCTGAATGGTTAATCACCAGTGTGAATGATACTGTACCAAACCCAAAACTCAAAAACAGATAACCACATATACCTAACAAATGCATTTACAGGTCTGGGACATGTACCTTAAATCAATCAGAAAACAGTTTTCAGTAAAAAGGATTTTTATGTGTTTAATTTAAAGGTGAAATGCAATTTGGTTTATTGATTGTTTGAGTAAGTTGGGTAAAGCAATATCAGTTGAATAAATAGCCTTTCAAACATTTAAAAATCTGTGGAAAACTGGAGAAAAAAATGTTGCAATGGCATCTGTGTCAAATACTCAGTAAATTCTTAGTTGACAGAAAAGTAGAAAAATAATGGTAGCTGCAGTTTCCTCTCATTTTGTGATGAATATTAAAAATATATGCAGCAACACTGTAAAAAAAAAAAAAAATGCAAACGGCCACCAATGCACAGAATTTTCCGAAAGCATACAAAGTAAGTCATCTATCGATGACTAGCTAAACATATCTTCTGGTACGAGTGTAGCCTGCGATGTTCTTTCAGGTCAGCATCAGCACGTGGGTAATGATGCAGATGTACTAAATGGTCTGGTGACTGAGGGTCATGGGTGAATGCTGGTGCGAAGGATATAGACACAATTATATTAACAACATAGCACAATATGATATGAAACACAGCAGAACTGGTGCAAACAAGAGACACTGAATCCAAGTGATTCTTCCCTAGAATAATCTTTTCTTCCTCTTTTCCTTTTACCTGGTATCAGGCAATTCCTGTTAAATGAGAACCTTAAAGGGCCATGCACCTTCAAAGCACAAACCTTGACGAGCGCGACAGAAAAGTTCTCTGAGGCTTGCTGACGCTGTCAAGCTCTGGTGGCACCCCCTTGACTGTCCCAAGGTGTAACACATTTATTTTGTGTGTGTTTTCTCAATCTACCTCACAGTGCATTTTCAAATTGGAACCTATTCAGCTAGAATGCCAGCAAACAGTTTGTCAGCAAAGAGCTCCCAGAGGAGATCGACATCAGTACCAAATACAATTCTAATTTCCCTTCAGTCTCTAGAGAAACTCATTTCACCTCAAGCCAGTGCCTTCAACCAGCTTTACCTACTCAGTGTGTTTGTTTGCCCAGGATGCTGATATGCACTTAGGTTTGGAAGCTGTACATAGTGAAATGGTTAAGGGGGTGGGTGCCTTCCCATGGTGCAGTGCAGTGCTGAGTGCTGAGGACATAACAAAGATCACACCTTTGTTAGCACAGGCCATCCACTTCAGGTTGTCGGCGAAGGCAGACTCCCGTCCAATCAGATAGGGGAATATACGGATCTGTAGGTGACAGCAGACATTCTTCATCTCAGGTCATCTCCACTTACGTAATAAAAGCACTTGCAGTATGCACAACAAATACATGAATATTTATCAGTAATATCATAGGAACTTCAAATTTAACACATTCATTTAACACATAACATTTTAATCTAAAATAAAACTGAAAATTAAACTTCATTTCATTTATTATAAAGATTATGGCAAATATTAGTATTTGATGTTAAATAGTGTAAGTAAATTTGACAGGTTGTGTTTTTGTTTCAAATTAGTGAAACATTAAAACTTTACGCAATTTCCACTTGCAGTTATATGAAACAAATGTCAAAAAGGTAGTTCAAATAATTTACAACACTGATATATGCAGTAACTATGGAACACTTTTTGTGACAAAATGAAAAAATAATTAAAACATTAGGTAATTAAAATATGAAATTATTAAAATGTGAACTGATTCATTTAAACTTGGAATATGAGCTGGAATAATTGAATCTTAGTGTCTATTTTCACATGCTTGTAATATAATTATTCGTAGTGTAATTTATTTATTTCACGATTGCTGGCACATAACGCACCATGAAATAATGTCATCTGTCAGTCACCCATCAAAGTCGGTAGACGTAATTTAACGTCTGATTGGTTACATTACACTGAAAGTCATGACAAATCAATCCAGCTGTTCTGATCTGCGAACCAGAGAGGTTTCCTCACCCCTCGCCACGGATTGCCTCCCCTGACGTAATCACTCTTTTTAAAGGCAATATGGCTTCGCTTCTCCTGTGCGACAGAAGTGACCGTCCGTTGTTACTTCATTATTCTTACCTTAATCAGACTTAAAAATTCACAGTACTTGTTTATTATAGTATTTTACAATCAAACCTTAAATTTAGATTAACAATCTCCTGTGAAATGTCGCAGTTGCGACAGTTACTTTTTCCATTCAAATGAGACTGCAATGCTTTTTCTTTTCGACAACGCTTGTCTGTGCAAATACAGTTGTCACAAGAAACAATTAATTTACTTGAATAATATGTTTGACATGGTGAAGTCATTCTGCTTCAATATTTTCCCCATTCCTATCTACTTTTCATTTGGCGATTAGCTTCAAACTCTGCACCGTCACACCTGGAAATGATATGCCATCAGACCGAACACCAAGTAATCAGAAGTCAGCAATTTTTCACTATTTACTGTAGCGGTGATGTCAGGGGAGGTGATCCGCGGCAGGGGACAGTTTAGAGCACAACACCTGTTCTAGTTTTTATGCCTGTGGAGAACCAACACCGAACTCTTGGTACGTGATGCAGTGAGAAAGCACCCTTTAATTAAAGAGAATGCAGAATTATGGAATGCTTGAGACTCTCCCAGGAAAAGTAGGACTGCTTGTTTTGATCCAGTAAATGTAATAAAATGAAGAAGAACCATAGTAATTTAGAAATGCTAAATTATATGCAAAATAATATATAAATTATATAGGTTAATTCTGGGATTAGGGCTGGGAACTCTAGTCATGGATCAGCAGTATAGGAGCTTGCTGGTTTTAAAATACTTACAATTACAACCCCTTCAGAGCTTGCTGCGACCCTAACCCTAGCTGTTAAAAATACCAGATTTTACTTTTTTATAAATATACAGTATATATGTAACTACATGCACATGTCAGTGTGCTACATAAATATTGTAAATCAATGCATTTATTGATAAATTATCATCAAAAATCAATGTCCTATCTCTTTGTATTTAATGTATTCAAATAGCCTGCCAAGCACTTCCTGCAACTATTTGAAGTCTACAAGAACGATCAAACATTTTTAAAAAAATCTTATTTTTATCTAACTCCAGTCCGAACTATAGATATAAACGTTAGTTCTGCCACTGGATGCTAAAGGTATAGGCTACTATCCTTTTACCACATTGTAATGGTACCTTCCAATCAGATTTTGGCGTGATACATACTGGTTCGTGATTGGTTGGCTGTTATAGGTAACTTTTTTAAAGTTTACATGAACATTATTTTTACCCGGATGATGCCCCTAGCGATTGCTCTTACTCTTGATTAGGGCTGGGCAAAAAAATCGATTTTTCGATATATTGTTTTTTAAAATGTAGTCGATTCAAAATCGATTCTCAATGGACAGGAATCAATTTTTTTCGATATTTATTTACACAAGCATTAAACGTAAGATTTACGCTAATCTTATTACTAGTCTAATCCACTACGTGTCATCCCCTTATTTACCTTGCGCTATGTTACAATGGAGAGTCCGTTATTCATTCATTTCATTCATAAAATGGCG
>JABFEA020000130.1:13610483-13621927 GCA_019775915.2 Cyphomyrus plagiostoma | reverse complement strand
GCAGATCTCTGGGGGGCCCTAAAGGGCGTGGGCCCTTAGAATTGTCCCAACTTTCCCCCCCTTAGCGGCACCCCTGCCCAGCCCTACTCTTGATAGACTAGCATGATGTCTATGATATCTAATAAAAAATTGCCCCAAACCAAAAGCAATTGATTTTAGTAGATCAGGCCCTAAGTCCCACCTACTGGCTTTGATGGGAGACAGATTTATTTCGTGATGTAAGATATATCACCGATCATGATACAAATAAATGACACAAGTTAATTAATCGTATTTAATTATTTATTATTTCAGAACATAATCAAAGTTTTGTTAATTAACATTTATAATCGCTTTTTCATTTTATTTCAGATTTTTATTATTTCATTTACGTTTAATTTAGTCATATTTTCAAAGGTTGTTTCATTTATGTTTTATTTCATTTTGTCATAAAAAGCATTCCATAAACAGCTCAAATGAGGATATTTTGTAATAATGTCAGACATAACGCTCAAGGCCATACTTATAATAGAGTCTGATCATCAGCTGCAAAATTGTTCAGGTCAGACCCAAATGTCCCAAAGATGAAACCAACTAGATATAGCAGCTAATGTGTGGGAAACACAAGCATCGGGCAGGGATGCTATGCTCACCTGTACATCCAAATATGTCCCTTTGCCGGCCATTTTCGGTCACTTACCTTTCTGTCTGGCCAATTGTACTTTTCAAAAATGGTGTCATAGGTGTCCGTTGCACCATCAGTGACCAGCATAATGGCCTGGCTGCAGAAACTTCCTCTCCCACTTTGATTGAACTGAAAATGGATAAAAAAAAATGCATGAAAATTGCATGCATACATAAGGATAGTAAACTCGACTGGATTACATCATGTGGAAATTAATGCAATATTTTTAAATACAAAATATACACATATATAGGCTTTTGTCATTGTCAAAGCCCTTAAATCTCCATTTTATGATTTTCTGAAGGAAATAAATGCTTTGTTCCTTGTGTCATTATAGTATTCTACCATGCAATGAAACGGGAATTAATAAGGCACCCTGTTTGGGGTTTTCCCAACCTTGTAACTTGTGCTTCCCAGAATAGGTGCCCTAGATAACAGTGAAGATGGATGGATGAATGGATGGATGGATGGATGCACATACCTCTTTTAGGAGGGTGAATGCCTCGGTTAAAGCATTCCCCAGGAGGCCTGTGCCTTTTGCAAACAGCTTGTCTAGATGCTCCCGGAAATGCTGGTGAAGAAAAGAGTGAAAAAACCATCACCAGGAAAATTCCAAAATCACGCCAATGCAACATGCAAACACAAAGCCATCACCAGGAAAATTCCATAATCACGCCAATGCAACATGCAAACACAAAGCCATCACCAGGAAAATTCCATAATCACGCCAATGCAACATGCAAACACAAACATTTTCAGTTTCTGTGTCCCAAATGAGCCATATGCATATTTATTGTAGAATGTGGTTATGAATAATAACAAATTAAAGTTATTCAAAGGTCTTTCTGATGAATCTATGTAACCCTGATGACTGGGGCTGACATAAGCAGCATTCTACAGAATCCAGGGTGACTGATATAATGGGATGGTCTGATAATGTAGCAGAAGTTGGGATTTGATAGTTTGACTGCATGTAGATATATAATAATAACTAAATATAGAATTATAACTAATGTTAGAACTTAAAATTAGAACTAATATTCATGCTAAACAGAAATGCGATTTATGGGACATTCTACCGGAAACCAATATTTTCACTTCTAAAAATCTCGGGGAGAAAAAGATTTTATTCTTGAATCTGACCATTGTGTCATACAGATGATATGTTAGTTTGTGTATTTTTATGCTTGAACAAGGTAGATTTTGTGCACATTTCACCTGTAAAATGTCAGGCCCTGCCAGACAAATTTGTACATGTTAGAATGGTTTCCTATTCCTTGACACAAATTGCATTTTCATAGCGCTCACATGTCCCTGATTGTACCAAACATGGCTAATATAAAAACTTTTCAGTGAACTGTAGCAGAGAGATAGCACAGAGTAACTACCAGGCACTCATATAGTTGTAAAAAAACTATATGTACATAGGATATTTTAACAAAACCATAGTGGTATATGGTATATATATGGTGCTGACGGAAAGTATTGGGATGCTTGCTTAATTCAGTAAAAAATATTGCAAATTTCTTGGTTTTATGACAAAATCATTACTTATACTTTTTATAAACAAAAGAATAATGTCACATTCAAAACAACCAGTAGTTTTTAAGTAAAACATTAATTTCAAGTAGTAATAAATTGAAACCAAATTATAGCTCTAAAAGAGCTATAGTTAAAAAGTTCATCGACAAGCAGTATCACTGGGTGTTTTTCAATTAGTTACACCTTTGCAATAGCATAAAACCCCAAACATTTGTGTTTAGTAAGTGTTAGGGAGCCAGTGACTACAATTGCAATTAATAGGAATTAATAGGAAAATAGCAATTAATAGGAAATAAGTCAGTCAAAAAAATATGATACTTAATAAAAAGACATTGTGTGGAAAATTATGTTCCAATATATTAAACACTGCGTGTCAATGCACTTTCGTTATGAAACCAATGAATATGAAACATTTTTGCAGAATTAAGCATCAAAGAATATGTATATGCATATACATAAAGACACGCATACAAAGACACACACTTTCATCTACACAGTTAAAAGAAGTAATTCAGTAATATTTTCTCAAATTGCCAATTTTTGCATCATAATGTCCTGTGTGACAAGACTGACCATGGTGTGACAGGATTGGTGGTCTTGTGACAGGACTGACTATATGGATTTTGGTACTGCAGAAAAAAATACGTTTTGTATTTAATTAGTATTGTAAGCATGTAAATATTGTAGTTTTGGTAAGCATTCATATTTCAAACTAATTATAATTATGATTTTAATGTTAATGTGATATTAGATTAATATGGTTAAGTTCATCCAAGGATATATACAGAGGCTCCCCATTTTACAATTTGTTTGACTTAAGATTTTTAAATTTCATGATGGTGCAATAGCAATGCACAGTCAATACTCCTCAAACTTTAAATTTTGATCTGTTCCCAGGTTAGCAATACGCGGTACACTACATTATACTGTTGCTAGGTGACGGCAGCATCCCACCCAGCCACGCTTCTAGTCTCTGTACTGATTGTAAACATCTCATACAGTGTTTAAGAATGACATTTTTTTCTGTGCTTAAAAAAATTCCCAAACCCATTATATATACTAAATGCCAAAGTGTGTCCTATGAGTTCATATTCGGTTTATTTTCAATTTATGATGGGTTCATTGGAACATAGCCCCATTGGAAGGGTTAGGGTTAGGTAGTGTTTTATGTAAATATACCTGGACTGACTAAAAACATGGAGGTAGTTGTAAAATGCTATTTAGTCAAAGAATTTAGCATAATTTTCACACTTTTAATCAACTGATGTGAATGACGACAACTTAGTTTTGTTATGGTGTCTTTTTCTAAATAAGGGTTTTTTTTTATATATATAAATCATACCCAGAGCACGTGAGCGAAGTGGAACGGAGCGTGAGCTAGTAGTGGAGCGGGCTGATTTTGGTCAGAGCGCGGAGCGGTTTTTTAATTAAGGCTGGAGCGGTCGCTCTGTCTCGCTCCAATTTCGCTCCGCTACCGCTCACACTACGACTCCGAGGCGTGCCCAAATTTACCCAGAATTCATCTGACTGTGAATTCAGATTAATTCTGGGTAGATTTGGGCACGCCTCAGAGTCGTAGTGTGACCGTTATCAAGACTGTTACACAAATTGGCCGAGATGGAATTCGCAAAAAATTTCACAAAGGAAACTGATAGATCATACGAGTGTACTATGATTATACAAGTGTACGTATAGATAACAATAATGTAGGGCAAGAACAACAATGTGGCGAAACTCTTTTCAGTGAATAAAGATTCATTTTGGAACCGCTTTTCTCGGAAACATGAGTGTGCTACGCCAACAGGCGGAAGCCTGAGCAAAACGTGAGTTTTATATGGTTGTAGCATATCAAGTCTATAAAGTAAATAAAAGTATAAAAACCTGTAAAGTAAATACTGGCAATCAAATAAATTAGTTTTTTCATTCAAAGTAGGCGCAATCGGATTTTTAAATGGCATTGTCAGTGAAATTTTATTTTATTGAGACGCAGCAGTAGCAAAAATAGAAAAAAAATGAGGAATTTAAAACGTGGATGCTTAGCCTGTATATTCTATAGGCTATTAAGCCCACCGATTCCCTTATTTTTAAGCCTATTTTTGTGTGGAATGCCATTGCCAAACCTGTCCGTTGTTGTCTATATGCTGTTTAAAAATGAATATTTTCTGTTCTGAGTAGCAATTTTGCCGTTGCTCATCTTTCTTTATGATATAAGGCTTCGGTTTAAGATGACAATATGAGCGAGCGTGGAGCGATTTGAATAGAGCGGGAGGAAATTTTAGTGGAGCTAGGAGCGGTGTTGAGCGGAGCGGCGTAGTGCGAATTACAGCGGAGGAGCGGTGGAGCCGACAGCCTCGTGAGCGAGGAGCGGAAATTCTCACCGCTCCACTCTGCTCACATGCTCTCTGATCATAACATAGTTATGAAAGTTGTCGGTCATATTCGGAATTTTTCAGCATTTTTAATGTTCAGAATTGTTTTTCATAAAAAGAAAAGCATTTGAGGACCTAATGAATGACGTATTCCATTACAGACACACTCAAAGAAATGAACCTATCTAGTCGGGTTTCAACATTTATGAATTGTATGACTTTTATTCTCTGTAACCATACAGGATAGGTAATGTATGCTTCTGGTAGATTATCCCTTATTTTAATTCTTGAGAAACATTATAAGGGCGGAAGGATTTCCATCTTACATCTTTGTTAGTCCGGTCTGCCTGAACCAGCGTCCCATTCAGGCACGGCTCCACATAGTTGATCTCATTGTTATACTGTGGAAATGACAGACAGAATATCACGAGAGATACATGCAGCTGCAAATTCTCATACTTGTGCCATTAAGAATATTCGACCCATGCTGTCTTTTTGGGATTAATTTGAGCTTGACTGGACCTGCACATTAATACAGGAGAGCACAGTAGTATTCAAGTGTTTAGGGATTACAAACGACAGTGACATATCTTTGTCCAATTACTTGTTTTATTACAAAATGACAGACTCAACAGAAAATATCCATCCACCCGTCATCCAACCACTTGCCCTGATTAGTATCATAAGCCACAGGGTTGGGGTCCACCCTAGATTGGATACCAGTTCATCACCAAGAACATATACAGACATTCACACTCTGTAGGCAATTTAGGGACAGCCAGATTGGAAATCCCACATGACATAGGGAGAAGATATAGGATTCCAACCCCCAATGCTGAACCCCCCGATAATTCAACTGAACATTAAATGTAATGTTACAGTTTCCCCCAGTATAAGGGAACAGTGCTTTTTAAACTTATTTTCCCTTACTTAATAAAAGCATTCTGATGTAACAATCCTGTTAGTAACATGACTAAGCCAAAATTGAAAAGTTATAATGAAGATATAAACTATATATCTGAACAATCCCATAAAACTCAATGTGATGTAATAATAATGAAAAACTTCTCACAGTGATCCAGTAAAAGTCATTGTGATTCATTACAACACAGTTTGGTAAAAACACAATGTGAAAAGAAACCCATAAGGGCTTACATTAATAATTAGGTTAAACTAACTTGGATGTAAGAATTCTTCATCATTTGGAATACCCTGTGCTGCCCAACAAGATCCTGAGCACAATTACCAGCTGAAGACAAATGGCTGGAATTCTTCATCGCTTACTCTGCTTTAAAATTCTGCAGTACTCACTGCAATGATATTGAAGAAGTCGTCATCTCCAAGGGTGTCCAGAATGGAGGCCACTGTCTGCCGAGCCATGGTCAAACGCAGGCCTTTCATGCTGCCACTGACATCTACCAGGATCACAACATCCTTCGGGGATGTGGCTGCCTGAATATACCTTCACGATAGACAGTTATACTCTACAGCTCTGAATGTATTACTGCGTACAGTAAATATCCCCACTGTCCTTGTTAGCATTTACAGCTAGTTTAATGCAAGCAGGTTTCTTACCTTTTTTTTAGGACATAGTTATATAAGCAAACAAATCATATAGATTAAGTGTTGCTTTAGTATCAGAATAAAGTTTACTGGTTGCATAACTCTTACTTAAAACATACAATGCAAATGTATATGTACCACAAAGTATATAAGTATATAAGTACATATATCATATCAGCATATTAGAGTTAAAGCTACAGACTCACCACTTGCGGTTCCTACAGTCAAAGGCAATCACTCCGTGTTCATCTGGGTGCCATTTCACACCTGCAAATGTGAATAAAATATTAATAAAGCAGATAAACATCACATGTCAGGCAAGTACTGAAGTGCAGCGACCCCCCCAACCACAACATGAAGCTCATCAGCAACAATACAGCCTGATCTAGAAAGTTTCACTTTATTACCGTTACTTCCTGATTGAGTCGCATATCTGTGAATAAGCCACAAATATAGCAGTCACACATATTACTTATAGCCAAAAGTGTGGCAACCACATTACATCGCTGAAGCACCACACAATTCAGTTGCTTACATCAATTTTATTTGTCATACCGTTAACTGTATTTACATAGTGTACTCACCAGGATATTGTCGGAAGAATCCGTTTGCACTCCCAAAGTACTGCCACTTCAATGATGGGTCTTGCTCGAAGTTCTCAACAAACACCTTATTCAGTGCTTCTGACCAATATACACCATTCACTATATCGGGGTCTGTGAGAGGCAAAAATGCTACCTTTTAAGTGCCTGTGGTGATCACCCACGCGAGCTATCGCCTGTGGAACCATCCAGGTACTGCATTCAGTGATGAACCCCTGATGGACTGTAGGCATGGAACCTAGCAATGACTCAGTGAATAACATTGTTGCCTTGCCGCTTCAGGGTTGAGAGTTAAATATTGCCTGTGGTGTGTGCAAAGTTGAATTTTATGAGAGCAAATTATGTTTGTGTGTAATTGGCCTCCACTGAAATACCCAAGGTCTCACTGATACGAAAAAACCCTTGATAAACATTGCTTACAAAGTTAAGATATGTAGGAAAACAGGAATCAGTTCTATGTCATGTACTTAGCAGTGTTATATCCTCACTTTTAAGTCTATTTTCCACTTACCTAATCTTCAGTGGCACTGAACCCCTGCAATTTATCACAGAGTAACTTTAAATTAAACTTCAAATGCTTTGAATGACTCTCCTAAGATCCTTATTGGCTGAGACAGGGGAGATCGATGATAATCAGAATGAACCTGTGATTGGGTCTCTCACAGTAGGACCAGACAGTCAGAGAAAGGCTGACTAATCTACACCATCTTTAGTTTTAGTTGGTTGGAGATTTTTCAGTTGCATGGCTGCTAATCTTGTAAGTGGATTTTGTTCACCATGGAATAAATTACGCTTGTTATGCTCCATGTTTTTGCATAAAATAGAATAATGCAAAAGAATATAAAAGAGATTTAAGGCAATGCAAAATATTTCAGAATGGTTACTGGTTTCTGGTTTTACTTATAAAAACATTCAACTGTTTAAATACTTTTCACACATGACACAAACAAATGAAGAGAATATCATGTAACAATATGATGTGAAAAATCAACATAAAACACTAGGCAAGTGTTGACACTTTGGTAGGTGAAAGATTTTTGGGAGAGGTGAAAAGTGCAACTAATACACCAACACTTTTAGAATGACTGGAGCAACCATTATCATACCTCCCTGAAGATAAGCTGGACGCCATCCAGTTTGAGCCTTCAGTATCCCCATAATCTGGGGTTCTACAGTATCTCACATTTTACACCCAATCCTTCTACTGGAAGACATCAGACAAGGATCTCAAGCTACTACCAGAACACGGCTTGCCACCTCAGCAAAATCAGCCCAACTCTGTGTGGTCAAAGAGCTTGAACATGGTTTCGCCGAGCATCCAGCAGGTTTTTTTTGACTCACCTTTGTTGTATGTGTTGGTGGGAACCTGAACCACACTATGGCTGAAGTTTACTGGTAAGTTATTAAAGTGTTCACTGGACTTCAGAATGAATTCCTGTCCAAGCTCCACGTTCTTCCCCTCTTCATCAAGCTCGTTTATGAGCACAGCATTGAAGTAGTCATACTGGAAAAAGAACAGCACAAGAACGAAACGAAAACGAAGACGCATGATAAAAGCAAAGACATCAGTAATTCAACAGTGTCTCCACAGTGCAAACACAGAAAACAGCACTGGTGTAAACTGGGGGTTCCCAACCTTTTGATGTCCACTGACTGGTTTTATGAGAAGGGGGTTGGGTACTGGTGGATAGATTACAATTTTATATATTCATGAAATTTTTTCCAGATACAAACGGAATGTGTGACCACAAAGACATTGAATTGAAAATACATAGTTTATTTTTGTAAATTGACCCCTTCACAAAAACCCCAGCGTTCTGGTGAAACACTGGCCACGGATTGATACCAGGGTTCAGATACCCCAAGTGTAAACCACTATAACCATGCAAGGCAAACACAACCATGCAACCCAATGGGTGAAGAAAAATATTGAAAGAACAGAATAAGAGGCATTAAATACAACCAGCCAAGACAGCAAATATATGAAGAAAGCCAATTAACCAATAACCACACAACGTGCAACCCAGTTTAATGTCATAAGCCTGATTACAAGGAAGTAACAAAAAGTCACAAGACAGTTTATGACTACTCAATGTATCAGCTCACGTAGGAAACATGATATATTTTATCATTAAATTTTTATATCTAAATATGAAATACAATGTTTTTGGTACAAATTCCCACCACAGACATTAGAAACAAATCCGTAGGTCACCAAATATCAGGGGATTTCCCACTAAACACTCTTGTAGTGCTATAGTAAATTACACCAAGGATATTTACGACAGTGCCAGTGCTCTTCACCATTACTGATACAGAATTATGGCAAACTTGAATGAGGAAGATCCCAATTCTTTCCAAGGATCATTTCCTTCAGCTGAAAATGGTGACGAACATGACAGTCTAATGGAATAATTCCACAGGCTGTCTTCACCTCAACCCAGAGAAATTTGGCCTAATCATCGTAGTTCACCTTGGCAAAGCAGACTGCAAGCCAAACGGATGAGAAATAATCAGACAAAATACACCTTGTCTAACTGTTATATATTTTTTTTCTTATTAGCTTTAAAATATATATTACATATATTCATTTACTATTATATTTATTGTCTACCTTCAGCCACTCACTGATCTCCAGCTGGTCACTGACAAATTGTGAGATAAAAGCCTAAATTAAATGAAACCTTTACAGTTGTCAGGTGCATCAGCACCAACTGCAGACACCTCATAATGAAGTGTGGCCCGAAACATGCAGCCGTTACCAGAAAGCCGGGCCCATAAACAATCCTCTGATAGCTAATGACACGGCTGGCTGCTTCTGGAACCCAAAGGTGAGAGGCAGCGCTCCCTAGCAGTCAGGACATGTGACTAAAAGCTGGGAGGCGCACCCTCTCCATGCCGAGGGCCCACAGCATTCTCCTGCGCCATTTTCATGGGCTGGAACAAACTGTTATAGCTCTATACGGGTGGAACTGATCCTGGTGGATTTCTCATGGGAGCAGATTTTCATTATATGGGACATTAACAAAAACTAAGACTAGTAGGGAAATAATTTTGTTAACTGGAATAATTCTAAAAACAACAATTTTCCAAAAAATGAAAACTAAATAAAAATTACAATGAATAATGCAACATAAAATAAAACGAAATAGAAATGAAGATAAAATCCGGTTCATTGTTTTTATCCCCTTTATTTGCACTGTGGTTGTGGGTTGCAGTTTACATTACACCCTAATCAGGAAGCTAAGACAGTCAGCAGCCATGTTGGTGCATTTTTCATCCGGTCAAAGTCCTCTTATATACAGTTTTTCTGCGTTCATCAAGGTTGTATATGCTGTTTTTAACTGGACAAACAACAGTGTTCGCAACAAAGGTAAAGGATTATTTAGGATTCTAAAATATTGGAACCCTGATCAGGAGAGGAGTAAGTTTAATCTAGCGAGCACTGCTGCACATTTTCTCCATTCTCTGTCTCTCAGACACAGGCATATGTGTTGTGTAGTGGTTATATAAATTGAAATGTCCTCCTCTAGGCTAATCTTTTGTTAAAATATAAGACTGTTGCTAAATGGGCAGCTTTGCTTAATGGTTTGCCTTTGGATTTATGTTTATTAATTATATTTATTTCTTATTTCTTCTTATTCATATACCTGTAATCACAAGGTCACCTGTTCAAACCCAGCCTCAGCACATCTGCGGGTCCTTGAGTAAGACCTTTAACCCCCAGCTCCCTGGGCGCCGCTACAGGTGGCTGCCTTTCACAGAGAGCTTACTCTACAAAGAGCAAGTTAAGCTGGGCGTAAAGACAATAATAAAGTACCAATAATAATGATAATATTAGTGGCATTGCATATTACATTCAGTATTGAGTGAAATGTTATTGACTTTGGCATTTTGAGTGTTTTGAGAGTTTTTGAAATTGGTGTATTAACATTTCACCATTCTCTTAACATCCATCCATCCATTTTCCAAACCGCTTATCCAACTGGGTCGCGGTGGGTCCGGAGCCTATCCTGGAAGCAACAGGCACGAGGCAGGGAACAACCCTGGATAGGGGGCCAGCCCATCGCAGGGCACACTCACACACCAGTCAGTCACACACATGCACACCTACGGGCAATCTGGCAACACCAATCAGCCTCAGCATGTCTTTGGACTGAGGGGGGAAACCAGAGTACCCGGAAATTACTCTATTTATGAAAATGTGTATTTCACAAGGATATAGATGAAACAGATTAGGCCAATTTCCCAAAAGGGTAGAGAAATCCCAAACAGACTAGTGAATGTGACCAAAAACACCTGAAATCTTTGGCTCTGTTGTGAAGGTTGTATTTTTTTCAGAGATTGTGTGCAATTTTGATGAAGGCAATACCATCCATGCATGGCTGCTCTGTTCAGTCATGATGAAGGATGCTCAGAACAGTCATCTGAAGTCACACCAGTCATAGCATAAGAACATAAAAAAATAAGCTTGTATGGAGAGAACATAATTAATAGCTCAGAGTTGGTAAAATCTTATCTAGCTCTGATTTAAAGGAACCCAGGGTTTTAGCTTCCTCTACACTAGCCGAAGACTGTTCCATACTCTAACTACACACTGTGTAAAGAAGTGCTTCCTCAAATTTGCTTTAAAATGTTCTCCCACTAATTTCCACTTATGGCCACGAGTTCTAGTATTTAAACTAATATTGAAATAGCCATTTG
>JABFEA020000130.1:13569491-13598336 GCA_019775915.2 Cyphomyrus plagiostoma | reverse complement strand
AGGAATTATATAAATGTAACATCACCTCCCTTGACTTAAACTCCACACACCTAGAGATATAACCCAACATTCTATTGCCCTTTTTTATTGCTTCCCCACACTGGCGAGAGTGGGACATACACACAGAGATCTCTCTCATAATCAGCTACCTTTCCATTATTTGCATCCAGGTAATCTTATATTACTGTTCCTGTAATGCTAGTTAAACTGATTGGCCTATAGTTTGCTGGATTACTATCCTCTTTTTTGAATATGGGTGTTTTATTAGCATGCTTCCAATCTGAAGGCACCACACCAGCAGATAATTATTTCTGGAATATTAGAGTTAAGGGTTGGCTAATAATATCCCTCAACCCTTTTAAAACTATAGGTAAGATGCCATCAGGACCCTGCGATTTGTTTATTTTGAGTTTAGCCATGCTTAGTACCACATAAGCCACAGTTATAGATATATTGGTCATAGACGACTCTGTATTCGTACTAATTGGTGGTAAGTTACTTGTGTTCTCTACTGTGAACACCCGTGAAAAATAATCATTAAACTCATTCACTACATCAATTTCATTTTCAATTATAAGGCCCTTACTATCCTGCAAATTAGTGATTCCAGTTTGAGAGTTCTTTTGGAGTTTTATTGTCATCCTTAGCCTCCAATGAAATTTTTCTTTCTACATCCCTCTTGGACAGTCTAATGCTATTTTTTAACCCTACCTATAGACTTAGATACTCTTGCCTAATTTTTACATCATTCATTATTTTCCATTTGTGGAACAGAGCCCTTTTCCTCCTGAATTTATTCTTAATTTCCTTAGTAAACCACCTTGGTTGTCGTTTCCTAGATTTAGTTTTGCTGGAAACAGGTATAAAGTCCTCTTGCACTTGCAACAATGTGCTTTTAAAAAATTCCCATGGCTCTTCAACTGTTTTGCTATTTAACTGTCCAGTTTACAGTTTCTAGTTTCCGTCTCATACCATTAATGTTTGCCTTCCTAATATTGTATACTTTTAATTTCGCCTTTGCTTTTCTGACACTAAAATTAACCTCAAATTTAACCATGTTAGGATCACTACCATCCAACGGTTCTAAAATCTCTAATTTTGGTTATTAAAGAAAACAAGGTCAAGAAGGGCTTCTCCCCTGGTAGGGGTATTAACAACCTGAGTAAAATAACAATCCTGTACTAATTCAACCTCAAGTTCATTTACAGAAGAGCCAGAGACTGTGTCCCACTGTATCCCAGGTAAATTAAAATCACCCATAACCACCACATCATTTTTATTACTCATAATCCTGATATCATCATATAGCATGCTGCCTTCCTCTGCAGCTACATTACATATTGTCAAGACTCAGGACAATTTAGCTTTAGATAAACTTATGGGAAATGGAAGAGGAGCCACAAAAAATCTTTGGCAGATTGTTGCCCTAAACTGTTCCTCTTTAAACGCATAAACAGTACTGTTATATATTCGTTGCTTTTACATGTTTAAATATGAAATTTATCCAACTAGTCAAAAACAGTATGAGACAAACTTAAACTCTGCTAGAAAAGCATTTACCTGTGCATCTAATTGATCTTCAGTAGGGCCCTAATGATATTTTGGAACAACTATGTGACAATTGAAGGATCTGCGATAGACCCTATACAAACTGACTGTTGACAAAACGTTATTTTAAACTACTCTAATACTTTATATAATTAACTAGTGTAATATGCAGAAGATAGTAATATACATTATTATATACCCTTGCGCAAATTAACTGAAACAAGTTGTCGCACAGACATGCATGCAGTAGCCTGGGACCTGCTGGTTTGCACAGCCAACAGGACAAAGCAGGCACTGTGCCCACAGATTAAACGGCCTGCTTGGGTGGGATTAGAGATGGGTTGTATGACTGAGTAGATGGACAGATGAGCCACTGTGCCCACAGACTGGCAGGTCTGCTCGGGTGGGTTTAGGGTTGGGTGGCTGAATGGGTAAAGCAGGCACTGTGCCCACAAACAAGCAGGCCTGCTTGATAGCAGTTAGGACTAGGTGGTATGACTGTGCTTCAGCTTTCCATGTTTCAGGTGAATGCTCTGGGGTTCAGGTACCCCCTCCTATCGCTGTGGCGATTCCTCCAGGTTCTCTGGTTTCCCCCCACAGTCCAAAAACATGCTAACGTGAACTGGAGTTTCTAAGTAAGTTTAGAAATTTCTTCAACTACAACCTTAGCATTAGGAAACCACTGATCTTTCTAAATTCCACGACAAAAATGTGTATTTCCTGATTATAATGATTGTTTGTTATCCAGGCTCACCCGGTTAACGAAGAATGGATGGATCAAAAGTAACTCCAGTGTATCTTTGGTTGGGACTTTTTGAACACCAGCCACTATAAGACGCTAACTTAATACTCAGAAAAAATTACATCTGTCCTGTACTCAAAAGAATTTGTCCTCAAATATTTCTGAATATAATAATAATTAAATAGAGATGAAGAATAGCTCTTCATAAACAGAATGAACTTCCATATGGACAAAAAGCCCTTCTGTCCAAAAACGTTCAAAGCTACTGAAGTGAAATGGAAGTGATGGTTTATATCAGAATACCAAAGAAGTGTTTCATAAATAATTATGCAGATTCCTCCATCTTCTAGCCGCTTATCCTGGTCAGGCTCTTGGGGTAAACAATTTTGTCCAATATTAATGTATTTAAACTCAGGGTAAGTAGTAATTAACACACTGACTTGAAAGTTTCAAGTATTTGGATATGTGTAAAAAGGTATATTGCCAGATAAATTTTAATTCTAACCCATAAAATCTACACAGAATGGGTTTCTCAATAGCAGTCCTCTAGTACACCTATGAAATGATGTACACAAACAAACACAAAACTGAAAATCCTTATTTCATCAAATAAATTCCACAGCTTCATTCACAGTGGAGAAACACACAGCTCCAGAATGGACACTCTGTTGTTCTCCCTTTTCTCTCTTCCTTTCATTCTTTCCTTCATTTTATGGCCCGCATTATTAGTTGAGGGTGATGACCATGTCAGTTGTAGAGTGAGCTGATGGATCTCCAGTTACCGTGGCTGCATTTTTGAGGAGAGTTTTCAATGATTAGGCCAGTAATTACATCATAAATCAACACGACAGAGACTGTTTCTTAAGCTATAATGTGCTGATAAGAAGCAATAAGATGAAACCAATTAATTGCCACAAAGAGATCCTCTCCGAGTGGTTCCCCTAAGATATCGAATGTCATTGCGCAGTATAGCCCCTGCAGTCTCAGTCTTATTATATGTCGCTGTGGCAGATTAAGTTAACAATCTTGAATAAACAGAACAAAATAAAAACTTTTTCTCTTCTCATTGGGTAAATAGACGACAGCTATCCTCATCGCAGTGAACTGGCAACCGCAAGGACATTTTGAATGCAGACTGCCAGTTGAGCGTTTGCTGAAGAAGATACTATACTTGTGGAATGAAGGACACATTTTAAGGTGTACGGTTCCTTTCATCGAGGCTCTATTGCATTTCCTTTCATTTTTCTGGTGTTCTGATCACAGTGGCTTTCAGATAGTGGATACGCTCCAGTGTTTTCCAGATGTCCCAGTTGTCTCAGTAACTGAATCTCATATGTTCCCACTTCCATCTGCTTCTCCTCATTGCCTATCTAGGTCCCTGTGTAAGCAGAAGCGTGCACTGTTTACCCTGTAATGTGTGGATATGAGCTCAGTGCTCTTGTTGTAGTAGCTTGAATACTGAAATTGAGCTTGATTGTTGCGGTCTGGGTATGAGATTAGAGCAGAGGAATCTGGATCCTAGGCATGACAATGGAGAGTAATGACTAATCCAGTATAATCCGGACCTGAAAGTAGTGGAATGGAGTAGAGATCAAAGAATTCTGGTCTGTAACAGCAGTGATTCATGATGTCATCTGTAATTCTGACTTCATCTTTGTTTTAGGTAGATCTGATTTCTACATGTCTTCTAAGGCAATTTAGTCATTTTTAATGATTGATAATGCAAAAAAGATACTGTGTGATTTAAAAAAATATTTTTATTTAATTAGGATGCAATACCATTCAGTCAAGTGGAGCAAATGATGTATTTTTCTGTTCCCCTGCAGTATACATATTAAGTCCTATAAACAAACTCAAACTTCAGTCAAGCAGCATTCCAGAGAAACACCACAGCATTAAATATGCGATGAAATCACATTATTTGCACACATGCATTTCAATGTCTCCTGAAAAATGTGAGCCTTATCTCCTTGTCCTTATGAATTTGGGCTCTTTAAGGGTACTCAAATTATGGAGTTCAAAGTGGTTTCCAGGAACGTCTTCACATTAAAAGTCCCAACACAATAACTGAACTTACATCTGCAGTAGTACTGCAGTCTGACATATCACATGTTCTTGTGAAAATTACTGAGCACCACAAGTACTGAGAACCACAAGTGCCCACGTGAAATGAAGAGCTCTACCTGAGCTTCTCGAATCTTATGACTGGACTGTCGTGACCAGGAGGACAGAGGGAAGCGAACATTCTGAGGCTGGTTTTAAAACCAGCACCGAGTGACCTTCACATGCCGGAATAACGGAGACATTTTTCAGTCCTGAACTAAACTAAAGGTTGACTAAAATTCTGGAACATGGAAATCGTGTAATTAATTTCTTCACTGTAGAACAGGTAATAGTCGCTGTTTCTCTTTTCACTGAAGGTATGTTTAAAATTTAATTTCCCCTTTACTCAAATCGCATCGTGATCTCAGTGCACATGTCCACTTATCCTAAAAAATCACAAATGCTTTTTCACACCATACAGTTTCCAGTAGACAAATAATATTATACCATATAAAATATTATATGCAGGCAATTGCAAAAGCATAAAGTATAAAAGTATTTGTAATCATACAAACAGACAAAACCCAGTGTAACACATTAGGAGGAGATCATTTTGCACTTAATGGCTAAAATTCACACGATCTCACTCAAAGCAGCATATCAGCTATAGAAATATTAAACGTCCCATCTGTTCTGCAGCCTTTCAGGTGCAAAAATCAGCTGACATCTAGTGGTCAAATAAGAGTACCTCATATATGAGACATCACAGCAATTCTGCAGCCTTTCAGTTGCCATCTAGTGGTCAAATACCAGTACTTCATCCCATGGCCTGTATCCCAATTAAGCAGCAAAATATTGATACATTATAATAAATATTTTTAAAATGACATTTAAATATTTGCCTAATCTTAACCAAAGTATGTTCAGGTACATTAATTATGGATTTATATGTTGAAAACTTTTGTTTTTGGATACAGTTGTACAGTATTACACCATTACGTGCAAGGATGACAGACCTTGTGTGTCACAGAATGCAGACATAAACTCAAGATTTACTGCTGATGGGCTTTGCTAGAATTTTTCTATAAACATGACCACCATTAATATAAACATAAACGTTCAAAACGCAGTCATTGTATCCTGAAGAAATGCACATAATGCACTTCCTGCAAGAAAATGTGGGTGTATAAATGCACATTAGTGTGGTCATTCAAGTACTACATGAATATATTTTCAAAAATATACTGTGTCCGTTGTATTGGGTACACATATTTAGTACTGAGATAATCCACTTTTGCCTGCAGAACAGTTTAATGGGTAGACAAAGTATGTGTTCAGTGAAGCTATTCTGCCATGACTTGTACTGAGCTATTTACACTTCTTCCTATTAGCTTTAGTGCGTTTGGACATTCTCCTCTGACTCCTCCTTTTGTCCATCACACCATGCTCTATAGACTCTAGTGGAACCGACATTTCTGGCATCAAAAATCACAGCATGTCAGGGCTGGACAACAGGACTGAGAACAAATGTTAGGTCTAGACTTCAGTGTCCCTCATGAGAATTTTTCCAGTCCACAATGTACCCACCAGGAAAATACCTAGAATGTTTTATGGTTATTTTAGCCCAGTACCATCTTCAAAATTGCTTCTGGTTCGATTTTACACATTCTAATGTTAAAGTATTAAATCTTGACCCTGATTGCATGGTATATGTAAAGTAAGGGCCCTATCCAGCATTCGAGTATCCTGTACTCTCAAGTAACTGGTACAAATATAAAATCAGTATAAAAATAAAAATTCATAACAATAACAACCCTATTCAAAATTCCACTAAATTAAAAATACTAAAATAACAAGTAGTCTTGCTTGTTCCACTATTTACCTCGTGATATCTTGTGTTCTAACAACGATTTGATTTACAATAAAAATACATGAATCTTTAATGTGTGCATATAAAAGAATTAAAATACAAGACATGTTACCTTTCAGGGTAACATTTTACTTAAAGGGGCACAAATAACGTGGTATCAGTTAACCACAAAGTCTTAGTTACATAATGATGTCATGTTCGCTCATTGTTAATAAATCATGACATTTTTTATTGGGGAAATTACTATATTTGTTACGATACCTGTTAATTCTGCAAACCTTTGTGAACTACTGAAGGAGCAAAAAATGAATAACATGTGAAATACTGACCTCATGTTTATTCATCATTAGTGAATCGTGACATATTTTTTTTATCCAAAGCAGCTACTATATTTGTTCCTAAATCTGTTCATCCGGTAAATTTTTGTGAACTACTGAAAGAACTACTAAGGAACTGCTGAAATCGTGAATAACAAGTGAAACACTGATCTCACCTTTGTTCATCATTAGTGAATCATGATGATCTTTTATCTGAAGTAGCTACCATATTGGTTCATGATTTATTCTTCAGTAGCAACTGAGTATTTTTTTCAACATTCAACTGTCAAGAAAATTCTAGAAACAATCTAGAAAATTCAACTAGGCGTCAGTGCTTAAGTTCCAAAGTTGCTGGATACGAGAACTTTTGCTGTATTCTGTTGCAGCCGATTCACTACTTGACTACTAACTGTATACACCAGCTGAAACACTCCATATACCGCTACTGCATATCCACTCAACTATAAACATACCCACTGAAATGCTGGCCTTCTGCGCATGATTGTTGATTAAAAGGGCAACGGAGCGAACAGTGATAACAGGTGAACGTGATGAACCGACACAGGTAGGTAGATATTTTTGAGACTGAATATTTTTAAATGAACTCCCTCCAGGTTGGAGAAGAGGTTTCTCTGAGATTACATGTATTTTATACTGTACGAAGGTCAACTTGGTGAATTAACTTGAGCATCATGTCTTTGTGCCGCTCATTTCAAGACCGATCCAAGTCACAGTTCTGCCATATATGGTTCAGAACCCCACACCCAAAGTTGTTGGTAAAAGTTGGCGATTGGCAGCTGGGAACATGGCGACGGTTAAACATTTTATGCTGCATTGGGGGAATCGCTCATCTTGCTCTTGACAGGACCCTCCACTGAAAATTTTTCAAGCTTTCAAGTGATGTGACTCCTCATAACTGGAATCCCACAATGCATCACAACACAGCCCGACAAACTATATTTGTTATTTTCATGGAAGATAGTAACATTTCTTGAGACAGGTCCATCTGCAAATTCAAGACACTCTCATATAATGTACAGATCTCTTGCTATGTATTATTTGGTGAAATGGCAGAGCCAACCTGCAGTTACATCAATGCTGGCAAGAAGAGGCCACCAGGAAGAAGGCCATTGTCTGCTTCACCACCTTCTACATGATGCTTATGTTCTTGACCTCCCTTCATGTTCATGAATAAATCACAGATTAAATATCACTTTGAACTTTAGTGTAAGTTTATTCAATAGTAATCATTAGGAAATAAAATTTAGGTATTGATTTAAATCATTTAAAGGCCAAAATTAAATGAAAAAATACAAAAAGAAATGCATACAAAATCTAGAGGGTACTAAGCTGCTACGGAGGTTTGCAGAATAAAAACCTTAAAGAGCAAATATTTCAAGTAAAATAAATAAGAACAGGCCTTTCCATACTTTATATACTTTTCATTGTATATTTAAATACATCTTGTCAACTATTCTAGTAATATTAAACTAATTAAAGTGTTTAAATTAACATATAATTCTCTGTAAACTTAAATATTAAATATCATTGAGCTGCAAACTGGTTTTATCACAAGGAAAAAGACCAGTGCCGCTTAATATTCTACCATATATCCCAGCATTGTAAAGTGACAAGTATGACAAATATAGATTCCACTAAACCATACACACAGCCACAGGAAAAGTACAAAATCGCCTCACCCTATTACATATAGATCTGAAATTCATAGAAAATGAAACAATATCACTTAACAATTACTTGTGCAAAGACATACAGCTATGTGCTAATATTTAAATACCATTTTTATTCAGGAATCCCTGACATGAGGTAAAGTAACTTGGTTTTAGTCTTTAGTTTTAACACCATTTACACAAGTGTTTAGAAAATGCATATTTCTAGTTTCTCTGTAATTGCTACGTTACAGTACAATGTGCCTGCCCGTGAGGGGTCATCTTAGATATCCGAGACACCAGTACACGTTTCTCACAGACAAGTCAGAGCCCTTTCGGCGTGCACCTCCTGGAGGACCCCAGTCGGGTTGGGTGGACCACTTATACCCCCCCTTCCCTCCCCCCCGCCCCGGACCGCAGACTTCCTCATGGAGAGTAGATCTGCCCGCACTGTGCTCGGCCAAGTTTGCATGCTGGTAAGTGTTGTTATTTTAAAAGACGATTTAAAGTGATTGTTTCATCCCTTTTTCCAGTGCAAGAAAGGGAGGCTATAGTTTGGAACACTTTCGAAGTTAAAAGGTTTAAATCACTGATATGTTACCCTGCTCTTCTGGAGGTATATGTATAAGACTTCGTATGGAAAGAGTGGGGGGTAATATTGCTTTAACTCTTCAACTTCCTGCCCCGTGCTGTAGCTGCGTCACCACCGATCAGCTTCACAGAATTTCTGAGCGTGCACTTGGTCTAGATGCTTTTAATAACTACATTATAAAATGCAAACGATTAAAAAGTGAACACCAGAAAGGGGGAAATGAGTCGACTTTAACAGACCTAGAAATACAGTTTTTGTTTCCGATTGAAAACAATCATTTACAACGTGTCGTGATTGAAGAACGAGAAAAGTCGCTCAGAATTGATGTGGCCGATAACACAAAGATTAATTTTCCCTTCGGGTAATAAGCGCATATCAAACCCAGGAACGTTCTCTGCGACATGTTTTGTTATTATGTGAATGACAGGAGCACAGTTCCTTCATCCTTAGAAAGCAGCATTATCAGTCACAATAGAAGAATTTAACATCCAGATGTACCCATGCACACAGGTTAACACAAGCTAAACAAAAGCCGGTCCCTTTTGCTTACAAGGAGACCTGTAAAAGTCAAACACAGCGGCGAATTAACACACACACCGGAGTGCATTCTGAGTGGTGTGGCGGGGGTGCGGGGAGCGAACGTAGTTCTTAAACTCCTGCAGTGGGTATTTAAGACACGACAAGAACTTCGACGATTCAGGTCTATCGACATAATGATTTTGCATATCTCGTGCGAGTGCATGTCCACCTCGACACAACGTCTTATAAAATTTGCGAGCAGATCGAGAATATAGCGGAGCTCAAAAGAAAAGGTTGTACAGTACCTCATAAAATAACATCAATCTATGTTTATAATATATTAAGAACCGTATTGCTGTTCTTATGTAAGATACATAATTACAAAATATAGAACATCTCTTTACAAAGTTTTCTGATGTAATATATTACAATACATTTACAATATATCAACTGACTCTTTTAATATTCCAAAAGAACTGTCTGATAGTGCATAATTGCTTAATCATTTTTTTTCCAATGGGAGTCTTTGTAACTGCAGACATCTTAGCCACCTTATCTGGAAAGTGATAATAAGCAGACAGTAATATGTCTGTAAACGAGCATACAGTCATTTTTCACGTTAGCCACAATTTAATTCTGAAAGTAACTGGAGGATTCTGTTCACATCCACATGTGAGATATGCCTGTCTTTCTCTAGGATGAAAGGTGTTCCTGATATCATGCTTCCACATAGTGTGTCGGGGAGGCATTGCCTAAAGATGCTCCACTGAGCCCACATCTGCTTCCATGGGGATTGGGGCGGGTTCTGGAGGGGCAGCAGAGCGCTGCTCCTGTTAGCCCCATCACCTTCAAGTGCCTTTTGTACTCCACTAGAAAAAAGGCACTTCTTTTGTTAGTGAGCCAAGAGATTCAGAGTCTCAATGTGTTCTGTTCTTTACAAGTGGACCCAATGCTACAAACTCGTAATGCATATCATTTCATCAGCTAAGTCTTCCTCATACTTCCCAGTGAGATCTTGCTCCAGTTCCTCATCGCTGTAAGTGGCGGAGACATCCAGAACCTCATAGTCTCTCCGGCCCCGGATGGGGAACACATCCCTGCCACCATTCAGTAGGTGGCTGGCTGCGCTCTCCATTTCATCAATAGTCATCTCACAAGCATCTGCGATTTCGTGCTTCGTTGTGGCGACAAATTTCGGGTCCCTGGCATACCTGCCCAGTCCCTCAGATATCAATACCTTTGGGGAAGAAAATGAAAACCAGTGTTACTAACCTGGATACCTTTACTGTGTATAAGGCCCTGTACCCTGGCAGGTGTCTAGTGGGATGGTAAAGGCCAGGAAACTGGTGCCCTTGGCTTGACTCACTGCTTCTACAAGGCTTGTGGCGCTTCCTCTCTTCTGGTAGTACTGGTTTCTGTACTCTTGGGGGGGCTGCAGATGTGCTGGTGTATACGTCCTGTATTGGTAATCCGGGTCGTCTGCATACCAGGAGCTATACTGCACATGGCCATTCTCCCGCCCAGCCCGCTCTACATGGATCAGGGGTGTATAGTAAGGAGAGAGGTCCTTGCTAAGAGGTGTGGTTGGAGGTGTAGCCCAGGACCGTGTGGAGCGGGTTGGGGAGAGTATCTGGGCTCTGCTAGAGTCCAGACCAGCGACAGCCATGACCTGGTGCCAAACAGGCGAGAGAGAAAATGGACACGACGTTTACATGTGAATAGCGATGCTGTCCGGAAGCATTAGCGCTTGATAAGAATGGCACGTCTACCTGGTGTTGCATCAGATGAAGAGGCAGTGCCGTGCGCTGACGTAAACCAGGGGAATGGGGCATTTCATCCTGGCTGCCCTGTCTGCGCAGGCACTCAAAATTGAAGGATGGCCTTCTGTGGCCTGAACACATCCACAGGAAGAACAGTTAAATATATAATATGGCAGACATAAAGGGATGTGGACCCCAAAAGCAAGAGAAAATACAGGGCAAAGTGAGTATCAGACAGAAGTTATGACCTCTAAAGTACAAGGATACCAGGCTGATGAATAGGCTATGAAAGCTACTGAAGTAGTGCACTAAAAGTCTCTTTCCAGCTCCCAGTAACAACGTGCTTTCACAATAACAAATTCAACCATTTATGGAGCCTTTTTACAAATGCAGTTTTCAGGAAATATGAAACATGGTTCCTTAGGTCATCTGACCATATGACTGAATGGGATGCTCATCATACTGAATATCTGATCCAAGGGTCTTATCACAGTCATCACCCAGCTTTGCTTCAGACAGGGAAATACACATCCATACTATCTTGTACACTACATGGTTAGCTAGTCCAGTGCAGGGTTCGGGTTGTAGCCTATTCCCAGGCAGCACTATCCCCCACAGAGCAGGGGTACAGCTCAGATGGGATGCCAGTGCAATGTCATCATACATGTTTGCATGTTGGAGCAAACCAGAGTGCCTAAAGAAGTCCACATGAGCCTGGGAGAACATGCAATAGTGGTGAATTGGGATCGATGACACTGGAGGTGTGAAGCAACACACAGGAACCAGAAACCAGAGTGTGTAAACATTTCTTGGACAAAAGCAAGAAAAAAGAAAAGGGTGATTTTATTGGCATCTCACTAATATGACAGGCAGGCATAAGGAACCCATTCTTGGAGAGATCTTAGGGCACCCTCCAGTGCTAATGGATAAAACTGATGGCAGAGCCGGTTAGATTGATAAATTGCCCCTGATCTGTTAATCTCCATTTGCAAATGTTCTTTGGTACAGTAGAGCTATGGATTTGCAAATCTTTTTCAATGGTTTTCTATTTGTTTCTGGACATTGGCATCAGCAGATGTTCTTCTACGGTCCTCTGACAGTGCGCTGACCTTGGAATGATGCATTCTGTCTTTGACTCTCATAATTACTTCAAAATTCAAGTAATTTGCTTCATCCAACCCTGGGCCCTTAAAGCTATTCTTTATTAATTTGCAAATGATTTTCAAATGTTTTGGTGCACCAGAGGCAAATTATAATCAGTTAATGAAGTAATGAAAGTACTAAAATACTAATGAAGTCCACTGTGTAAAAAAATAGAAGCACTTCTATTGAATAAATAATCACCAAGTACAAATTTCTGAAAGCTGCCTAGTGCTAGACGGGTCCCCCATCCAGGGTGTACCCCAGCCTTGTGTCCTAAGCTGCTTAGGAAGGGTCCAGGCCCCCGTGACCCTGAGCAGGATAAGCTGTTGAAAGAGGGACAAAGACTACAGTGCTCACCTTGAGGTGTGGGAGGAAGAAGCCGTCTCTTCGGGGACCTTTTGGAGTCATGGTAAACCGACTGCTCATCATCATCATACTGGCGGACATGGCGATAATACCCTTTGGGCACCTCATAGTCCTGATCTAGGTTATTAACCTTGTCAAGGTACTCCTTATATCCCTTCCTGTGAAGATGTCAACACAACAATATTGGTGTACACTCCCCATTTCTAAAAGCACACATACTTCCTAAAGGAATGGGAGTTTTATTTTTTATATATTTCCCCACCAAAGTCTTCTGCCATCTATAATTAAAGGTTCTCATTTGTTTTACATTTTTGGACCCAATACCACCCAAGGGGGCATATTTAATGGCAAACTGATTCTACCTGTCTGAGATCATAATGTCCTCCTCGTAAGGCTCCTCCCCACTGCAGTACTCCCCACAGCGTTCTTCCTCAGCACCTTCATCTCCTCTACGGATTGTCGGCTGACAGCTATCCCCGGCATGGGCTCTGGGGGGCAGCACAGAGGGAGTCAGGCCCTGTGGTGGGTATGTGTAGGAGGACGTGCGATGCCAGTGGAAATCGCACCTCCAGAAGGGCAGTACCAGCAGCCTTAGCCATACGTCGGATGTACACTGACTTGCAGAGGGAAAACTGTCAACAGAAAGCCACTTCCTCATTCTAAGCTCTATTTCCAAGTTCTACAGACACTTATGTTTGCCAAGCTCTAGTGATTAGGGAGCAAATTCACAGTGGGCCCCTCTAGCATCTATGTCTGCCTGTGTTGTGGATTGCTGCAGCATAAAGATGCTCCGACATACCTAATATAGGTCTCATAGTAGCGTGTCCTATTCCAGAAAGCAGAGAAACGTTCAGGGGAAAGAAATTCAGATAAGTATAGATGGAAAGGAAAAAGAGAAGAAGGTTTAACATAACATATATTTATTCAGTAACTCAGACATATGCAGAATTCATATATTTGAGGGAATGGTCATCAGTGTACAGAAATAATAGTGTATAGATTGCAGCTCAGTGCTGTTACAGAATAGAGTGTGAGAGTCATAGATTCAGGATTTAGCTATGGGTGGATAGTATGTTGGCTGAAATAGTTATTTGGAGTTTGCACAGTTACAGTTTGGATAGCAGACAGCTTTCAGTTATGAGAGGTAGTAGGGGGGCACTACTCACAAGTATACAACAGGTTATTGGTTAAAGTGTGTACTACCATTATATAAGTAATAACTTAAGCTTGTAGGTCTTTGGTACCTTTGGATGCTGGAGTTCCTGGGCTTGTCATAGTCGCCTGGGTAGTAGGGTCCCTTGTTTCCAGCGTAGCCATTTGCATGCTCATAGGGACCAATATGCTTCCCATTAGGCAGACTGGACACGTTGGCATTGTTGAGGTTGATGTTGGTGGACTTGTGATAGGAATGGCCATTTTGAGCCAGGGTCTGGCCCATCCTGTCCAACCGGCCAACTGGTTGTTCCATGTTAGCATAGTGTGGGGGAGGATGCACCTGAAGGGGGCGCTGCGTGGCATTGGTCTGATATGAGGGGTTCCTGGCATCTCCATTCATGTGACTGACATGATTTCCGAAAATTCCCCCATTTTGCTGTCAATAAAAGTCCCATTAAACTGTGCATTGCAAATCAAAAGTAGACATACATTTTCAGTGAATTACATGTGAAAACATTTACTTTTTAAAGTTTATATGAGCAAAAAATATTTTTAAAAGCAGATTAAATGGCTTATGACATGCAAAATGAACTTCCTTGCACTGCTTTTTTATTTAAAAATGTTCCCCTGACATAACAATGAGTAACACCATAGGTAAACCAGGGAAAAGTCAGTTGTGTTATTTGGTTTCCTGCCCTGCTTTCATTATGTTTACTGCTAACTCCTGTACATTCAGCTGTGTTGGTCCTGCATCTAGATATTTTATTCCTAATAACTTTGGGTAGACTGCTTTAAATGGACTAGCCTTTCCCAGTAAGCATGTTCTCACCAATCTTTATGCTATAAATATGAAGAATTACCCTATAAAAGCTTTATAGTAAATTGATCTAATCATTTACAATGAGCTGTCCTATAAGGGTTACCTTGTTGTTTAAATTGTTATAAACATAAATTATTACCCTATAAAACTCCTGGTCTTCCTCAGGAATAAAGTCTATAAGCTCCTCGTCTTGTAGGTCGCATGATATCGCTCTTCGAATTTCAGGCCCAATATCATGCAGTGTGCGAAGGCCGGCCTGCAACCGACGATAACAGGTGGTGAGAAGCTGCAGGGCGATGCAGTCCAGGCCAGCTCCTCCTGGCCTCCCACCACCCCCCCAAAAAAAAGTTTGCTCATCAAGACGAAGTCAAACAATGACATTCGAGTTACAACTGTCCCCTACTGTACTCAGGAGCCTTGTGGCTGAACTGTACTTAGCAGACAGTGAGACATGGGAAAAGAAGCCACTGAAAGACAGACAGTTTATAAATGAGATTCTCTGAGTGTATAAAATTCCCTGTGGATTCTCTGCAGTGTACAGACCTCTGCCGCTGCTACTTATATGAATATAAAACTGTGCCTCAAGCTACCTGCAGAAGAATGCAAATGTGTTGTGGAACTAATGGAATTTGACTTGCAGTTCAGACCTAAAATTAGATACTTCTGATCATCTCAAAATGATCACACAGGAGGCCCGAGTCAACTATGTACAGTGCCAGTTGAAAGTTTGGACACAACTATCAACAGAGAGGTTTATTTGTATGATTTTAGAATAATTATAAGACATCAACATTACAATTGTATATATAGAATTATGCACTGAACAAAAAAGAATGGAAAAAAAACAATCTTTTTTGGGGGGCAGCTCTGTAGATTGGAACTCAGAAGGTTCAAATCCCTGGGTTGGCAGAGTTATCCCACCATTGGGCCCTTGAACATGACCCTTAGCCCCAATTGGTCCAGGGACTGGTTGACCCTACAGTCTCCACTATGCCAGATTCGTGAGGCGGACTCCTGGGATGCTTTTCCAGCTGTACTGATGGACTTCATACACATTTTCTGAGCACTCACGACTGCTTGTTCTTCACTCTCTGGTAAAACTCATCCAAAGCAATTCCTGTTGTGTTTATGTCATGTGATGTGACTATCACTGTGATTATCACTGTCCTTTGTAGGTGGCTTGGTGTGTCCAAACACTTTTGACTTGTACTGAAGGTTATTGATATTTAAAAAGGGAAGATGCTTCAATTGAGGAGCATTAAGACTAGAAGTAAATCCTGGGTGAAATCTTCTACTCTTCAGCTATATACAACCATATCCACTGATTCTACCTGGACAGGCACTGCGAGAGGTGGCCACTAAATATGCAAGTGCAAGTAACACCAGTAATGTTTATGAATGCAGAGTAGAGGCTAGCAGCAAAACAAGAGGCTGGTTAGTTTGAATGGGGGTGAAAAACGGTGTTATGGCTTCATAGTGGTCATGAGGAATGTGGGTCTTTATTTGTCCTGGAATCCACTGAGATACTGGGAGCACCATCTGACTGAATATGGATGTTATACAGATCCACACACATGGGTAAACAATGCAAGGAAAGCTGCTACTTTCTTCTCCAATTACAGAAAGGAAATCAATTACATGTATTGAGTACAAGCGATAAACACCAGGGCAAAACATCACTTCTGTCTGGAACAAATACTCCTGTACAGTACATATACTGTTTTTAAATCACACTGGAGTTCCTCTTTTATTGGAACTCTATTTGCACACTGTCCTGCAGGACACATTGTTTTCATAATCGCTTTTCTCTGGGCTTGAGGGTATCAGTGTTGAGTGATGGCTACAGCAGCACACTCTGATACTGACTGTGAACTCCGTTCTATGCATAATACCAGGGAATTCCATTTGGATGACAGAGAGTAAACAGCGAGCTGACACCACCAAGACCTACCACTACCAAGCACTCTGGAATGGGGGGAGGATACACTGGGAGAAGGAGGGGCAGATGAGGACAAAAGTGCACCATGGGTAACGATGCACAGATAAAAAATGGAGGAGAAAGAGGATACGGTCTGCGGATGAATCTTACCTGCAGGGCAACGGCCGTGCTGTTCTCAGTGGGGTGACCGCCCATGAAGCCTCCCTCTTTGCGCTTCTTGAATTTCCTAAAGTAGTCCTGTATCAGGAAGGTGGCATAGAACTTCCCCAAGGTCACCTCATCATCTGAACAAACAGACCACTGTCAGCATGGGGGCCCTCAGCCACCCTCAGGATGACTCAGAGCTGGCCGACTGTCACTAAGACTACAGCATCCTCATGAGGGGTCAGGGCCCCCCCAGGCAGCTGGGAGATGGCTAGGTTACACATTTTAAAGTAACCACATATGTGGAATTATAAGGATTCCATCAAACAAAGTCTAGAAAATTCACAGCAAGCCCAGTTAAAGCCTGTATCCCATATAGCTCTGAGAAGCCACTGCTGCTAAAGTGTGATGTTCCTGCTTATGCTTTGCAGGTTTTATACAATAAAATGGTGGGTAGGTTCGTTGATTGTAGGAGGATCAGTTCAGGTAACCTATATCACCAGGGAAACATGAGGATATCATACATCTTATTTTTGTATAAAAAATATCAGCAATCACACGTTGATAGCAATGAACAATGAATCTTATTGTTTTGTTTCTTGTCTCTGGGGTATACTGATAAAGTGGAGATTTCAAAAATATTGCGTTGTGACCAAGTTATACCTGGACTTAACATGGTAAAAGACAGGACAAGACTTCAGTAAAATACAGAAGACTAATGTAACCCTTGACCCCAAACAGCACTAGCGATGGAGTGGAAAACCGAAATGGGAGATGTTGGAGAGGCAGGGAATCTTTAGTCTATAAATTTCACAAATAAATTGTAGCCAATACGTTTGAAAGGTTTCATTACCATTAGGTACAATACATTTTAAATCTACTGCTTACTAACACACAGCAGTACAACTAACAAACTCACTGATTTCATAAGGATGACTAACTGTACAGTAGTCAGGTCTTTTGAGCAATGTAGCAATTTTCTCCATCAGCAGGGCCTGTTCCACTAAATTCTGCCTCTACCCTTCACGGGGCACATGCAAGCAAGCGGCGTGATCCCGGAGGAATCATTCTGAAGCAGGGCCCGTGTCGAGTCAGCAAACTCTTTGGGGAAAGGGGTGCGAGAGAGGCGACACCAGTTCCATGCCACCACCCTAAAACAGAATTGCTTCAGAATATTCGGTAGGGACCCCGGACTATGTGCAAGGAGCAGAAGCTGTAGAAGAGCTCGAGTGAAAAGAGAGAAGGTTTAGTGTGAGGAGAACATGCAGTGCGACTGAGGGCCATGCAAGCTGTCAGACACACGGACTTAGTCCTGATATTATAGGTGCATCGTCACAGCTATTGCGGTCTGTACAGCTAATACATTATCTATTATTCTGGAATGGGAGAATAGTTCTCTGCAAGTCACGTTAGTAATGTGAAATGTCTTCGGGTATAAACTGATGTTCACTGTAATTGTGCACCTCTTTTAATAAGAAGGTATTGCGTAACAGGAGCGCTCAGTCCTGCCTCTTGGCTGCTAAAAAAGCAAAGAGCGCTGAGCCAAATCCCTTTAATCATCTGTCAGGGCGAGGTCATGCTTGCACCTATAATGCCTTTATAGGTAGTAGGTGGAGAGATTTCTATTCAAGAACGTTGCAAATTGTAGATGTACAATGAAGGCCAGTTAGTAGAAAAGCACAGAAAGACACAGACTTTGAGGTCTAGGGGTCAGTATGGGAGGCGGCATGACTGACCCCCTGCAGCGGGACACACTTGGTCCAGCAGCTTCATGTTTGTCCGTTTCCAGAGCTTCTTAATGATACTGCGGAGCTCCTCATTCGCCTGTTCCAGTTGACCTACCAGGTACAAGCAAACCCCTGTGTCAGATGACGGTGGCAGATCACTAGCAGGCTCTCCCACATAACACTGCAGCACAGGTGGAATCGTAAATCTGTGGTTCATATGTTCATTTCAGTGCAGTACTTAATGTGCAGATTATAAGCCAAGGTTTTTGTGCATTTTGCACAAAGACCTAAGAGTAAATACAATAGATAGATAGGTAGGCTAGCAGACAGACAGATTTACAGACAGACAGGAAGATAGATAGGAGAAGTTTCCGTGCCCTCAGTCTTGATCTTCAGAGCTGTGCGGACCAAAGCAAAGAGCGTGGCATTGAACATGACAGTGCCGTCGCTGTTGAGAGGCATGTTCATGGCTACCAGTCTCTGAAACAGAATATGGTTATGTTAATAACAGACAAGTAGAGCATTTACAGATGAGTGTACAATGCCAAAATGCTGTCAGGGTGTGTGCTTGTGCTCACATGACGTGAACGTTTGTGGCCAACTCCAGTGCTCATATTTGCTCGTGCATGTGAATCTGTATGCAGGTATGGGCTAGTGTGCATGTGAATCTGTATGCAGGTATGGGCTAGTGTGCATGTGAATCTGTATGCAGGTATGGGCTAGTGTGCATGTGAATCTGTATGCAGGTATGCGTCTGCGTGCATGTGAGGACCTCAAACATAGCGTGAATGTATGAATGCATACGTACGTCTTTGCATATTCTCGTACCTTACAAGCCACCCTGTGAGGACACAACTTGCCAAAGCCCAGGGGAGGCTGGATACGACGAAGCAGCGTCACCAGATCCAGGTGCTTGATCCTGCCACTGGAAAGAGGATTAAGGAGGTCACCGTGTCTGGGATATACCACGCTCTGCAGTCTATGCAGTGAGTTTACAGTCAGCTGTCCTGCATGACTGATGACACTGATACTCAGAGAAAATTTAATAATGACACTTTCTCAAAATTCTCTTATCACCTTCCCCATCTTGCTCTCCACGACACACAGACATATATGTAGGTGAGAGAAATCTTGGCAATGAAGGGCAGCCATCTGCAGCAGCATGCACACAGCTGGGGGTTAAGGGCTTTGCTTAAGGGTGCACAGACACGTGGCTATCCTGGCAAGGTCAGGCACGAAGCGGCGACCTGCTGCCCCAAAATTCTGATTCTATTTAGGGTACAAAAGCTTTCTAATACAAAATTGTGTTCTGACAGTGTCAAAATGAAGAGAAAAAGATTAACTAAAGGGAACATTAAAAATGAAAGGATTTAGGTAGGTTTGAAAGAAAGATTAACTACGATGTACATAGGTGCATTTAAAACTAAAAGATTTTGATTAGGAAATGGCTTTCAAGTTGTTAATACTAGTTTATAAAGTAATGAAGGGTTGCAGTCGCATTGTTGCACTGGATGTTAGTCACTCCTCATCTCTTATCTTCTCTTGTGTAATGCCAAGCCTTTGAGTCTGCTCACACTTACATGGCCTCTGAGTCTGCTCACACTTACATGGCCTCTGAGTCTGCTCACACTTACATGGCCTCTGGGTCGTACTCGGACCATATCCTCTTAAATTCATCCAAGTGGTGAGGACCAAGAATGGACCAATCACGGGTCAAGTAGTCAAAGTTGTCCATGATGACAGCCACAAATAAGTTTATAATCTTAAATAAATAAAAAAAACAAGTCTTAATGATGTTAACATTTGTGCATGGGAATGTGTGTATGTATGTATGTATGTATGTATGTTTATTTATTTGTAATTTTCCATGTGTTTGTGGGTAGGGTCATACCACAAAGGCACAAAGCATGTAGAAGGTGATGAAGTAGACTATGGCAACATTGCTCCCGCATGACCTCTCCTCTCCTGGAGTGATGTCTGATTCTGGATCACACAGCCTTCCGGGCAAGCAGGCCAGCATGATGTTCTGCCATGCCTCACCTGTGGCACACCTGAGACACAAGGAGGCAGATCAAGGGATGAAGCTTACCAGATCAGGGGATGAAGCTTACCAGATCAGGGGAGCCCAGGTTCCGTATCAACGACTAAAACGTAACTGCATTTTCATAAAAAGACTAAGGCTAAAACTAAATAAAAATATGCTGCCAAAATGATCACTGAATGTGATTGAAATCGGACGTCTCCAGAGGTCAAACGGTGTGCCTGATTTCAGATGGATCCAAAAGCCACCCACCTGAAGAGCAGGAGTACGGCCTGGGGGAAAGTTTGAAAGTTGTTGTTGCGGTTGATGCTTGTGTTGTCCACCATGGCGATCTTCCCAAACATCTGGAGAACACACAGTATCACTGAAACACTTTCAAGCTCCAACCGTGTCCGGTCTATTCTATATTTCAGTACTGAAAGCAGAATGTACCTGCATTCCGATTACGGCATAGATGAAGAAAACCATCACGATCAGGAGAGCAACCCATGGCAGAGCCTGCGAGATGGAGACACATAAGTTTGCAAACCAAGTTAGCAACAATGCAAACTGGGGCTATACATGGACTCACAGTCCAGAAGCCATAATAAAGCAAGTTTGCATCCTATATATGGAGTTTAATAAATCCAGAGACAGAGTCACACCCAGAATGCTTCCTGTAATGTCAATGATAGGGCTGTATTTCACCTGAAATGACTTGATGAAGGTCCACAGAAGGGTTCGAATGCCTTCACCCCTGTTTAGCAACTTGACCAGTCTCATAACTCGGAAGAGACGGAAAAAGGAGATTGAAAAAGCGCCACCTTCCTCTGGATTCTGTGAAGAAGACGACTGCATTAGTACACAGACAAGAGGCTGTCACCTGAGTGCATGGTCAGAACGCTGGCAGTGCAGAGAAGATGGCAGGAGCCACTGACGTAGAGTCATATTACTCCTGCCATCTCCAGTAGACCAAACAAAAGGGTGTTTCTTATAATATGCTGATTGATTTCACTGTTGGGCCTTGCTTGCCTGCTTTCTGAACTACACATCTGATAGATTAATAGATGTAAATGTAAAATACTGGCTTTTCATCCAGTAGCTGAAAACACTGCCAGACGTCGTGCTCATACGGTGAGGGGGGGGGGCAGAGGAGCAGAGGGGAAGGACAGCATGTTTGGCCCTTGGGCATATGGCATGCCATAGCCCGGCCTCAGCATTGCTTCCTCTGTCCGGAGCAACACATGCGGCTCCAGGATCATGCAGCCAGCAGGGGGAGTTCTCCACACTGCTGACCGATAGGACGGAGTGACAACGCTGTGCGGGACACCCTGCTTCAGACCCCCAAAACACAACTGAACCCCAAACATGGAAAGTAAAGATCAAACAGAAATACAAAGGGAAAAAAAAGAACAACCCAAACAAACCAAATGAAAAATGAGTGAAGATTTTAGGGAACAGATTCCAGAGAGTATTTAACAAATGAAAAAAGAAAGCAAAGTCGAAGCAGGGCTGGAGCCCACTAGGGGGCGGTGCATCTTACCCCAGCATCGTTCACCTGGGGAGCCTCTGTGGGCTTTAAAATTAAAGAGCTGTATTAATTCCTCGAAAACAACCTCTAGCATCTCTAGCGACTATAACTGGAAATCCTTAATCGTTTACAAAACAATAGTAACGCATTTCTTAGCGTTAGTGTCCAGACATATGTGCAAACACAACAACTCTGTGGTGGGTTTCTGTGACATTAATGCCTAGACATCTGTCATAAAACAAAACATTGTCACAACATCTCTTTAAAGCTAATGACAGGACGTAAGACGGCAAAGGACACCCCTCAATCTGCAAGGCTTCTGTATGCACCCTTTCAGTGTACATCATGTTCTCTGTAGTGCTGTATATGTCTATATTACATTTGAATTGACTGTCCATCTCTGTCAAATTTTACAGCTGTCAATCTCTGTATTTCTTCTTCGGCACCAAGTACGAGATCATCTCAACGTTAGGCCTAAATGTATCTACTGAATATACAGTGAGAACGCAGATTGATTGTCTTCTTCTGCCATCAGGAACTGAATCCCGCAGCATAATTCAGAAATCTGAGATGGCGAGATAACCACAGGATGGTGACACCTCCTCGCCAAAGTCCTCAGTGACCATCGTGTTGTGTGTTGGTAATATTTACTGCACTTTGGATATTAAGGGCTGCTCTTATCATAGTACATGTGAAGAGCCGTAGAACACTGGGCGTGACAAAGACTGACAAACTGTAAGCAGACATAAGAATGCAGTAAAACACAAAGCCAGATATGGCTGGTAGACCCTAACCCTAAGGGTCTTCCCATCACCGAGCAGGTGGTATGGAGACTCCAGCCTAATTCAGCTGCCTGTCTCACTCCCCTATGGGATGGAACGGGAATGAATACAAAGTAAAACATGAGTGGGTTCCGTTCAGACAGATCCTTTGGCAAACTGGCCGTAGCATTGATGGGACATGCGTCCAGCACGTCAAACACTTCAGGCAAGACAATTGGCAACAGGGAGAGCTCTCGGCTTTTTTTATCGCATCACAGCAATGCATGCAGTCATAGGACAGGTCCGCTTAGATTAGAAGAAAGGTTTAGAAGCAAAGGAAAAGTAAAGCAAGATGAGAAGACTGAATTAAAAAGGTAAAGTTGGGAGAAATAATAAAGGAAAGAGAAGCTGTGTGCTGACGGAGCTGAAGGCAGGGCCATGCACCTGACTGAGATCTACACACCTGAGGTGTACACACCTTCTCCCTACACTCGAGCTCCTCACTGAGCTAAACCAGCTAATGGCAGAAAACAGAACAGAGCACAGACAAGCATTCCCATTAAAACAGAGAGACTGCAAGGACCTATCACTTTAACAGGTCTGTAGGAACCCTCTACAGAGGGATCTGTGGACAGGAGCTGGTCAGACACAAGGACCAGCATGTGCAATAGTCTAGTCATTCCCTCACCAGAGGATTTTCTGCAAATCTTAACCTGCTCTGACACCAAACACACCCTTGGCCAGGGAGGATGCTTTAATGTGTACACCAGATACTGTCGTATGAGTGGGTAGTTGTGCTTTTAACCAGCAGCTAAAGTCACAGCTAATTATTCTGCATGGAATTACTGGCTGACTGTGTATCAGTGAGTAGTTCTTCTCTGCCTGATAAGACATGCGAGCAACTCTGAGCTCCAGAGGCATTCTGACCAAAATGAGAGCGATGTGAGCGATGGCAGCAAAGTCAACATAGTGAACACAGACGGCAGTGCGGGACTGACCAAATGTTCTTTGGGTCCGAGAAAAAACTGTGCATGGGGGTCAGCGTGGTGGGATGACATAAGATGAATATTAGGGTGGAGGGTGGCTGGACTGGCATTCAACAGCACACAGAGGAGTAGGGCGGACATGCAGATAGGTCAAAGGGCAGGAAAAAGACCAAACCCCCGTATATAAGGGTTCACACTCAATGCTGCCGCCACAGATACTAAATTACTAGACTGGAAAGTTGATTTTTGTGATACAGCTAGATTATCATATCTAGTAATTTTGTATCTGTACCTCATATCAGATATTAAAAATATGAGTAGAACTGTGAAGCACAAATAGGCATTTAGGTATGGTATTTGGCTCACAGTTGTTCATCTTAGGAGCCTTGCTGTAGGGATTTAGTGGTTCAAATAAGGCAAGAATTGACCTTCTGAATAAAATGAGTATGAAAGGCTTTGTAAAAATGACTTAGTAATTTATATTGTAGACGAACACACAAACAAACACACACCACTGCAGCTCAGAAAGCAATCTACAGAGAAAGGCACTTAAATCAGAGGCACTATCCTGGACATGAATATTGTTCAAAGCTAAGCTGTGACCTCTTAATTTTGTTGTCTAAGAAATTACTTTTTCAATTTTAATTTATATTTTTAATAAAGCACACTTGTACTCTGGAATGGTACATAACATCTGTGAAAGGCAGTTAAAGTAATCAAATATAATTAATTGATTAATCAAACACTAATGAACAAAGTGTACCAGAATAAACTGAGAAGTCTGGACAAACCACTGGCTGTGAAATAATAATCGTTTACAGTTCCAGCCAGCATGTCAATTCTGTTGACAATATGAATCAATGTGGAGGCTTACCTCCCTCACAGTCAGTCATTGTTTTTCCTTAGCTGTAGTTCATGTTAGCTGACAAGATTGTAAATTTGATGATAAATAATTCACAGCTTGTGGGATTTATTTTACTTTGGGGTTGTTCGGGAAAAAAAGAATAATTTAAATTTTGTTTATGTGTCTGTATCATAAATGTTTTATAAAAAAAAAAACGCAGCCCAAACAGCAGAGAGTGGACACACAGGTAAAGAGATTCTAATACAATTATACTTGCCTCTTTAAATTTCTAGGGAAAAGATTTGGTGAGAACAATGATTAGACAGATTGGGAGACACGCAGACTCAAAGAGCACTTACAAATGCAATGAATTTGGGACAATCTAATAAACAACAGACAATGTTACAGACATACGATTACAGCAAGTGGATACACAACACAAAACAATAGCTGTAGTTTAATATCATTCAAGTAACACTTAAGGAAACATTAAATTTAAAGTGCTTCATGCAGGTCTGTCTCTTAAAATGTTGTTATGAGTCTGTATTTTTGTGTCTTTAAATGAAGGTGTGCTTTGGTTATTATAGATATGAGGTAGTGCATTTCCAGCTAGGTGACTCACTGTGTATGCATGTATATGGACACTGTTGCATGTCAAGTAAAGACAGATGAAATAAATACATTTTATGGTCACCATATACACTTTTTTCCACTACAAAACACAAAAATAAGTAAACAGTTGTCTTGCAATAAATAAATGTTTATTTTGAAGTCTGTCACTATATACCTTTCTGGATTATTAAGGGGTTAGGTTGCAAAATATGAAGTGATTTGCTTGCTTAGGAAAAAAATGGTAAATGAACGGTAATATATCTATAACAGTATGGGGATAAAGGGAAGCTGAATTGAACTAAACTAATTCAGGACTCTGAAGGCAGGATTATTGCAAGACCTTGTGAGAGTAATGGAGAAAGACCTGTGAAGACGGGTACTTACATTGACTTCAGCGATAGCGATATCAACAACGCTACCCACTACAATTAAGGCATCAAAAGTGTTCCATGCATCAGTGAAATAGTGCTGTGTCCAAGAGGAGGGAAGAGAAGAAGGAACAGGAAGAAAGAAAAGAGGAGAGGAAAAGGAAGTTAAGTTTGGTGATTCCAAGAATTCCCATGGAATTGCACCAGTAGAGAACAGGCGTGTGAGGGCCCTTTCCAGTTTGCCACATAATGACTCGTCAAAGGAGGCAGTGTCGCATGGTAGAGGGACCAGAAAGACACCTCACACCTAGTCTGATTTCTGATCGGAACCAAGAGAGCAGTAAGTGGAAGAATTGAGGTTTCCCTGTGGGCAAGGCCTCCAGCAACCCCTGAGAGACAGAAAATAACTAAGGACAACAGCTTCAGTAAAGCACAAGTCCAGCGGTTTACTCCAAGAGTACAAGAGACAGTTGACAGCGGCTTCAAGCCTTGCGATACTCACATCCATCTGGCCGAGGGTAATGTCTACAAGGCTCCCAACCACCACTAGGGCATCAAACACATTCCACGCTTCCCCAAAATAACCCTGTGTAATGCAGGGAGTGGTGGCAGCAGCAGACCAAATAGGAAGTGTGAGTTACAGGGGTTGTCAAAATGTTTCCAAACACTCAGCGAAGAGACATGCAGAAAGGGGCACCCAGAAGTGAACAGAAAATTTGTCCTTCTATGGCGAAGAATGCCTTTACTGATCTGGGACACTGGCAGGGGATAGGGAGTTCATAATAAATGTATCAATGGCTACTCCTATTGTGCCGAAGTTGCTCAAAGGTTTTTAAATGGGTCCAGGTAACAGGCAAGGTAATCATCCAGAGTTCATTAGGTTAGACAATATAGGTACATTGTAGGAACATGCATGTAATTCTAGGAAGGGGCATGGCATGCGAAAAATGTTTCACACTAAAGAGGTAATTCAAGGAAAAAACAAACTAACCACACATATCAAGGTGAGGTTTTTGCCTGTAATGAGTGCATTTGTTCAGATGAGTTATGTGCATTTGTGATATGGCTTTATGGAAGAAACATCTGGGCATAAGCCAGGAAGTTTGGAGATTATCAGTTGCTGCTGCCCTGTAGTCTCAGCTGAAAATGCTCTCACAAAGGCAAACGCACAAACACAGCACATCCCGGACTCTGCACTACATCAACTTACAAGTGTTCGTTCCTTCTTTGGCACAAAGAGCTGTGACAACATGTTACAGACTTTTTAAAGCTTACATCACTGGTTAACATGATCCAGAGTCCAATATCTTAATATCCTAACTAGGGCCCTTAGTTATGCCTGTTAGTTGTAATGGTGTCATGGTATTTCTGCATTGTCCAGCTTAATGCAAATGCGGCATGAGACATTTCTGCATTATGAAATCATTCATAGGGATTTGCAGTTGTCCTTTCAGGCGAGACTTCATGTAGCATACCTGAGGTTTATAGGCGATGATTTTAATGACCATCTCTACAGTGAAGACGGTGGTGAAGATCATGTTCAGGATGTCCATGACATGACTGAATTCCTCTGACTGGCCGTAGTGCTGGAGAGAGAACAGACAGATTCCCAAGACTGATGGCAAAGCAGAGGAAACAATGGAGATCTTTAGCTAAAACATCCCTGAGCAACTCTGACCTTCATCACTATCCAGTTACCAAAATGCGGTTAAGACTGTCTGGAAGTGACTAACTCTTGTGTTGATAGGCTGATGCAAATGGGAAAGACTTCTGTATCAAAAGAGCTGCGAAGGAAAGCAGATCTCACCTGCACAGCCAGGGACACTGTGTTGAGTAATATGAGTACAAACATGGCGTACTCAAAGACTTCGGAGTTGACCGCATACCAGAACTTGTACTGGTAGGGATTTTTAGGAATAAAAAAGGGTAGGGGACTAGCATTTAGGGCAAATTCCACACATTGACGCTGTGATAGGATAAAAAAAAAAAATCATTAACCATCTCACACAGGTATGAACACAACTATAAAAGCTTCCAAGACGCTTATATGACTCACAAAACAAACACATTAGCTCCAATATAGTCATCTAACATTTCCCACAGTATGTATTACTTTCCTTTTTATTGTGACTGTTACCATTAATCAAAACGAATATTAATACTGGCTACTACTGGCTTTTCATTTGATATTAATGAAATCAGCCATATTTACATGCATTAAGAGAAACTATAACATGCCGCTAACTTGTCAAGAAATGGTTACGCAAACCTGGGCACATAATCTCTGACCTGGTTTTTGTCCAGCTCACAGTTTTCATATTCTTTTTCACCCTGTTCCTGGAAGGTGACAATGACGAAACCCACAAAGATGTTCATCATGAAGAAGGCAATGATGATGATGTAGATGATGAAGAAGATGGAGATTTCCACACGGTAATTGAATTTTGGGCCCCTATTCTCCTGGTAGGAATCGATGGCCTTGTAGAGCAAACTGAAAGGAGGCAGGCGCACAATAACACACTTGACCAGCAGAGACCTAAGGTCTGTAGAGTACCAGCTCCCTGGTCATCCACACAATTTGTGTATTTATAGACGTACTACTACGGTGTGTGCCAATCTAAGGATCACTGTAAATATAGTAAGTATGTGCATGCATCACGTATGTACATGCATGTCAGACCTGTGTGTTTATGTAAGTATGTTTCAACCCAATCCTTACTCTGGCCAACCCTCGAAGGTGGACACAGTGAAGAGTGCCATCATAGCCATCAAGACGTTGTCAAAGTTGAAGTCGCCGTTGACCCACTGCCTCTGGCGAATTAATGGCTTGCTCAACTCCTCATCCTTGTACATAATGAAGGTTCCCCTGTGAAGAGGCAGTCTTATAGCTGAGCCCCCTGCAAGCCAGACTTAGCGACCACTGACATCTGTAATGCTATTGGACGCTAACGACTATCAAGGTCCATACCATGAGGCTATCAGACTTACTTGCACTCCTCCGGAGTTGTCTTTGTCTCATCTGTGCAACTGAAGAATTTCCCCTGTAAGATACAGTAAATGGGCTGATGCCAAACTTGTGGCTTTGTCCCCAAACAAAGCCTCAGGGATGACTATCAGGGAAAAACTGCAAACTTTATACACTCACCTAAAGGATTATTAGGAACACCGTACTAATACGGTGTTTGACCGCCTTTCGCCTTCAGAACTGCCTTAATTCTACGTGGCATTGATTCAACAAGGTGCTGAAAGCATTCTGTAGAAATGTTGGTCCATATTGATAGGATAGCATCTTGCAGTTGATGGAGATTTGTGGGATGCACATGCAGGGCACGAAGCTCCCGTTCCACCACATCCCAAAGATGCTCTAT
>JABFEA020000130.1:13512433-13532046 GCA_019775915.2 Cyphomyrus plagiostoma | reverse complement strand
CCAAACCTAGCAAGGGTGCCAATTTCTTCACTAAAATGTACCACTGTGTTCCCCACTAAGAAGATCCACCAACTTGGATGTTCAGGGTTTTCTTATTTGGCTCATATTGTGAAAAACAGAGGGTAGAACCCTCTCTCTTAATATACAGTATGTGGACATCAGCAGGGATCATTTACACCCTGTGCGGTTTCCTTTGCAAGGTCACTTTGCTGCAGACCGGCCCCCTCTCTATGGACAGGCCGCCACTCTAGAGACAGGCCACCCTGCTGGGGACAGGCAACTTTGCGGAAGATGGGCTACCTTGCTCTGGACAGGCCACCTCACTGAGGACAGCCCACCACACAGGAGACTGGCCAACCTGCAGGAAACCGACCTCCTCACAGGAGATGGGCTGCCTCGTGAGAGAGAGGCCACCTCTCAATTGGACAGGGCACTTCAAGCAGGGAGGAAATGGAGTAGGACTTTGGTGATTTTATCAAATGTTTGGAGTCACAAAACTTCCTATGACCACCAGAGCCTTGCGTTTATCTTTTACTAACTCAGTCTTTGGTGGGAAGCATTATTGCTTCATACTTCAAGGGTTGTGGTGTTGAATCCTGCCTGTTTGCATGCTGTCGCCATGTCATGGGGGTTTTCTCTGAGGGGTTTCTCCGAGGTTTCCTCTGTAGACCTGGCGATGGACGTTGGCCAGCGGTCCAGGTGTGGTTTACTGATAAAGCATGAGCAAGGATCTCCTTTCATTTCTCAGTAGGTTGTACTGTGATCTTCCATGCGATATATGGAATGAACCATTTATTAAAGATGATGGAGAAAAAAAACACTAATTCAGATGCAAAAAAAAACAGATCAAAGCCTCATACCAGCACATCACAACTACACTCTAAAGTCATCAGAATTACTGCATGCAAACCAATACATAAACAAAGATGGCCATGAGTGTCAGACAGATTAAACTTCATCATTCTTTGGGCTGTCAAGTAGTTCAGAGGTGCTGGTTGATAATCACTTGATACGAGAGTTAAGTCAAACCATTTCCATTTTTTATAAATGACATCTGCACATACAAACTTAAGTGATGTAAAAAATGTGTGACATTAAATATAGTTAATTTTCAGAAATTAACTAACCCATCCCACAGAGTGGGGGTTGTAAACCCCTAGTTTAGGGCACACCGCTGTCCTCACTGTCCTCTGACACAGTTAACCGTACAACATGCCCTAGTCTTCAGATTCCAGCCATGGTGGCTCTATTTGATTTGTCGTGTTCAAGAGCAACTGGAGCAGAACTTCTTTGCAACTGCAGTATGTCTCAAGAGGGGTGTAGCAGGTCACTAAGACAAATCATTAGCTTTAGGAAACACTCTCCAGCACAAGATAGAAACAGGTATTTGGGGCTCTCTTACCTTGTATTGCTTCAGTGTTACCAAACAGTAATAATTTAAATACACATACTGGTGTATTCTGTAAGGCCTAGTCCGCCTAAAAAACTGTATCAAGTTAAACACTATATCTCTGTCTTAATCGAGCCTGACTGTCTCATTCACACAAAAATAGTCCCTTGAGAACCATGGCGCTCCGCTCTCATGGAGCAGCTGAAAATCGCGGAGTGGGTAACGGTAAAAACACCATAGGCCAGATGTCTGAGTACATGTTCACGTGTGTTTTCGTGTTTGATCGCATAAATGATCAGCCAATCTCCCACCTGTCGACAGATCTTGAATGAAAAGAAATTATATGATGCTTTCTTTGTCATTTGCACAAGTACATGTATGGGTACAATGTATTTTATTATTTTCACATATCCATTTGCAGTCCATTCCATAATGCGCATGAAATCATAAATGAAGAACCCCCAATGTACCTCATCCATCCCATGGGCTATGAATTATGAACAAGCCTTTGATTCACTATATGCTCACACTCTCCTGCTTCCCCCCTTCCTAGAACCAGGTCCATTTACTGAGATGTGCTGAATATTAGCACTTTTCATTCATGTCAAGAAGGCACATTTGCACAACACTTTATAGATACTGATCAGAAACAATTGTAACAGTAATAATTACTGGATTGAATACCTTATCTCTACCACTACAGCAAGGGAAATGATTAACCCTAACCAGTTAAGAAAAAATGAATTTTAACAGCCTAATAGTTAGAATTTCTTTGATTGATAACACTATCAAAAATGCATGTTACCATACTGAAAAATGACCTTTGTGCATTGTACAGATCATCATTTAAACGGTTATTTTATATTATATTAATACTAATTCAGATGCCAGCCTGTTTGCTGGAGTTTGCACTTAAACTTTTGATGGCCTGATGTACATGATAATTAAAAAAGTTCCTGAAAGAGATATGAGCTTTAGAGAAATAATGACATATTAATGAGTCAGGAAATCATGCAGTTCTCTGACAGCATTACTTACTAAACGACTGCATTGAAATGCAAATAACTTCAACAAAGCTTTAAAACTTCATTAACCAGCACAGTCATCTCATGTAAGCATGGTTATCAACTTTTTCAATTCCCACAGCTCAATCACTAAAAAATAAGTACTGGAACTCCTGAACACACTGGAGTCAAGTAAAACCGCATAAGAAATATGACATCAATAACGGAAGCTCTGTAGCTCATTAGATCATGAAAATCACAAAAGATTATTCCAGTGTCTTGATTACTAAACGGCAAGCTTAAGCGGTCAGATTTACATTGTGGTCATTCTTTGCGACATTCTAACTTGTACTGTGTGTTTGTTCTTCTACTTCCTAGGTTTTAAAGCACCACACTGGAGCTACTGTACATTGACATCAACTATATTGTCATGAGTTACTCATTATCTGAGACAGCAGGTCCTTCAGTGTAGTATTAAATCAGTAATTCCAATTATGAAACAAATTATTAAGAGAAGCACAGATGGAATGGCCTGCATCCGTCATATGGCGTGGGAGTATGTGTAAGGATGTGAGACAGAATATCTTACTAGTACTTTACATTCATCTACAGTTTTTCCTGACAGTTAAACTTGCCAATTCTCACATGCCAATATGAAGTGTCTTTGTTGGGAGGTTGGCAGCTTCTCTTCTTACGTTTATTGCTCAATTACATTATCACCCCCTCCCCAACCACGCCCACACAAATCCTTCAGCCAATCAACTGCTTGTCAGCATAACTTGAGTGATACAATGATTTTGTCAAGAAATTAAGAATTAGAATTCCTAGTACTTTGCTAGAATTTGGTGATTAATTGTCATGGTTGACACACCACAGCACACAACAACAAAATGTGTTCTCTGCATTTAACCCATATGTGACAATGTGACATAGCAGGGGGCAGCTAATTCGGTGCCCGGGGAGCAATGTTTGGGGGCACTACCTTGCTCAGGGTACCTCAGATATACCTTGTTGGTTCGAACCTGCAATCTTTCAATTACAAGCATGCATCCCTAACCATCAAGCCACCACTGGCCATTAAAGTAAGTTGTCCGATTCTGATTACAGGCACACAGACTTAGCCCACAGAGCCACACGCTGCCCACTGAAAAAAAATAAAACTCCTGGACAGGTCTTGGAGATGAACTATAGAATTTCTCCGCGCTCCCTCATTTTCCCTCCACACAGTCCGCGAGGCTGTCTTACATCAATCAAAAAGAAATTTAAACTAGAATTCTATGATATATACAGGTTTGCATGCAAAGTATGGTGACATTGGTTTGAATTTCATGCCATATCGATGCAGGGTTTCAGGATCTATCCCAGAAGCTATGGGTGCAAGGCATAAAATAACCCAGAATGAGGCACCAATCCATCACAGGGCGCACACACACACATACCATTCATGCCATTGTGTAGATTGCCAACTCCAATTCAACCATACAGCCTGGAAGAAATCCTATGATAACATGGAGAGAACATGCAAGTTCCATTAACAAAGAGCCTGCACAAACAGTCAAATATAGGTCTCCAGAGGTGTCAGGCGACCATGCCAGCCAATGTGTCACCATGAAAGGCAGTAAAGGCTGGAAGTAATTCACAATAACATTAGTTCTTGATGGAGTAATATAAATTGCACTGCATGTGTTTCCTCTAGTATTCTAGTCTCTTCAAACAGTCCAACAATATACCAGTTAGCTAATTTGCTAAGGGCCTGATTGGTGCTAGATTATGACTGTTCAAATTAGGGACTAAATAGTTATTAATTTCATGGTAAACCATCCAGACAGTATTACCATTTCAAATTTTAGTTATCATTAAAACTATGGCTGGGGGACGTTATTGAGCAAGCTATGGAGTAGACGGTTTGTTGCTGAGCACAGCAGAGTATCTTTTTCAAAGTACTACTTTCAGCACATTTAAGCACGTAAAACTCAGTGGAGATTAGGTCTGGAGGTGTACTGTACAAAGTAAATTTGGAAAAATGTCTGGCAAACCGTCCAAGGGACGACAAATGACGCTGCTGACAGCGAGGCCTGCAACACCTATTCTGACCGCCACCTCCTTTCCTTTCATTTTTCCCCGCAGGAGATGCAGACCAGGCTGCGGGCGCGTCTGCGTTGTATGACGAGTCTTTTAAAAGTGAACTTCTGACGTCCCTACGCAAAGACATAGCAGAAGCTTTAAAAGTTGAACTTCGAGCTGTTTCGGAGAGTAAAATGGCAATCATCAGGTCCGACATTAACGTAGCTAGGTCTGAGCCGAAAGAGTACAAGGAGTCAACTACTTCGGAGCTGTCCACGATTAACGTCAAGGTATCAGGCATAGAGGAAAGCCTATCTACATGTGTGGACGACATCCTGTATCTGCAGAAAGAAGTAAGACACCTGACTGCAATAGCTGACACCGTGCAAATTAAATGTGACGGCTGAGAGGCAAGCTTGCGGAGAAACAACATCAGAATAGTTGGGGTACCGGAGTTTCTAACTTGCTCCACGTCCTCTGTCTCGGCACTGCTCAGGCAAGCCTTTGAATTGAAAGAACCGCCACTGTTGGACGTGGCGCACCAGTCGTTCCTTTCTGTATCCAAGTGGGGGAATCCACCACGCATCGTCATTGCCCAATCCCACTACTACCAGGATTGTGCAAACATTCTGAGTCTTGCTCGTGAGAAACAACCGATCAAGATGAACAATATGCCTATTTCAGTTTTCCTGGATCATACCACTAGAGTAGCCAAAGCCCCCGCTGCATTCAACGACATCAGACGACAGCTTTGTGGAATGGAGGGGGTAAGGTTTGGCATCCTTTACCCAGCCCGACTCAGAATCACTTATCAGAATACGGAAAAAACTTTTTCCACCCCGGAGGAACCCCAGATCTACATTTCTCAGAACATCACGGGACGTTAAACAGGTGGCAAACAACTTTTCTGATCAAGTAATAGTTGGGGATGGCTGGCATTGAGCTTATGAAACAGGTCCTCTTCCACTTCGAGTTGTGTAAGTCACCTTTTCAGGTAGACAATCATTCTATAACATGCGCCGTTTACTTAATGTATTATATTCTTCCCACTCCACCCAACACCCAGAGGTTGTAGTTTTTTGTAGATGCTGAAAAGGCATTTGACCAGGTTGAGTGGGAATATTTATTTATTGTCCTGGAAAAATTTGGTTTTGGTTCAAAATTTATCTCCTGGGTTAAAACAATTTACTCCTCGCCATTGGCCTCAGTGCGCACTAACTTGGTGATGTCGAGCCACTTCCCACTACACAGCGGTACAAGACAAGTGTTACGTTCACTGCTGCGGCTGCGCAATTTTGTATTTGTATTTCGCGCCCTCTCCTTTTCGCTCTGCTCAGGCCCCGCCCTCATGGCGAAATTGGCGGTTCATCGATGTCAACTCCCATTGGTGGATCGCTACCGGAACTCCCACCTACCTGCCCCTTGAAACAGACGCCGGCGGCAACTGCAAGAGCTGCTGGGTTGCAGTTGGAGGAGTTGCTGATCGAGAGATTTTGAAAGAGATTTTTGAGAGAGACTTTTTTGTATATCATGTGGCTCGCTTGTGTGCCGTTGATTTCGTTCGTATATGACTCACCTTCTTGGTCATTGTCAGGTTGGGTTGGGTTAGTCGGCAAATTATTGCTCACTTCCTGGTTGTACAGTCCCCATTTTCTGTATATATCAGTTTACCATTTATTTCTGTTTAAGTTTTCATACATTTACATTGTGCATCAAGTAGGTTACTATTTGTTAGAGACACTAGTTTAGAAGGCGGACACCGCCCTTTTAAGTTTTGTTTTCATAGAGAGGTCAGTGTAGTTACATAGGTTTTTTTTTTGTTTGTTTTGGGATGGTGAGTTTAGAATTTAAAATCTAGAGTTAAGTTTAGGGACATTTTTGATTTACTTTTGTTTTTTCCTTTGGTGTCATCTAGGCCCAACCTGTCCTTGTGTATATACCGCTTGCCTTTGTATATATACTTCTTCAAAATAGATTTAAAAAAAAGTTTTATAGAAATTGGTGTTTGCGTCATGTGTCTATTTTCCTGTACCCGTTGGTTTACCCAAATCCCTAGCCGTAACAACAAGGTTGCCGTCTATCACCATTTCTTTTTGACTTAGCCATAGAACCCTTAGCTATTGCTTTAAGAAAGCAAGGGAGGGTTAGTGGACTGATAAGATATAACACAATACATAAAGTGTCACTTTATGTGGACAACCTTCTAATATATTTATCAAATCCCCCAGAATCCCTAACTTATTGACATATTACACTTGTATTGTAGAATATCAGGCTGCAAACTGAATTTATCGAAAAGTACTCTTTTTCCTATTAACCAATTGGCAGCAACCTTGGCTCTTAGACCGTTCTCCTTTAGTCAAGCTGTAGAATTTACTTGCCCGGGAGTTAAAGTTACACATTCATACAAAGATTTTTATAGGCATAATTTTAAAACCGTATATTAGGGCACACAAAACAAGATCTGACTCGATGGTCTCTACTGCCCATCTCTTTGCCTGGGAGGGTGAATATAAGCAAGATGACAGTTCTACCCCATGTTTTTTGTATTTTTTTCAGATGATACATATTTTTTTTTTCCTAAGTCAATTTTTAAAAAGTAAGATGATTTGATTTCTAATTTTGTATGGAACAAATCTGTCCCACGTATGAGAAAATCTTTCTTAGAAGTTCCCAAGTCAGCCGGAGGTCTGGGTTTGCCCAGTTTTATTCACTACTATCGGGCAGCAAACATAAGCAAATTACTATATTGGATTTCCACTTAGGGTAAGGACTAAGATCCTGCCTGGGCTAGAATGGAGTTGGATAGCAACCCAGTAATTTCTCCCATCTCATTAGTAGGCTCTTCAATACCTATTAGCCCACCCCCATATCCTTATCCCTGTTGTAAAACATTCCCTAAAAAATTTGATCCAGTTTAGGAAACACATTCACATGAAGCAGTTCAGTTCATTCTCTCCTCAGGCGAACAATCACCTTTTCCTGCCATCTAAAATTGATACAGAATTTCAAATTTGGCACAGAAATGGTCTGGTCTTTGTTAAAGATATTTTCGTAAAAGGCACACTTATGTCACTCGAAATGCTGCAAAGTAGTTACAACATTCTAAAATCCTATTTTCTCAGATTTCTACAAGTTAGAAGTTTTGTTGCAACTTAGACTCCCGTTTCTGCCAGCGAAGAACGTTGATAACTATATACTTTACCTAGACCCTTAACGAAAGGGTCTAGGGAAATATCTAAAATCTACACTAGGATTCAGAGCATTAACCCATCTTCATGGGACAGGAAAGAACAGAAAGTGGTATGGAAGGAAGACCTATAAATGTTGGCCTTTCCAGTGAGATCAGGCAACCTTGCTTAGAATGCATTCACACCTTGATGCTTGATCCAATTTAAAGTACTGCAATGCTTGAACCAATTTAAAGTACTACATTGCTTGCATTACTCAAACGATAAACTTGCAAGAATGTATCCCAGCGTTAGTCAAACTTGTCCATGTTGTCATCAAAGCCCAGCCACTGTAGGCCATATGCTTTGCCAAACTTTGACCAGTTTTTGGGTAAGTATTTTTGAGGTCCTGTCATGCTTGCGTATAAAAATGTTACTACCATCCTCAATCTTCAGGATGCCCCCTCCAGGGGTCATGGTTCCTGCATCGCAAGCAAAGGTCAGAAGGCTTATTCTTCTTCAGTGCAAGTCAGACAAGCCCCCATTTTTTAACAACTGGATTAGTGAAATGCTCTCTTTGCTGCAGTTGGAAAAACTGAGATATAGTAGAGCCGGCTGTCAAGAAAATTTTAGAGTGAACTGGTCGCCCTTCATTGAATATATTAAACACCTGACCCCATCATAAATATCATAGCCATGACAATCACTTTTTTTTTTGTATATGAAACTGACACTGAGCAAAGGAGAGAGGCACCCCTTTTTTAGTGTATTTATTCATTAGTTTTAATTGTTCCACACAGAGATATATTCACTTTACTAATGTGTGCTTGGGTGTATGTCCACATATTACCTTGTTTTTTTCCCCCTCTTCGTTACTTGCGGGTGGGTGGGTGTGGGGAACGTGTTTTTTGCTTTTTTTTCTCCTGTTTTCTATGCAAATGGAAAATTATAAATAAAGCAATTCTCGCACTTCGAAAAACACACGTTAAATACTGTCCAGTATCAACCAAAGTTAGTCTCCCAGACGCAGGTGCAGCTCAGGTTTTGTGCCAGTGAAAACATAGTTGAAGGCACTGATAATGTTGAATATAATATGAATACAATACAAAATTTGAAATTATTTCGATTTGTGTATCAGCACTTTATAAGCACTTTCAGCCAATTTTAAGAATACTGCTATAATATTGACAACTATGATAATTTGAATTTTGGTGCCTATAATTAAATATTCATACCATTTCATATCATCCCTATGCTGCCGGAGACAGATTGCATCTAACCACAAAAGATAACATCATATAAGTGTCTCAGCCATAATTTTACTATACATTTTTAGCTAAATACATACTGTATAACTTACATGCAAAAGCTAACATTTTTAAAATATTTTCTGACGCCTGCCCTAACTGAGGTCTGTTCAATTGACCTCTGCTGCCTAGTGATGTCATTTGGACTAATTCTAACTCAGACTCCATTCACCCAACAAATAATAACCAACCAAATCAAAAGCGAAACACATTGAATTTAGAGGCACCCTGACATATATTTCCTACAGAAGGAAAACTATTTTGGGCTGAGGAAAATGGTCTGAGGGTATAATATTTATTTAGAGTTATACAGTTCAAAGTGAGACCAGAATAATACAATTGGCCCATTCTTATGAAATTGTGATTAGGGGGCATCAGATTATGCGATAGTCTGAGTGTACAGATGGCAGATAGTGTTACAAGCAGGTATAAAGTCTGCACAGTCCATGGCATGGAATGAATGTACTGAGTATTTCAGTGAAGGGATTCAGCCATTTCTCTGATGTAGCTATTTTTAGGACTGGTAAATAATCGTGCTTAAGGACCGCTCAGCGGCAGGCAGGGGTAAGCAGACACGTAGCGTGCCTGAAACGGAGAAGCGCACACATGGCCGGTATGCCCAGGGGTGCTCCGAGACATCACCAAGTACAACGCGTTGCCAAATCCATCAGCGCCATGCAGCCACACACTGAAGGTCACTGAGGTCGTGGCTCATGGAAAAGCAAGCTGCCTCTTAAGAGCTGCCAAATATCAAAGGTGAATTCGTTTTGATTAATGACAACTCGTCTAAAAATATGGTAGAAAAATGACTGATGAATTTTACAGTGTAGATTTTACAGTGAAAGCAATGCTGTAATTTTTCTTTGAAACATTACTAAAAATTACAGACCTACTGTTACAGACATAAAAGGCATAAAATGGCTTGGAAAAATTATTAGAAGCTTTTATATATAATTCACACACAGAAGAGATTCTGAGAAGACAAGATTAAGAAATAGAGAATTGTACTTAAAATACATTTCATTCACCATCAGATGTTCATTGCTACACTACATATCCAAACAATATTAAATTACAATGCAAAAAACATCACCAAAAGATTATTTTTCAGACTCTAGACGCATGTGTCTTCCGTCAGTATACCTACGATACCTGTCATACATATCTCTGCTGTCATCATTTAGTCGATCTATTGACTTTTAAAAACTCAATTCCTAACTATCTCTGGTTTCCAAGCACCCCTGATAACATTAAGCAATAAAGGCAAGTTCAAAGTATTTTAAAAAGTATCCTTTACATTCACATTTATTTTTCACCGTGCATTATTTAGGGTCCGAAGCAGCATAAAGTGAGGAAGATTAGAAGCATACAGATATCAAGTAGCCAACTGGCTCAGCTAAGCTGATCTTCTAATGGGAGACAAGTTCAAGTCAGCATTAGAGCATTACATTTATATAAGTTAATCATGAGGAGTCTGTGGTTCCTCTCTACAGCACAGACTACGTAAGGGCTCTTTGAGTAGGGCGCCCATCCCCCCATATCACACTCTGTCTCCCTCCATTAGAAAGCAGCTGTAAAACGGCTAGCTACAGAAAAGCACGCGCCTACCGTACGCTACACCAACACATACTGCGCAGCCTAAATGCCTCTGGCTAGCTAATCACTGCAAGTGATTAACATGGACAAATGATCGAAAGCTGCACTTATTCATGTAGACACAATTTAGCTGTAGGTAAACCGCACATCCAACTGTACAACATTAATCCAGGAGCTACATTAACAATCCACTTTTTTATTTCACTTATAATTTTAGGATATTAAATTGTTAATATAAGTGTTCTTCAATAAACTTTTTCTGGAATTATGAACCATAAACCAATAAACCGATACTACATTTAATTGTTCATAATTATCATAATAAACATGTATAACCATAAGCATAATTGAAAAGAAAATCACTTTAAACATCAAACTCAGTTCCCAATCCAGAATCAAACCAATACACTGTAAACTCTAAACTAATAAATGTGAACATCCATTGTAACTGGTGGATGCTGAACAGGCAGAATATAAACAAACATGCAAACAAAAAATTACAAATAAAAACTGCTCTCTCCCAAGTAACGTGTGCCAAGAGCTAAACCTTAATTAATACCTGACTGAGATTATAACTGCAAAATAGAACCTAAAAAAAGTTCAAATTAAAGTCTTTTCCCCCATTGCATAGAAATGTAAGTAGTGTAAGTTCTTGCGTGTATTTTGATCAGACTCCTTTTCAGTCTGTTCTTTCTCTGCCATCCACTCTCTTACTGTCTTCTTGTCACGTCAGCACAAGTAGCTGGAGAACAAATACCCACCACACTCAGAACTATTAGGAACATCTGCTATTTGGCATGTTTTTTACTCCCTAAAAAGAAATGATTCTTTAAAACACTTGTACAAAATAAATATTTTTAAACACCCACTATTTGTTCTTCGTCAAGTAACATATTCAGATGCAGCTCCACCCCTAGTATATTTTGCTGTTTTCAAGTCCTACTCAGAGGATCCGACTAGGGAGTAGGGAAACTGTAATTCCAACGTGACGCGTGCACGAGTCATTAGGTCGGAGTAAAATGGAAGCGATAAGAAAGCTATTTTTATGTTTTGCTGTATTTTTTGTTCCGTAATGCGTTTGTAGCCTTGATTGAACTTTCCGCAATCCCTTGCTCAAACAGCAGATAGCTCACCAGCTACAAATCAAATATTGAGACAAAGAACCTATGTTGTTTTTTCACCATTCACTATTATCTCATCACCATTCAAAACAGCTCAGAATTGTGCAATGGCACACTACATTAAAACATACTACTTCCAAGGTTATTTGCCTTCCGTGGTGGAGCTATCCATGACTTCCGCCATAATTGTTGCAATGACATGCCTCCAACTTGGGAACTCCAGGCTGACAGAAAATTCTGCGTTTCCCACTGGTAAACGCGACTTTGCAATGGCATTCATGTGCTCACATCTCATATTTCCGATGTTTCCAACATGACTTAAAGGCAGAGTTAGTTCATTATGACTTAGCTTATATAAAATTAACATTTCCAGACCTCTTCTGTATGAAAATTATGTTACAGCTTAACATTAACTGTACATTCAGAAGCAGCATCCAAGTACACCATAACATCCTAACATACTTTAACCTGGTCTATAGAGGGCATTAGGGCACTGCCTTCTTTGGTTTAGAAGGTCTTTTTTATTTTTCTAAATAATACTCAGCAACAAAAAAAGTTAAGCACCCAGATGGAGTGGTGGGAATGAAATGAATCTGCACGTGATGAAATGTCATGTGACTTTATCTCAATGATTATATCATGAGATGAAATGGACAACAGAGTTGGCAGTATGTGCACTCTGCTGGTCCCATGTAACTAGGGTGTGGCTTGGATACACGCAGCGATACGGTGTGAAAGGGAGTCGTACAGCGGCTGTATCTCCTGCAGCAAGTCGGCCCACAGCTGCTGTAACTGGCCCCTCAACATCATGCAGATTGGCTCTGGGTCTGAGTTGACATCCAAGCTGATCCCACACATGTTCGATAGGGGAAAGATCGGGGGACCTGGCTGGCCACAGGAGGGCCTCAACATGACGCAGGCAGTCCATAGATTCACACGTGGACGGACATTGTCTTGTTGAAAGACTGTACCAGGGTGTTGTCTCAGGGGGAGTAAGACATGCGGATGCAGGATGTCACTGACACAGCGCTGTGCTGTCAGGGTCCCCACATCACTACCAGAGATGACCTGAAGTCATACCCTATGGTTCCCACACCATGAAGTCATACCCTATGGCTCTGCACACCATGATGCCAGGAGTAAGGCCAGTGTCTCTCTCCACAACATTGGCATGATTGGTACTCTCTCCTCAGCTCCACTATACACACACAGGATGGTCATCCATGGCAATGCAAGACCAAGATTCATTGCTGAACCACTCGTCACTCAGCCGTCTCTGCGCTGGTTTTAACGGCAGCCTACACATAGGACAATGATTCTATAGCCTGGCTGATGCCAACCATTGAGACATAATGCAGGATGAAATGGGGCACTGTAGTCCAATACCTGTGCCCAGATGGGGGGCACAGATGTCATGGGGTTCTGTAGCGCTTGGCACACAATATGATGATCCTCCCTTGGTGTGGTCTGTCTTGGGTGACCGGAACCTTCACAACGTGTATGGGTGCCCTCATGTGCCTATTGATCCCAACATTGGGCTACTGTGACATCTGCGTGCCCCACATGCTGGGCAATTGCACCATGTGACCCTTATCAAACTCCGGCCAGTACTGGTAATGCTGTCTAATGTGTCTATGAGGCATCCTCTGTGTCTGGTGACTAGACATGCCAGTTCCTTGCAAATCGAACCATTTACATATCCATTGCTGGTTTGCACGTGTATCAAGTTACATCCAAATTGGACCATTACATCAGGCTACTGTGACATGTGCTTCTGGATGCTTGACTATTTTTGTCACAGAGTGTATGTATTTTTAAATAAACAACAATTAGCATGCATTTTCAACACATAAGTAACATGTAATATACATAAAAAAAAATCTTATGTTTTGAAGAAAATCAGCTTCATGCTCACCTCCTCTCACTCAATCTTATTCAAATATCTCTTTTTGGGAGGCAGAGAAGGTGCCCGTTCCGTGCAGCAGCTTAGCCAATTATTGATACAAGAAATGCACATAGCAATGTGAAATTAGCCAATCAGCCTCCTAAAACTGGATATGTGAAGGGCGTATCATTTATCACCCAAAGCTGTGCTGCACGTTTCCCAGACAAACATGGCATTTGCCCGGGACGCCTGACCACTAAGGGTGCACGAGGGTTGCAATAGTGTTGCGCAGTTGCCCTGGCCCGCCATCTTGGTGCATACGGTGACACAAAATAACTTTATATAAAAAAAAAATAAACATGATATAAAGATACTCTAGCAGACCAACAGTTTATGTCAGATGTAGCAGCCATTTTGTTAATATCTCTGCAATCATTACCAGAGCTCTGATATAAATGTCACAGTCTCCATTTAATTGCAATTGTCAGTGTTTTTGGTGAGTTTTGGAAAGATGTGCTTAATGTAGTGTTTGATGCCTGGGAGGGAAAAAGCCTCATTGGATTGACTTAATTTATTCTTGATGTATAAGTATGTATAGTTGAGCTCATAAATTTACATACCCTAGCAGAACATTTTTCAGAAAATATGATTGACCATGACCAAAATTTTCTCTTTCATTCACAGTTAGTGGATGGGTGAAGTCATTTATTATCACACAATTGTGTTTGTTTTTTTTAATCATAATGACAAGTGGAAGCACCCAAATGGCTTTGCTCAAAAGTTTACATACCCTTGAAGTTTTGATCTACATACAAATTGACACGCATGGGTTAATTGGATATTAAGAGTAAATGTCCACAACTGTGACGTGTTTGCTTGTAATTAGTGTCTGTGTATAAAACGTCAGTGAGTTTCTAGGCCCTTGACAGTCACCTGCACATTTCAGCCATGGGGAAAGCAAAAGAACTGTCAAAAGACCTGAGAGAGAAGCTTGTTCACCTTTATAAAAACAGGAAAAGGATCTAAAAATATATTGAAAGAGTTGAGAATGCCAATCAGCAGTGTTCAAACTCTCAAAAAGAAGTGAAAATTGAGAGGTTATGTTGACACCAAACCACAGTCAGGTAGACCAACAACTGTCAGGAAAATTGTTCAGGATGAAAAAAAAAGCCACAAATAACTTCAGCTGACATCCAGGTTTCTCTACAGAAAACTTGTATGGATATTTCAAGATGCATAATAAGGAGGCATTTGAAGAAAAATGGGCTGCATAGTCAAGTTGCCAGGAGAAAGCCATTACTGTTGTGTGCGCGGGCGAGTGCAGGGCGAAGGAAGGGAGATCCAGCCAGGCGAACGGGGAAACGTGGGTTTAATGGCACAAACACCAAACACATGGACAACTTCAATGCCGCGTCTGCCAGAAAAGACGCAGACGCAGACCTAAGTACACAAGACAAGCACAGGACTGGCGTGCGGCGGCGCCACACAGGTGGAAACAATGGGTCATCGCGGGAGGTAAACGAGGTGGGCGTGGCACACAGGAGGAGCGGACGACGCTGGACGTAACAATTACTGTGCCAATGTCACAAAATAGCCTGCATAAAATGTGCAAAACAGCATCTCTACAAGCAAAACTTCTGAGGAAAAAAGTAATTTGCAGTGATGAGATCAAAATTGAACTTTATGGTCACAACCATGCACACTATGTGTGGAGAGGAGTCAACATGATGAACAGTACACCATCCCTACTCTGAAGCATCGAGGTAGATGGATATTTTGGGGGCGTGTGAGCTACAGTGGTACAGGGAATCTGGTCAGAGTTGATGGCAAGATGAATGCGGCATGTTATCAGAGAATACTGAAAGAATTTGCACTCATCGGCCTGGAAGCTGCACATGGGACACACTTGAACTTTCCAACACGACAATGATCCCAAACACAAGGCCAAATCGACCCATCATTGGTTACAGCAGAAAAATAAAGGTTCTGGAGTAGCCATTACATCTGCTGACCTTAATATCATTGTGCCACTTTGGGGAGGGAGACCTTAAATGTGCAGCTCATGCAAGACAGCCCAGGATTTTACAGGGACTGTAAATGCAAGATAGAGGCACAGAGACCTGTAAGTCCCTCATCCACAACTATCACAAAAGACTACAAGCCGTAATTGCTAAAGCGAGGAATACACAGTGTTAAGAACTAAAATTTTGAACAGGGACCAGCTCACAATGTTATATTTTCTTTAATGATTGTGTTATTTTGAGATGTCTCATAGTTTAATTTTAATCCCCTTACAAATAAGAGTGTGCTTTGCTTGATTACTTGTGTTTTCCTTAAAGAATGGTACACGTTTTACAAAGTCTTCCAGGGTATGTGAAGTTATCAGCACAACTGATAGTTGTTTTGCATTTTGTTTTCTGAAAACTGCTGAAAATATAAATAAAAGTATCTATTAAAAAAAACGATATAAAGAGAGAATGGATATTACTGGATTTGGCCCACACACATTGAAATCAAAATGGTAGTGAGCCATCTGCTGTCTGTTTCTATATATATTCTTAAATAAACAACAATAAATTCTTTTTAAATAACCCTAATCACCCTTTCTAAAGAAGAGGGTGTCTTTTAAATGCTGAGTATTATAACGCATTATAAAGATCATCAAATATATGTTTTTTAAGGAAGTTGATGTCTCTAACATGAAACATGAATTTAGCTATTGGTATTTTGTACAATACATACCTTAAACTCAGGTAGGCCAGCCTCTGTAAGTGTTACCAACTGCTCCACACCTTTTTGAAATCATCAGTCTGGCTGAATGATATGAGGACTTTCTACCTTTTAAATATTTTGGCTTTAAAGGTTTTTTTTTAAAATCTATGACTATAATGTCCAGCACCAAGTCACCGGTGTGATCAAAAAAATCAGTTTGTGAGGAAGCAGTAGTGAGGGACACAGAGGAGCAGGTAGGGGGCGCCACGGCTGCAAAGGATCTCCAGAGGCCCAGTGAAGTGTGCCGAATACTCACACTTAATGCAGGCTGACTTTGCACCAAAACCAGGGAGAAAATGCATTAAGTTTTCTCTGCTACACTGATGGAGGCTCTAACTTCTTGATCTTCCATTACAAACTGGTCTTTAGCTATGTTTACTGACTACCCCCGTTCCATAATAATATACCATTGAGGTGTTACTCCACTTCCGATAAATACGCCCACGTTACCACAGAAAGGATAACAGTTCATCAGTACCCAAACTGAATGCTGGGGTTCTGGTAAAAAAAAAAATATTTGAAAATGCAAGAAAGAGGCACAGAGACCTGACTGAACAAGCCAATGATGAGACAGAAAGCTTCCATAAATCCTGTTAGTGGCAACTTTTCAAAGAAACTGTGACTTTTTACAAGTCAGTAAACAATTCATTCAAACAGTCAAAGTGACATTTCGAATGCCTGGGGACTGGTGTTAATATTGCACTGGTGTTAATCTTGCCCAACAGTTCATTTTAATTGCTGGACTGGTGAAATGTATCTCAGGATAACTGGTTACCGCACAATTAGTCAGGCAAGCGGACGACCCAGCCCTCCTGCGTCCAGAGCCACGCCTGCTGAGAGCCATGATAGCCTGGCACAATGTGTAGCTCATTTACACACTTGGCAGCATGCACCTGCCCTCCACACTGCTTAGCAGAGTGTGTAGGTGTTCAAGATGCAACCGTCTGGCGAGAATGCAAAGACGAACCCTTAGGACAGTGGACAGTGGGTAACACGGCAGCAGCCTTCGCCCAGGACTGGGAATATGCACATTTGTCTATCCCTCGGGCTTGGAGGAAAACGAACCAAATTACCACGACTACTGCAGAGAAGCTCAGCTTACCTCCTTACTCAGAGTTAGGGTTAGGGTGAGCCTCCTGTTAAACAGCCTGTACCCTGCTTTAGTGTACACACACTGATGAGGAGGTGCTGCTTGCAGGTGTAAGGGTCTATAACTGTGCAAACATGTAAGCAAAGTAATAAACACAGTATGTACTGTTTTATCACAGCAGAACGACTTGTAGATGACTACATGTTCAGACTATCTATGGTTGAAGGCGTATGTCTTTGAAGGCATAGGCCACTTCAGGGCCAATTCCGCCAACAAGGGGAGGCTGGGGGCCACAACCACTCTTACACAGCAGCTGCCCTGATACATTAGGCACTATTCATTAAAGTGAATAATGTATATTTTTAAGAACAGTTCATGCAAAAAAGAATATCTATTGGCAACATTAACTGTAAAATCAGAACCCAATGATTTCAGCATGCGATTCCTTAACTCTCATATTTACATGGATTTCAACTATAGTATACATACTGCAAAAGCATAAATGTTGCCCCACATGTCAATTCTGTATAATAAGATGCCAGGCGACTTACGTGGAACACCCTCATTAATTCCTGAAATTCACTCATGGCTTTTGGTTTTGGTGCCTCCCCAAGATTTTCTCTCGCCCCTTATGGTGCCCCTATGAAACATTTCTGGGGAGTCGCTGTCCAGGGCTTTACATATCCACTTGTCCCTGAGGAGTGTACTTATTTACAGTGGGCTGCGGGGAGCTACATATATAAGATGCTGCCATCCCCGCCCTTGACTGTGTGCTTCAGTGTGGATATTTACCATCAGCTGCTGGTGAGAGTCTCTAATCTATCGCTTGCTGTGACATCACTTCGCTGTGGAATACTAGGCTGTGCAGAGGGAGTCACATGACACACACAGAGCCTTAAGTCACCACAGAGGACATTACTCACTCCCATCGAAGGCCAATACCACCTGAAAACTGGCCACACTGCACTGTTTTATAGATTTATTGACTTCTTCCTAACAAAATGCCTCAGAAAAGGCTGTCTTCTATGCATAGGCTTACTCGGAAGTAACAGTAACTCTGTCCTGGTTTCACCAGTGCACAGAGTGCAGTTTATTCTTGCATCTTCTTGATAACCAATGCCCGGTCCTAGAGAAGCTGCTCAGCTTGGTGCCTACAGAAAGACACCCAATGTCATTACAGCTGGGTAGCAAAGTGATAACGGTAATACTTTCTGTGAATGCCATGTCAATACGCCTCAATGAACAATTTCATAACACATCATAAGGCATTCATAAAACATTATATATATGGCTATAAATGTTTATAAAGGCATAACACATTTTAGCCATGTTTATGAATGCGGTATGAAGCTCTCATCTATAATGCACTAAAGATGTCTTCACAATGTAGTACAAAGCATCCTTAAGTCTTATACCTACTATTATAATGCATTATAAAGATATTTAGTAAGGGATAAACCGCAACAAGGTGTACGGTTATACAAAAATTGTCAGGTGGCAAGGTTGGAGTTGATTATTTTTATATACTATTACATCTCAAAGTGGTTTATCCCATTTACACTAATGTAACATACAAATAATAACAGGATAAATTAGTCACAGTTCATTTCTCAAAAGAACATTATTTCTGTTCACATTTTATAATATCCTAGTTTGCTCTTAAAGATATAATCTCTATAGGGATATGACGTCTGGTAAGGTTCCTCACAGGTAACAGTAAGTTTTTGCATATATATCTCAGGTTCCCTGCTTCTAGAGTATGCCAGGTAGCCTACTTTTCATCCACAACACTTTATTAATAAGTGTATGGCAAAATGGCTTAAATATATTATTCTGTGGTCTATTATTTGCCAGGTATTTGTTAGGTATTTGTATTTTTATGTGTGTTTTTAAAGCGCTGCATTTGCAAACTAAAACAAAGCATGCTTTTTAAAATTAATTCATTTCCTTAAGTCAGAGTTTCTGTCTCACTATTACTTAATACTACTGAAATAAAGTAAAAACCCCCTCTCCGACTCCTCACCCCTAAACAGTGAGCTATGAATGGGTCATTATCTAGTACAGGGATGGCCAACCAGTCAGAGACCAAATGCCAAATTTTACTGTGTTACCGCAAAGAGAGCCACATCATACATGGGCACACATGAACATCACCCATCCCTTCACCCCCCCCCCCTCTCTCTTTCACACACACACACACACAGATTTATTGTA
>JABFEA020000130.1:13495325-13505789 GCA_019775915.2 Cyphomyrus plagiostoma | reverse complement strand
TCGGAATATCAGATTTTAAAACCAACAAATATTTGTATCGGTATCGGCCTTCAAAATCCTTTATCGGTCGGGCTCTAGCTAATATACTTAAAATACAAGTTTTTAGCTTATCAGCAAAGACCTATCAGCCAGGGATAAACCAGCTTGTGTTTTTGGTAGGATTTCAGACTGGAGACAGATCCGCCAAGCTAGATGTTTCTCTGCTGAGGCGTTCTGACCTTCTAAGCAAACTTAGATTATGTGTTAAAATAAGTATGGCACAAAACCAGTGCACTCTACATGAATCTGGCAACCAAGTGAGAACATCCAAAATGAACACCGTCCAAGAGTAACTGTACTTTGTATCACCACTTCAAGGCATACAGCCCGAACCCAAAAGCAGAGAATGCCAACTAACAATAACCAGGGGGAAGACACAAGGACACAGAAAACAGCATAAGGCAAGGGGAACAAAGAGCAAGAAAAGGCATAGAACAAGACACCTTTGTCTCTACAAGGCTCCCATTATTGTAGTTTGCATGAAGGAAACCAAACAGCAGCTAGGGAATGCTGATTCACATGACAGCAAATGCCTTATCCCCATACGGGGTGGCTTTATGGAGCAATTCTGGATTTAAGACAAGATGACGTGATATTCCATGATGCTTCATGGCTCGCTAGCCCTAAAATTCATACTGGAGGGTGGACAGTGAGTATAGTTCAGTGCAGGGATGGGCAACCCGCTTCCATTGAATTCTGTGGATTATTAGGTTACTTTCTGTTACCAACTGACTTATGCTTTGTGAACCTGGATCCCATTATAATGATACACTAATAATAGCTTTTCCTAAGCAGAAACCGACATGCCCCTCAGGCTTCAGTTACCAGGGTAGCGAAAAGCCGGTTTACCAGATAAAATCAATTAAATAATGGGAACTAGAATCTCCAGAAATAGAAATGGGGTAATACTGTAAATAGTGAAGGGGGAGGGAGCTGCTTCATAACCTTATAGGAAAAGGATACAAGATGGGTCTAGAAATAGTGTATAAGCTTGGAGAAAGGGGATAGTCCACAGGGGCAATGGGGGAGGGGGTGCCAAGGCATTCTATTAAAACTGTGACTGATCTATGTAAAATGCAGAAACAGAACATGATGCCCCTTCATTTTTAACAGAGCTGTTAAAAATAAGCTCTTCTACAAATATTATGGGTTTCCCAGGTTTTTATTCATATACTTAATTTTTTGAAAGACAGTCATTTATATACATTTCCATTTTGGCAGCAGGAAACCAGAGGACTGGCACATCATAAGCACTTCACTGCACTAACGAATCTTGAGAGATGGGCTGACCTGGGCCATCTTCTTAAAAAAGGAGCCATTTTCCCAGCCTTAATCACAGCTCTAAGAAAGTGACAGCCAGTATAACTCACCAATCGATGCAGAGAGAAAGGACAACCTCTGTTTCATTCACCAGTCAAATTCAACAGAAGAAAAAGGTATTAAACCACAGATGTCTTTAACTGTGACATGACAGGTGACCATACTCACCAGCTGGTGGTTGATATTGTTGGAGTCGTCCTCAGGAAAGGGAGTGGCTATAGCCAAGGCCATGCAATTGGCAAATATTGCGAGCAATATGAAGGTATCAAACGGCCTAAAATTGAGATGGTTAAGGAAAATCAAAATGAAAAGAATCATTCAACACTAAGTTAAGCTGTCACATAAAATCTGTCTTATGTAGATTTATAATCATCCAGCACCATCATAAAATACTGGGAAATGTATTACGTAAAACCAGACAAAGTCAGCAGAAGTCTTGGGTGAATGACGCTGAGCAAAATCCTGGTCCAATCCCAGTTGTGTCCTTTTAGCCACATGTTGCTAGGAGACCCAAAAAACACAAAGCTCTATCCTTCTCATCACCATACAGCGCCATCTGCTGTCCATCAAACAGTCCCCTCCCCAATACAGTTATCATCTCTAGTTAAAGCCTGAGGTCTTTAGACACAAAGGCGAAGAGATGACATCCCATACATCAGAGGAGCTGTGTGCTGATAATTATTTCCCCCGAGTTGATGATCCATTTACTGGAGAACTGCCAGCAGATTTTCTTTCACACTTGTTTATACTGAAAATATGTGTGTGTGTGTGTGTGTGTGTGTGTGTGTGTGTAAACTTGCCATCAGAGTTTTTTAGAGTGATAGTATTCTTAGATTCTACTGAACCAGTATCAGAATCTATTCACTGAGACTTCTTAAATCGCTCTGGCTAAGGGCATTTGCCAAATGCTATAATTGTAAATGTAACTGTAGCCTACATTCCTGTTGGTAAGTTAATTGTCCGGCTGACACCTTCACCATCACTGCTGCTGAATAAATAGCTATGTGTCAAAAAACAGGCCTTCAGAAAGCTATTACTAGAAATTGACTCCCTCATGATACAAGATCATGCTGTGGGCTAGTCCTATTAAATTTAAGATTTAAAATACCAAGAACTTATAGTACTGTGTAACAGTCATATGCTATCAATGAATTTCTTCTGTCCTACAGAAAGTTACTACTGTCCTGTTGGATGGCAAGAGCACTGCTTTGGCTACCCAACCTCTCCTCAGGGGCTATTCCCGTGACTTTGTTAAATATCCCAACTTACCTAATTTATTTAATAGTTAAATAACTTGTCAAGGTCGATTTATGGTAGGCAGATATGGTATGTCAGTGATGGATTCGACAAAGCCATGTACATACTAGATGCTTACTGAAAAATAATGTGGTGACTTTAGGAGAGCTTTTGAAATGACTTGGCTCATACACTTTGGCAGACAAAACATCACAGTTTTATACCAAAAGAATATCATTTAAGCATAACTTTGGAAACCTAAGACTGTACTGTGGTTCCAATGAAACGGATGTGAAAATAAAGGCACGTACACACTCACACAGCCTCGTAATTGTTCTACAAAGCGGCACTGGACACTCAGCTGCTTAAGGATACTTCCACTCAACAACGCTGATGCAGGCCTTCCGGAAGGGGTTATTGAGGTTGAGGCAGAAGAGGGCGCGGGCAGGCCTGATGTCTGGTGGCGGGAGCTGCTTCTTTAGCTTGGCGTGCTGCAGCTTCCTCTTCTCCGCCATTATGGCGGCAGCCTCAGCCGCCTCCTCCGGCGTCATTTCGGAGATGGGGATCTGGGGGGCGTCCTGACTCATGGTCGGGCCGGAGTGGGCGAGTCACAGAGAGCGCACTGGGGCCTACCGGCGAGGGGCACTCAGGCCGGGGGCTGGGGCGCAGTCTGAGCCAGGTGCTGGCACGTCACCGGGGAGTGCCACGCCGATGCTGCTCGCATACTTTGCCCCTGAGGGGACAGCAGTGAGGGCAGACAGTAAGGAACACTGTCCCCGACATATAACAACATCCGTAGTCAGTAAAAAACTACCAACTTGCAGGAGAATCATTACTTTTGTATTGGTATGAATAAGAATTCACATGCGTTATACATAATTTTTGAAAAATCAAGCAAATAAAGGGCTTTGTTCAAAGGAGGAAGCAAAGTGCACCCTGATTAAGTTTCAGCTTGCAAGACTGCTGCCAAAGGTTCATCCCTTTGACCATTTAACCAGCTGTTACTATATATGCACATACTATTCATTAAGTATTCATTAAGTCCTGGTTGATTAAACAGATAGACGAAATGATAAATTAAATACAATGCATTTAAAAGAAAAGAAAAGAAAGAAAGAAATTCAGAATCACTGAGAATGCAGTGTGTTTAGTCAGCAATTAGAGAGGATTTAAATTCGCCCTGAGCACAGACACCAGGCTGTAGCTCCCTGACTCTGGTCTAACAGCTAGACTATTCAAGCACATGGAAGTTACTCAGTCACTCAAGCAATAAATTATTAACTTTAACGAACCTTTGACAGGGAATCAAATGCCAGTTCAGAAAACTCTAGAAAGTTCTAGACACAATCTGGGAGGTGTCAGCAAGCTGCAGGCCACTTTCTGTTAATACCATCTCAACAATTATTTTATATGGCTACAAGGCATCAGCCAAGTCAGAACCTATGTGTCCAATATTATATTAATTGTTAGAGAACTTTCAAAAATATTACAATAATTTAACAACAGAATACTAGCTGTCTGAATACAATAACTATACTTTGTGTGACAGTGTTTACTGAAAGTGTACAAGTTCAGGGACACTTTGTACACGTTTGTTGCTGAACCTCTACAGTGGTAAAATCAATGAATGGTCCAGAGCTCTAAACACTACTGTATACTACAGCACACAGCCTTATTTCAACAAAATTAAGAAATGCTCTACAGACGATGAATATACTAAATCCTCATTCATCTTCCCCTTAGCAAAACTGTATAACACACCGTCATTGCAATGTATGTGAGCCTCTGTGTTTCCTTTTTATAACAGCAAAACGTCTAACAGTCCATGACTATCCATCTTAAGAAGGGGCTTGGTCTATTGTCCCGAATGTCTCATAAATCTAAATTCACAACAGGTCAAACATACGACATACACTTGACAAATAATACTCATTGTCCACGGCTGATGTGCAGACTGCTGTTTCGGAGATGTTTCCATAATTCCAACTCATTGCTGTAGGAGTAACAGCCCTTTATTTGAGAGATGAATGCCAAACAAGAAAACATACATGTGTCTTAAGTTATGTTTCACTTACAGGTATTTTTTATAAGCAAGTGATTTACCATATTTTATGTGCATACTTTGAAAGTAAGGACTAAACACCTGGAACTTGCCAATTCGTTTATTATAAAATGATATGAAGTTAAAACTTCAAGGGAAAAACAAGCAAGTAGCTGCAGATCCTGAAAGTAGCTTTACCCGTCAGAATATCCGCGGCACTGGACCCAGTTACCTAGACGCCATAGCACCGAGTCGGCCCTCATTTGCAAACATTTTGAAGTAGGCCTTCGCCTGAAAAAGACTAAATGTCACATGCATCAAACTATCAGGACACTTCAGGGGCTGCACCATGCCAAACCTCCTTTATAAACTGCATGAATTCCCAGCTGTCACTCTGATGTATCACTTTGCAAATTCAGTTGTGTAAGTCCTTGACCTCTGAAGCCCAATGAAAAAGCAAAAGAAAGGTTATATCCCTCGGAAATAGCCAGCAGACTTCAGCTTTGTCTGGAATATACGTGATCCGATAAAAAAAAAAAAGAACTGAGTAAACTACAGTCATTTTGCACCACCGTGCAATTACTGGATGCTACTACGAGCGTAAAAATAATGATCACCTTAATCTCTCTTTTTTTCATTGAATAACACATTCATTCATCGACCAGAGCGCAATATGAAACCGAAAACTGACACCCAGTTCACAATTCGTTCCACTTTAACGTCACCTTCCACTAAACGTATCCACAACATATATGCGGAAACGGGTTTCTTCAAATCATTTTGAAGCGTTTTGAATTGATGCTGTCATCCATAATGATTATGGGTACACACTGCGGGCTCACCAGAATTTCTTCCAAAAACGGCAATCGTTATCCAGGTTACTTACCCTGCAACTGTATGCGATGCCTTGGGGTACACAAGGTGATTCTCTTTAGGCTCTTTTTGGGTCCATGATGCTCCGTTTCATATGCCAGCAAAACATATCCCTGATAAAAATAATAATAATGGAAATAAAAATATGATGATCCGTTTTTCTTAGAACTCGGTCCGCTTCTCGGATCTTGAAAATGAAGGACGGAATGAGGTTTGGGAAAAGCACGGTTAGGGCACAGCGTCCAACCTTAGTTCAGCTGATATTTCTGTCACCTCCGACAGATCAGATGCAGCGGACACTGCCAGGCGCACGGACGATTCAGGCAATGCGTCGCCAGCATGCCCGTCCTTCTGCAGAAAGCATACCTTTCCAGAAGGACTCGATCGTTTGCAGACGACTCCTGAATTCCAGCAACGCACGCGAGAAACCCCAACTGTTTTCGGGAAACCAGCAGAACGGAGAATCAAACAACAAATTAAAATTCATTAGCTGGAGGGCAAAGAGGGACGCATATGCGTTAATTAAACCCTTTCATGCCGACTGCAGAGAGAGAGAGAGAGAGAGAGCGAGAGAGAGAGGAGCGCAGGAGCATCCCAGTCCAAACCCCATCCAGTTTAACGTCACAAGACAAGTGAACAGTGAAATCAGCCCATCACAGCGCTTCACCCTCCGGCTAATGCAGTCCAGGCTTCTCATTAAAATCGCATGTCGTGCAAACCAACATATTTCCAAAACCGGAAAATTTTAAAACAAGTCTTCAGTTTCAAACAACTGTGATACTGCATAATCACATAGATACAGTAGTAATTCCCGAGACTTTAAGAAATTATTTCGACATCCGGATGGCTGCTTGTGGGACTGCAGGATCTTCGTTTAAGAAATACAATGTTGATGTATTTTAACAACAATGTATTTGGTTATCTATTTTCAAATAACAAGGAAATAACATCTACAATGCGCGATTACGTTTTTAGTTAAGATACAAATTATTTGATGTGCATTTAAGGAAGAGCAGAACGGTGTCTTGTCTAAAGTATGGTTCCTACGCCTAAGCAGCCGTAGGAACCGAAAGTGTTGAACAGCTGTTTGGGATTATTGTTTGTTTGCCAGTTGTCTCTGGTTGTTATCAGTCGATGAAACCGGGAAAATATGGAATGCAACGACCTTAAGCCTGGGACATCAAGGGGAAAATTTGTCAGGGACTGCATTATATGTGTAAAACTGAAGGTCATTTGCTTACCAATAAGTGATGGTATTGTATGGGTCCCTGGGCATTACATTAATTATTAAAATAAAACATACTATCTGTTCCCAAGTATTTGCTATTTAAATGTATGATGAAGAAATGTATTATTTACAGGTATCATTTCCAGAAATTGGACTGCTGTCTATTGAGGTGAGGCAATTGTGTTTAATTGTAGCTACAGGAACTATTATTGCTTAGAAGTGGGATAAAATTTGCCATAGCAACAAGCAGAGTACGCACAGGGGAAACACATTTGTTTCTTTTCAAGGTTTAGGCAAGGTTGTAATCAATTACTTCATGTGCCCTTGTTATAATGAACATTTCTTTGGAATTGTGATATTTTACCCATTTATAAGTCATTGTGGGAAGATTGATTAGAATACCAAAAATTTCCTGGAGCCTTGCACAGCTGAGCAACCTCTGTGAATATAAGGAGTATACCATTAGTTATTTGCTTGCATTAACTAATCCTAAATTGAAATACTACAGCTTAGCTGTGCAAAAAAAGTATGTTACCTATTATTGAGGTAGAGATATGATTAACCATATTTTGAGCTCAGTTTGCTAGTCCATCTGTATGCTTGGGATATGGACACGTAACAGAACACTTGTGCTATATCCTCTTTCACTCCCAGGACCTCTCTCGTGTTACAGCTGCTCAGTGGAATATTCCAGCTCTCCTGCCATCTATTCACCTGGGCTTGTCTTTTGCTATACTGAAAAATGCTTCTCATTCACTGTTATTACTACTACTAATGCCACTTTAGTATTTTTTTTAGCTATATTAAGAAACAAACCTTTCCACACTAGCTAATGTTGGTAAAATGTTTGGTAGAAAACATTATTTTATCAGCTACTTTGAAAATAATAATTTTAATTTTAAAATACCTTGGATCGGGAAAATTAAATGTTCAAGAAATCTTCATCTTCTAATGGGAGCAAGAATATGCAACAACAACAATAATAATAATAATAATAATAATAATAATAATATTAAAGTTATTATTGCAAAAGCTTAAAAATAGAATATATCAAGCTGCTGGGACCTGGACAGTAAAGGCAGCATTAGGTCTGTGTGAGAGGCCTTTCTCAGGGGGGTAACTAGTGTCCAGGTTTTTTTTTCTAAACCATTATAGGGAAAGGTCAGAAAATTACCTGAGCAAGACTGAGCGGTTGTGCTACGCTGTACCTTGACTAGCCAAATTTTAAACCTACTAGGAGTTTTAATCATAACAATTTGTAGCTGTTTTTGATTTTGATTGGGTGTATTATGTAGTGAGTGAGCAGGACCAGAGCCAACTTCTGGGTTATTCATCTGGGTCATTTTTCTTCTCATCATTCCACTGTTAACTGCGTATCTTAAATGAGAGTGAACGAAAACAGTTTAGAAGCACAGAAAAAGGGGTTTTTATTACTGCCAGGGGAGTGGGTGGGGCTAATGTTGTCATAATCATGTCATTGGCTAGTTTGCTGTATTTAAAGGGTATAATTATACTGAGATGCTTACATTACATTACATGAACGTTACATTTATTAAATAATCCGTAAATGTATTTTTAAAAAGTCGTTCACACTTAAGTTCGTTGTACCCACCATTATAATTCACTCCAGTTTATAATTATTTTTTTTCCGTTTCTTTCCTTGTAAAATTAAGGCCAGTACTAAATTAATCTTTGTTCAGGCAGTCAGACCCGCCTACTAAAATTACAGCGGCGATTACGGCACACCCGAAAAAAGATCAACACCTAGCTTGGCAGACGCCGATAGCACATACCTATGTTGTGTGTCTTAGTTGCAGCCCATAGCGTTTCACGTTTAACATATTCGCTAGTTAGATATACTTAACCTGTAAGTTAATAAAATTGTAAGCGTTCACATTTATTAAATTAATGTAATGGGATGGACGTAATTGAACGTATGTGTTTCTTACCGGCATTAAAGCAAAAGAAGGGCAATTCGCTTGACTTAAATATTAACATTTTTATTAGGTCTTTTTAAAATACCGTAATATTCCTTAAACAAAGGAATCTTTACGAATAAAATTAGCATTTTATCCTATGCGGATGGTATATAAGGAATTAATAAAGCTTTTAATACAAATGAATTGACCTCTGGACGATACAGGAAATATTGGATTGAAGTTGAAATATGTGCGCCGCTCTTTATTATTAGTAGAATATACGTTTTGGTATGATGGAAGGCTGCTTTATTCGGAGCAGATTAGTTTTGTTTAGGCTAGTTGCGAGTTAAAAGAATGACCTTGGATCGGTTTAGTCTTGCTCAGATAACTGAGATGGAAAAAAGGGAAAAGGGCTGGTTAAGTGCTTTCGTCATTTACCTAGCAACAGGCATAGCAACGACTTTTTCCCTTTATGAAAAAAGGGAACTTTCTCGCTACTACTCACGCAACAGCAACTGCAGGACATCTTAAATCTTAAAAGCAAACTATAACGCATGCATTATGCACGTCCATGATGATATGCTGGCTTATTCCCATATATAAATACACAAGGAATGAAAATGCATTAGTCCTTCAATAAATACCAATGCCTACATTTGTAAAATTAAAATAAAATGTATATTTAAGAATGTTTAATAGTTATTAGATTTATTCTGATTACCATGCCAATATTTTAATACACCCTGTGATTCTGTGTCAGATACCTAACAGGAAGATGGCTGCATGGATAGTTTTAACATCACAAAACCCCACACAATAACAAAGTTTGACATTGTAACCACTTTTTGACTGAATAGTCAAAAATGAATAGTCATTGTTAGTGACTTTTCATCTATTCTTTCGACACATTACAATTTATATTTTATCCTAGTTACTGCAGAAGCAATTATTGGATGTCATAATATACCTCACGGGAGTCAAGTAAAGAACCTCATTTTTGATAATCGTTTTTATTATAGTAAATATGAATACAACAGAAAATGATTTCCCCCAAACATCATTCAAATGTATACCTAGTATTAAAGCCAAGGTGGCTTATGGTTCATCCCTTAAGATTTAAGATTCACGTAGAGCAATGATTTACTGGTATGATATAGTCCTGGAATTGAGTGGCTTGAGCTCTGAAGATCACAATTCAATCCAGCTGAAAGGAGCACGACAGAGTCTGCTTGAAGGAGTGAGTATATCCATGTGGTGTTATTGTGAGGATCTGATATCTGTATTGAAAAAAATGGGAAACCCTAGAATTACAGTGCAAAGTCATTAATAGGACATATAGATGTAGGGGCCATCCAAAAAAATGAAACACCATTTATTGTTAATACAAAAAAATAATATCCAAAGGTATGAGCAACAAAACCCATACACTTAAATAACACCCATATAATTAATCAAACCCTCAAAAACTCATATTACTGCATTTTTCTCAGCATTGGCTTGTTCATTTGAAATATTTTCTATATTTTTACTTTGCAATGTTTGTTGCATCGTTAATATCTTGTACATATTCTGGATGTGATCAGATGAATCTTATTCTATAGTTTCATGCACAAATCCCAGATCATATTCTTAGAAGTAGAAAGTTATTAATATTAATCTGTATAAAATACTAAGGTCAAGAGACATATCTTCATTGGCCCTTCCTAGTCCATTTTGAAGCATATTTAGACCACTTAGGGGGGGGGGGGGGGGGGGGGGGGGGGGGGGGGGGGGGGGGGGGGGGGGGGGGGGGGGGGGGGGGGGGGGGG
>JABFEA020000130.1:13470297-13481845 GCA_019775915.2 Cyphomyrus plagiostoma | reverse complement strand
ATGGTCCTTAGCCGGAAAAGGGTGGAGTGCTCTCTCCGGGTCAGGGAGGAGGTCCTTCCCCAAGTGGAGGAGTTTAAGTATCTAGGGGTCTTGTTCACGAGTGAGGAAAGGATGGAGCGGGAGATCGACAGGCGGATCGGTGTGGCGTCAGCAGTGATGCGGGCGCTGTATCAGTCTGTCGTGGTGAAGAAGGAGCTGAGCCAAAAGGCAAAGCTCTTGATTTACCAGTCAATCTATGTTCCTAACCTCACCTATGGTCACGAGCTGTGGGTAGTGACTGAAAGAATGAAATCACGAGTGTAAGCGGCCGAAATGAACTTTCTTCGCAGGGTGGCTGGGTTCTCCCTTAGAGAGAGGGTGAGGAGCTCAGTCATTCGTGAGAGACTAAGAGTAGAGCCGCTGCTCCTCTGCATTGAGAGGAGCCAGATGAGGTGGCTCGGGCATCTACTTAGGATGCCTCCTGGACACCTCCCTGATGAGGTGTTCCAGGCATGTCCCACTGGAAGGAGGCCCCGGGGAAGACCCAGGACACGCTGGAGGGACTATGTCTCTTGGCTGGCCTGGGAACACCTCAGGATTCCCCCAGAGGAGCTGGAGGAAGTAGCTGGGGAGAGGGAAGTCTGGGTTTCCCTGCTGAGACTGCTGCCCCCGCGACCCGACCTCGGATAAGCGGAAGTCAACGGATGAATGGATGGTACTTAACATACCTTTGCTCATCAACAGGACCCCTTCTGGTCAATAAACTTGTAACCCTTTATTTGCAAACATGGTCATTATCATGGCAACAACCCCATCCTATGTAATTCACACTTAATATCGGTCATCCCCAGTGACAATGCAATTATGAGGCTGTCACCTCTTTAGGTCTAAACTTTTGAATTTTTATTCTCAGTGTCAGAATCACAATGTCTGTATTGTGTGTAAAGAAAGATGTTTAGAGTTTATTATTTTTTTACAATGTCAGTAGTTTATGTTAAAATATTGTCAGCTGACAAACAAGTCAGCTATACTGCAACAATATAGCCTAAATACTGCAACAATATAGTCATTCACAGAGAATGTTCATTTGTCGCAACTTTTTTTCATTTAAATCTAATACAAATACACTATTATTTGTCATTATAATTTATTTTCAATTATACAACAGTTAGTTTCGACCAAGAAATCTGATGGGACAAGAGTCTTTCTATGAGTGCAGAGTATCATCTATGAGAGTATCACCTATGAGAGTATCATTGCTCGAACATTTCTGAAACCATCGCATATGTCTCATTTCCCCCAACACGGAGCCGGTGCTCGTTTGGTTCCTTTTGAGATCCTGCCTGTGTTTCCACCGGTTTAAAAATGATCTAAGTCAGTGTAAAGTAAGGGTTCATATGTATTCCGTTTTGTTGGATTTATTTTGATCTAGTTTTTATAAACTGCCAAACTGGAAAAAAATATTTTCAAAGCACTCTACTGGCTCTATCCACTCTTGTCTGTTTTGTCTGTGAGTTTATTCTCGTTCGCTGTTTTACCACTGTCCCTACAAGGATCGCACAATAATAGAGTCAGCTAATAACTGAATTTTGTTGTCCGCCTGATGATCTCCTTGCCACTGGATCACCACAATATGTTATTATACCTGCAGCATGTTTATAATTTACCATGCGAAGTACATCTGCTAAGAAATTGGCTAGTTGTTTCATTGCTGGCACTGGCTATATTAGACAAATCTATTCGATATGGACTGAATTTTCCAAGTAATAGCCCATCCTGCTTTCACTTTGATTATCTTCCTATGATTGCGTCCCAGCCGTGATGTTTTGTATTACAACCGTGCTCATTCTTGTATATTATTTGAACCTTTTTCTTATATTGAAATATCCAGAAATACAGTTAACAAATTTACTGTACATAGATTATATTATTTGAAAACTCTCACCTCCACTGTTGAGTCTACGTTGCAGTTTTTACAGGAAAACTTCAAGCCTCACTGCACCCTCTAGTGGGCATCATGCTTATGCCTTCCAACAATGGAAGCTCAGTGTTGAGGGAAGTAGTAGTATGTATTCCTAGTTAGCAATGGCATAGATTTGGTGTCAGGGACAAAATCAGGCCTGAACTCCCTTCCCACGGTCCTTAAAGTAGTCTCACGATATTGGTATGATATTACTTATGCCCTTGAGGCTTAGCCTGGTTCTTGACATAACTTTTTATTTCCCAATAACTGAATTCAGACCACAACAAAACCAATGAATCCAACTGTTGATACTTTTTCTCATTCACTCGAAACAACTACTCACTGTGCCTAACACTGTAAGATCTGGGCTGCCCATTTCAGGACAAGCTGCCTCAGCATTGCAATTGATTATGCATCGTTATAAAGTGTCCAAAAGCCAGATTCTTGCACTTTAAATGGTGTTCTGTTAATATGCAGGTATAACATCTTCCAAGACACAGTAATATGTGTAGGAAATTTGTGCAGCATAGACAAAAGGTATCTAGCTGCATATAAGAAGGTCGCTCATTAGTAGCATGTGGTTATTTAATGATAACAAAGCTTAATGGGATGTCTTTTTATCCCTGAAGTGTACTTGTGGTTTTTGAAATGAGGATATGTGGAAACAGAAATATAGGACATGTTGCATTCAGGGAGGGAGCAGTTGCAACAGAAGATGCATTTGTGCTGAGCAAAATCTACCAGTAGGGAGTGCTTTTTCCAATGAGCATTACTACAGCCCGACACTAAAATTAGCTATTAGAAAGAGGGCAAACAGTCCGTAAAATGGTCATTCCTCTTAGAGTTTGATTACAGCACCCTGTAGAAATGAGGAGAGCGTGACTGCAGGATTAAAGCAGCAATTGACAGGAAGATCATTGTGGTACAAAAACCTGGGGGTCCAAGGTCAACAGCCTGCCCACCTGGGTATGCTAACATTATAGGGAAAAGAAAAGAGTCCAACAATGAATCAATTTTCCATGCTGACCTGTGCAGGATGCCGATTGAAATCCCCATCCATGATGTTACAGTTCGCAGGTCACATCCATGACGTCACCCTTCCATGGAACTGAACTAGCACTCCAGTTCAGACTAAGTAGGAAAGCAGAGACTATGGGTGGTCAGAACATGCACAGACACATTAATGGACAAGCATAATAGATAAAAATGGCATGTACAGCAGAACAGGCAGCCATGGTTATAATGTGTTATGTGTTAAGGTGCAGGTAAGCTAAACTGAAGTAAAATGTGCTTACACATTTTTGCTGACATTCTTGTTGCCCTCAAGTTTTTGAAAATAGAAATGGTAAAATTTTCATCAACTAGGGCCCTGTTTACATAATAATAATAATAACAATAATAATAATCGTCGTCGTTATTATTATTATTATTATTATTATTATTATTATTATACTATAATTGTCTCTGGTCCCTTACCAAATCGCTATAGAGGGGATGTAATCTATAGCAGGTTACTCTCTCTAAAGCTCTGGTTAGAGATTTGGTGTGTATCTCAAAACATTGTCTTTACTGATAATTGGGACCTTTTCTGGGAATGGCCTTGTTTTTATACACGAGACGGTCTTCATACTAACTGGAGAGGATCATTTATGTTATCCAAAAACATGGCAAGTAAATTACCTCCCTGACAGAGCACCACAGGCTGTTTATTCTCCCACCTTTAGATCATGTTCAGCCTTGAGCCAGGTGCTCCAACACACAACATCTAAATATAAATCTAGTGACTATTTAGAAGCAGTTGAGTGAGCATAGAAAGAATATTGTAAGCATTAGACCAAGACTTAGATCTAAACGTGCTTCTGTGCAGATTACTTAATTTCAATCCCATTAATAAGATTGAATTAGTCACAACATAAACTCACCATAAAATGTGCACTATTGAACATTCACTCTTTAGGAAGTAAATCACTTCTTGTTAATGACACTGTGCTGGACACTGATGCGGACCTGTTTTTTTCACTGGAACCTGGCTCAGACCCACAGACAATATACCTCTTGTTGAAGTCTCACCAGAAGGGTTTACTTTTGTACACAAACCATGTGGTTCTGGGTGGCAGGGTGGCCTGGCAGCTATTTTTAATGCAGCGTTAACTCAATGTTAAAAATCAAACCCGAGATTCACATGGTGTCCGGCCTGCCCATCTTTAATCTTATAGTTTACAGACCACTGGGATCATACGCTACATTTCTCACAGAATTCGAGGAACTTTGATTTGACTTTGTGATTAACTTAGAGAATATCATAACACTTGTGCACCCGTGATTATTTCAAAGTTAAATCCGCACCGGCCTGGGCCCGTTAACATTCTGCCCGTTACCCGCCCATACGCGTGATATATTACAAACAATAATTTTTTTCTATGCAGCTCTCAACGTGACAAGCGCTAGTTCTACATTAATTTTGAATTGAAATGAAAAAGTCTGTTTATCACAAAATCAAATCAGATAGATCTAAGCCAGGGGTGTCGAACTCCAGTCCTGGGGGGCCGGAGTCCTGTATAGCTTAGTTCTTACCCTGTTCCACCACAAATGATTCAGCTGAAGAGCTGTGTGGTAATTAGCACAAGAAGTTGAATCAGGTGTGTTAAATTAGGGGAAACCCAAAAATGTGAAGGACTCCGGCCCCCCAGGACTGGAGTTTGACACCCGTGATCTAAGCTATCCATACTGTAATGAGCGTGAAAGAGAGAACATGAGGACACGCTGTAGCAAGGATTCAGACGTGTATGTGAATGTTTGTCGAGGCGGTTATCTAATGGTGCGTTTGTGAGTTGAGTGACATCACGTCCGACAATCTCCCATTCGAGCTACCACATCTCGGAACAAACATGGCTGCCTCCATGAACACGCTGCTGTGTGTTGTTGCTTTACATTTTAGCAGATTTGGAGTGAGATTATTTTTTTCTGAGAGACAAGCAAACAAGAAACACGAACTAGTCAAACAATATTAAAAGCTTTATAAGATATTTTAGCATATTCATAGCAATATTCTTTTTTCGAGAGGCAAACAAACTACCAACAAACCAAAGACACTAACAAGTAAAAATCTGATATTGCATGATAGGATACTGTTTACGGTCACGATATGGTATTCTCTAAATCGAACACGTGCAGGTACATTTATAATTATTAATACATTTAACAAAATAAACATTTTTAAAGATTTATCAAATAGAATTACTGTTGAGCGTGTAAGGCGTTATGTTGAAATCACAGGGGCAACTCGGACAACAAAATCTTGTCTGACATCAACATCATAAAAGAGGCATGTTTCCAACGGGAAATGATGTTTTTTGAAGTGTTCAAGCTGGCATGGTCTGACTGCCTGCACCAATAAAAAGTAGCCTTTCTTAAAACAAGAACTCATCTAACAAATAAGCCTGAACCTCTGCTATTGAGTAATTTTATCAGACAAAATTTGAACTTCTTCAATCAGAAAATTACAATCATTAGACTTCAAATGTTCAAATGGCTCACAATTAACTTCAATGCAAAAAAAGCGCCATAAAAGGGGGGGATGTGGCCAGGTGTCAATAGCTCATGCATAGATATTCAATGAAAGGAGCCAGAAATAGTGACATGAGTTAGGTTTTTCTTATTTATCCAACTGAATCTTGCAACTACACCATTTAACCAAGACTTTGGTGATCAGATATCTGGGATCAAAACAAACTTCCACCATTGCATACAATGTACTTTTATAATGTTTCTGCAAGTATTCCACACTGCATTTTGTAATGTCTATACTTTAATGTCAAATAACAAACTTCACATAAATCTGACATATTTACAAAGTACACTAAGATTGAGTGTTATGCCAGAACAAATATATACTGTAAGAAATAATTAATATGCCATGAATTAAGTTTATAATATTCAATTAAATGTGTGACCATGCCCCAGTCAGTGAGAGTGTGTTCCCTACCCCTAGTCTCCAGAGGGATCATTTTTTTCCTTCCTTATTCCCATTCTGTATTTCTTTCTAACAATGTTTTATGTATCACAACACATCCATGTAAAGTTATTTGCGACCACTTTACAGCTGAATACAGAAAATCTTAAAATTTCATACAATTACATCATACAAATACTTGGTATTTCACAGGCTTTATGGATGTGACAGACAATCCACTTTCCATTGAATTGCCCAGATATTGTTTTATCTGGTATACAGTTATGCTGGTATATGTTGTTGTATCTGTATCTGTTTTGTTAATAAAACTGGATTGATAATATTTTACAATTTTGTCAACAGAGAGAAGTGTGAAAGACCCCCGGATTGAGCGCGCAATTGGCATGTGCAAGAAAACTGTGAGCGTATGTTCTTGCATTTGGAAAAGGAAGAGAAGACTGGCTAAAGCCCAGGCTGAGCTTCACCTGCCTCCACATCACCTCATCACAGGCACACCGACAAGACGGGGGTCACAACAACAGATGACTGAGCGGGTGCTTGAACAGGGGAATGCCATATCACTGGTCCTGAAAGCAGATAAGAAAACCAAGCACCTGGTACCTACTTGGCAGAACCTTGATGTTTTAGAATGAGTAAACAAGACACTCAGTCTCCTGAATGACTTCACTGATGCACTGTCTAGGGAAGAGTGTCAGTGTGTCATACCTAAAGCCTTTGCTCTATCTGTTAAATAACACGTACATCTGTTAATTAACATGTACAGTTCTTCCTCCAGCTAGGCATGACACAGAACTGAACAAGGATATGAAGAGGACCATCCTCCAGTATTTAAATGAAAAATATTCAGACCCTGCCACTAATGACCTTCTGGATATGGCCTCCCTTGTTGATCCACGATTCAAAGCGTCATATATAACTGATGACTGAAGGGAATACATAAAGATCAAAGCAGCGGCAGAAATTGAACATTGTAATATGCCACTGGTATGCACTTAAGCCAGAGACTGTGGACAGGCTTGTGTTCTTGCCCAAAAATCTGCCATAAACTGACATAACTGACATTTTTTGCCCTTTGTTAATTTTTTTATCTGGTGGTCTTTGTTTACAGACAATTATTGAATTATTGCATTTTAAGTCCTCTTTTATTTTCATCTGTTTTGAATTTTAAGTTTTTAGAAGCTTCTGAACCAAAAAGTTCACAGTATGACTGATTGCGCTCTGTCTTCTTCTTAAAGGTTTCTCAACTGTGTGTACTGTTCGATGTTTTACCACTGTACTTTTGAGGATCACGCAATAAAAGAGTCTGCGAATAGCTTAACTTTGCAGTCGTCATCATGATCTGTTCGCCGATCGAGTGCCACAATATTTATTAGACCTGAGGCATGGTTTTAATTTACAATACAAAGTTATTCCACTAATAAGCTGGCTAGTTGTTTCACTGCTGGCACCAGCAATATTAGACAATACTATATCGGTTACGGACGGAATCAATAAACAAAATATGCAGTATCTTATTACTGTAACCTTATAAATGCTACTCGATGAACTGTTGTATAAATGCAATAACATACTCAAAATCATGTAGCTGTGCTCCAATATATCACGGCTGTGATTTGGTCGAGGGCACGAGGCCAGTGTTCTAAATCTGACACAACCACACTCCTTCTTGTATGTTATTGCTTAAATGAGCACTGTACATTCGCTAGTGTCCTGTCACATGGCTTATATTCACCTAAACAAATTCAAATGGCCGAGGACCAATGCTAGCAGCAGAGTCTGCTTAGAGACAGACTGCTTTATGTTTTGAAGTAGAGAGACTCTAGGGATACTCTGTGTTTTTGGACTGTTTTTAAGGAGGTCTCTCTCTAGAGCCTGAGTGTAATGACTTCTTGAAGAGATCTATATTTAGAAGTACTGTATATTTTAGAGTGTGTGGCGTGTAATTATATACGTTTCAGATGTGTGTACCTCAAAGCAATACTTATTTATGCTTTTCAACGTGAGCATGCATTAGGACTGAGATTATTTGTTGAAAGGAGTGATTCAGTAGGGGTGCTGTGAGCTTAGGTGTTTTATTGTGGTGTTAGAGACAATCTAATGTGTCTTTATTTTGCAGTGTGTGTTTGGAATCCATGCTTATGAACATCATTCTGTGCACATGGCATTGCGTACCGTGCTCTGCTGAAGGGTGACTCCGCAATAACGCTCACATTTCTTTTTGCACCTCTCTGCTGGAGCTTGATTGATGCAAAGTGAAGACTCCAAAAATAGAACTGAGGTCAACAAGAGCAGTGAAGTCTTTCCCACTGGGCCACCAGCGGCCTGGCACGTCTCCTCACTCTACCAAACATAAGTTTGCTCAACTAGAGAGTGGGGGAGTTTATTAAGCAGCAGTGGCTAGAGAATTTGCTGTATGCCTTTTTATCTCAGGGGGTTGGGAGGGCTGGCTTGTGTTTTACTAATCTTTAAGACTTGTTTTCGAGTAGGCCATTGTAGGCCCTAACTTGGCATAGTTATTCCTTTATTCTTTGGAAATTTGATCATAGTCAGGTATGTGAGACCTGGGGACACTAAACACCAGTTTCTATTCTGGTGTGTGTATTTGTGGGGAATTTCAAATTGGGTAATCTGGTAATATTCATAGCCAATTTTGTAATGTCAATAATTATTTTGTTAATACTTGTTGTTTTAATTGTTGAGTGTCTAAGTTTGCAATCATCTGAATTACCCATACAGATATTCCATCTGTGACATACCGCGTCGTCCGTCCTGTTCCAGCCCTTCGTGTGACACGCCCTCCTCGTTACCTCTTGTGATTCCCGATCGTTTCCACCCGTGTGGCGCCGCCGCACGCCGGTCCTGTGCTTAGTCCTGTGTGTATTTAAGTCTGCGCCAGCGTCTGTTCCGGCAGACGCGGCATAAAAGTGTCTATGTTACGTGGTGTGAAGTAAACCCCCTTGTCTTTTGGATCATTTGCCTGCTGGTTTCTTTGTCCGCCCTGCGTTCACCCCGTACCGTCACACCATCCATCTTATATAATCACTTATAGTTACACTCATTTTATTTAGCAAGCACTTTCTCGCAAGGCAAAGCACAAGCGAGGCATATGGCATATTACAAAGATGAGTTGACCAGGCACAAGTGCAGCTAGGCTGATGTCATGTGACCATTTTTCAGTCAGACCAACAACTGTACAAAGTAATGAGAGTTGTAAGATTCATATGGAAGTAAATTAATGACAAAAGTCACTGATGCAAAAAAACACATTGAATTGTACTTATCGAATAAAAACACTTTGCATTAATGATGCTTTGAATTTTTGGGGACTGTAATTTGACCTGATCGGATCTGACCTGACCTGTAATTTATTGTGTCTATACATTTAAACATTGCATATTTTAGTTTTTAAAGTGCATCTTCATAATTCACCCACATGAATTCAGTTAATTTATTTTCACCTCAAAATAAATTTCAAAAGAACACATTCAGCTGAAAATATTTGATGTGTTTTACCCACATCTTTAATATTCAGTCCTCATTTTCACTTTACAATATTCAGTCCTGTAATATTCACTTTATTAATACACTGCCACAATTTCAGTTGTTTAAAATACGGTCCGAAATTCAACCTCCTACATCCGGGACTAGCTGAGAGAGCTCTCCTCTGCAACCGCAGTCAAAAGGGAGCAAGCAGTAAGTACAAGCACTGGTTGACTTGGCAATACATTTTCTTTGATTGTATCATTTATGTTTCTTGTCATTTATTGGTCAATAAGATACCTTATTGTGACTCCAACTGATAAATTGTTATGTAAGTAATTTGATAGCTGCATTAAATATCACCAAAATAATTTTGCTATCATAAGCTGCATGCAAGCAACTACAGGGTCAGCTAGCTTGCAAGCTAACCAGCTTGTTAGTTATGATGTTTCCTTATTCTAGGAACAATGAGACTTCCGGTATGTCATTTCCCGCTCTTATGTCTGAAATTTAAGAGTTAAGGTAGACTCCTTAGTGCACACAGGATATGTGGAAAAATAAAAATAAAACAGAACATTTACAACTTCGTATTAAGAATCAGAATCAGAAGACTTCATTAATCCTGGAGGAAATTGCTCAGAAAACCAGGGGACATTTCTCTGTTGGAACAAATTAAACTTTAATGTAAAATATTTAAAAAGCTGAAGTTATATGCTGATATAGTTTGATATAGTCTGAGTATTAATCGTGTAATTCATCGTGTAATTTTTGCTCGTACTTTAGTATAGGGGCATAAAACTCATTTGTAGACTCAGTATGCTTGTTAATTAATATATAGGTGTATTAACATTAATAATAATCTATTTTGCTTTATATATAGGATTGCAACTGGGTATCCACATACTCAGAAACAATAGAAAACACCACTGGTTTGATTCAGGGGTGTATTTAGGGATGAATGGATAGGGGACTGAGTCTTTAGTCTAGGGTAAAAGCGACAGTGACAAGGAATAGGCTAGGAGCGGGCAGATAGCAAACATATAATATAAAAAGCTACTCATGACTTAAGCCAATAAATACACATTTCTTTCAGTGGGTTAAAAAACATTTTAGGGGGGCTTCAGGGCTAACAATGTCCCTGGTTCTATCATATTTACAGCACTATAGATGATGGTCGTGGTTTAAACACTGCCTGGGTAGCCAATACAGCATTGTACAGAGACTGGCCATGTGACACTTTAACGTTGAAAACTCCAGGAAGACGGGATTGTAACCAAGTAAGACTGCATATCCACGCAATCCTCATAATAAAACCAAACACTCTATGTTTCATCATTGTAGTTAAAAGTCTTAACACTGTTGCTGGGGGTTGGTCCTGTGTTTTTATCTTTAATTGTTTAATTGTTAACTAATTCAATTTTTGAATCATTTCATGCCTGTTCACAGATATAACACCGTTTTCTCATAGATTTCACTCGGAAAACAGCTCATCGTGATCGTAGCTGGTTATTGAAACATTTTGTGCATCTACTCATTAATATATTCAGTTTAAACCTTCAAACCTTCATGAGCTCTTATAAATTATTTTTTTGCCTCACCTTTTTATTACAGGTAAAGCATGGATATCGCCAATGGAGGAACTGGATCTCAAAATCCACCAAAGAATATACTGGGAAAACAAAAGGCTGAAAAACAACACAAACCCATTATAAGCAAACTAAGGTGGTGATGTGAAGGCTGAAACAAAAAATAAAGCACACAATATTAAAGGCAGAAAAGAGTTCAAATTAATAATAATAATTAATATAATGAAACTGCAGAGGCAATCTGATTTGAGGAATACAATAAAACTTTCAGATTTCGTTTTAAATGTTAGGATTTCATTTGCTTAATTCAATTGAATTAATTTCAATTTTATTTGTATGGTGCATTTTCACAACATTACATTGTCTCAAAGTGCTTTACATTATCCCCACCCAAACCCCCCAGTGAGCAAGCCAGAGGTGATAGTGGCAAGGAAAAACTTCCTGGAAGGAAGTATCCTGGGGAGGGACCAGACTCAAAGGTGGGCGGGGGCATCCTCCAGGGGGCAGCAGAGGAAGCCCTAACCCTAACCAGACCCAAAGGGGGAGCCCATCCTCCAGGGGGCAGCA
>JABFEA020000130.1:13435469-13446607 GCA_019775915.2 Cyphomyrus plagiostoma | reverse complement strand
CACCTACTTGGTTCTTTTTTTGTTTCCTTTGGTTACACCCCCCCCCCCCCCCCCCGATCTCCTGATGGTCAGCACTTCTCCCAGCCTAAAGATGTTCAAGTACAGTCAACATCTGCTGAGGTAGCAGTGTTATGACTGTTCTCCCCCACTCTGTTAGCTGTCTGCGGCCTTGGAGGCCTATAGGAGCCTTGAGGGCCTTCTGTTAGTCGTCTGCATATTTCACTATGTGTTAGTTATATTTTTCTAAGTTCATGTATTAGTAATATCCTTTATAAGATCTGTGCCCACACACTCTTGACTGGGAACACTACAGGTTTACAAAGTTGATTAACCCTCTGGGCACAGCGGTCCCGCCGGCAGGGCCTGACAGGAATTTCGCCAAACCGTTTAAATAGCTCTGCGAGTTTTTGTCATATACACATTTAAAAACACCCTCAGAAACCTTGGACAGTCTACTTTTCAAATATATATAGGTAGAAACTAAATATATTTTTACAGCTTTGTGATATGAATAGAAAGAACAAGAGTGACTGACTTAAGTGTCTGCGTCTCGAAGCAGCTCTGATCGCTTTCCCACTTGCAAATCAAGCTATTCGCATATCATAATAACGTGATAATCCGACAGTTAGTATTGGGTAAAGAAATATGTGAATACTCCCATTGTGACCAAAATAAACAAGAGCACATGTCTGGGTAGTGTTTACACTGACAATATGGCACACGAATATGTCTCTGCCGCTGAAGCTTTGCACCAATGTTGCCATTTTCAGCAGTGACTCTCATACCTGTATCCATGGCTCAGTGTGCTAAGCCTGTGTGCCTGTAGTCACAAGATCGCTGCTTCAAACGCAGCGTATGTATAACGTGAGTGGCGATCTTAAGCTGAGAGCAGTCCTACAAGCTGCTAATGCAAGTAAAACAAAGAAAGGTGGCGCGGTTTGCTTTTTTGCCTATTTATTGCTTTCTATATTTATATGGTCGCAGTTTTTCATTTTTCATTCCATCTACTAATAAACTTTGAACGGGATTTTATTGTTGCTACTTTTCTTATGTTTCAAACTGCCTTTCCAAAGTGATGCGTGTGGGGTGCAGTGACATTCCAGACTGATGGGCCATTGACAGTATGCAAACTACTACAGGTGTGAAGTCACCTATCTCATCAATATTCATTGTGCAGGGCACTGGCTTTGAGAAAAAGAGTGCCACTCCAAAGTTGTAACACTTTAGTAATCAAACCACATAAAATTTCAGAATGTCTCATTCACCTATGTGTAGCCAACCCCTGTGTTTCTAAGCTTCAGAGCTCAAAAGTCTTACCTAGAAATGTCTGTAATGTGATTTTTTTACAATTTCTCAGCATGTATGAAAATAAGTTTTTGAAAAGTATGTTTAAAGTTGATTTTAACAAAAAATAGAATAATTTTAAGTGGTATCAGATTACTGGTGCTGAATGTGTGCTGAATAAAAGCACATGTAACACTTTGGGATAAATGTTTTTTAGATAGGTGAAATATTTTAAAATGTCAGACTTTGGCATGTCAGACTACCCCCAAAGTGGAAAAGAGACCTCAGGGTCTGGAGGGTTAAAACACTGAAAATTCAATGAAAGAGCTGATCATCACTTTTATATGTTCAAGTGTATAGTGTGCAGGATATCATCAGGCCTTGTGGCAATCAGATGTAAAACACAATACTTAAGAGTGTTTTAAGTTGAAATCAGTCAAATCTGACCAGAACACGACAGGAAGATTAATGAAGTAATCTCTGTAATAGACTAAAAAGTAAGGGGCATGCTGTTCCCAGTGGCAGAAACAGCAGCGGCGATTGTAACAAGTGTTCCTCTTTCGGCGGATGCGTGGCGATGGAATTGGATACTGGGGCTGCTGTGTCATTGATTCCTTGGGAACAGTATAAAAGAAATCTGAGCCAGCTGCCTCTACTACCCACTGATATCATGCTAAAGACATACACGGGTGAGCCTTTGGCACCAGAAGGGGACGTTAAAGTGCAAGTAGAATTAAACAAGAAATGTGCTGTTTTGCCCTTGTATGTGGTGAAAGTGGATGCTCCATCTTTGTTTGGCCGGGAGTGGCTGAGAGTCATTAAACTGGACTGGAGAGACTTAAAGACTGCATGCCATTGAGCAAAGAAACAAACAATTTAGAGGCTGTGTTAAAGAGTCACTCAGCTGTTTTCTCCAAAAAGTTAGGCACAATGAAAGGGGTTAAAGCCAGACTCACCCTAAGACCTAATAGTGTGCCAAAATTCTGACCACCACGTAATGTGCCGTATGCCCTTCGACCGCGAATGGAGACTGAACTAAGACGCCTGACGGAGCTTGGGGTAATCTCACCAGTGGTGCATAGTGACTGGGCTACGCCCGTAGTACCTGTCAGCAAGAAGGACAGCACAGTGAGACTGTGTGGGGATTTCAAAGTCACCTTCAACCTAGCTCTCTGCGTGGATAAATAACCAATTCCACGCATTGAGGACTTGTTTGCTTCTCTAGCAGGAGGTCAATGCTTCAGTAAGCTAGATTTAAAGCAAGGTTTAACATTATGATGGAGAATGTTGAAATGTTTTTTTTATTTGTTGTTTGAAATAAATAAAGATTGATTGATTTATCAAATACTTATCTATAGATGGAAGTTGAGGAGAGCTCTAAGAAGCTGCTGACAATATCTACAGAAAAGGTCTATTTTGGTTCAATCATTTACATTTTGGCGTAGTATCATCTGCCACTCTATTCCAAAAGGCTATGGAACAATTACTTCTCGGACTGCCACACACTTATTGTTACTTGGACAACATCCTAGTCAGTGGTCCTCATGAACTGACACACCACAAAACACTGGATGCTGTCCTTGGAAGACTAGAAGAATATGGCCTATACCTCAAAAGAGAAGTGGCTGTTTTTCCAGGAGTGGAATACTTGGGCCTTATCATTGATGCAGCTGGGCTTCACAAATCACCTGAGAAGGTATGTCCCATTGTGGAAGCACCAGCACCAGTTGATGTCAGCCAGCTACGTTCTTTTCTAGGGACTATTACAGATGCTTCATTCCCAATCTACCCACCGTTCTTAAACCATTGAATGAACTGCTCAATAAAGAGAAGAAATGGCAGTACACATCAGCCTATGAGTCAGCATTCCAGAACGCTAAAGCACTACTAGTATCTCAGGAAGTTCTCACTCGCTACAATCCTGAGCTGCCTCTCCACCTTGCTTGTGATGCTTCACCCTATGGGGTCGGAGCTGTGCTCTCACACATCATGCCTGATGGCGAAGAAAAGCTATAGCCTATGCATCACAAACTTTCAGCAAAGCAGAACGAAACTACGCTCAGATTGAGAGGGAGGCATTAGCAATAGTCTTTGGAGTACGCAAGTTCCATCAGTACCTTTATTGTAATAAGTTCACTCTACTCACTGACCATCGCCCGTTAACAACCATTCTTAGTCCAGTGAAAAGTACACCTTCAATGGCTGCAGCTCAAATTCAGCATTGGGTGCTCCTCTTGGCAGCACACAATTACGCCATTCAGTACAGGAAAGGTGCATTGCATGTGAGTGCTGATGGACTGTCGAGGTTACTGCTCCCTCACACTCCTATTGAGGAACCAGGTGCAATACAGGTATTCTACACATCTCAGTTGAACACATTACCAGTTAGTGACACCGAGATCAGACATAACACCATGTCTGACCCCACCTTGTCTCATATTATGGAAATGGTCACAACTGGTCAACTCCCAGCTGCAAATGATGTGGGTGAAGAGATGTCATCCTGTCTTCTGTGCTGCCACAATCTCACAACACTACAGGGATTCATCATGTGGGGTGTTAGAGTCATTGTACCACCTAAACTACGCCCCAGTGTTTTAAAAGAGCTCCACACAGCACATCAAGCTCTAGTAAGAATGAAGAGCTTAGCTCGCAGTTATGTTAGGTGGCCCCGCATCAACTCCTAGCTAAAGCTAAAGCCTGCCACGCATGTCAGCTAGACCCTGGTCTAGCACCATTACACCCTTGGAGGTGGCCATCCAGTCATTGGGAAAGGATACATGTGGACTTTGCAGGTCCATTTGAAGGACATATGTTTCTGGTCACCATGGACACACATTCCAAATGGCCTGAGGTGCATCATGGACAGCACCACTGGCAATAAAACCATACAGGTGCTTAGGGGCCTTTTTAGTCGCTATAGCATTCCACACATTCTGGTGAGCGACAATGGACCTCAGTTCTGTTCTGAAGAATTCCGCACATTCCTGAAGTCCAATGGTGTCAAACACATCTGTTCAGCACCGTACGATCCTACCACCAATGGCTTGGTGGAATGTTTCGGGCAGATGTTCAAACATGCTTTAAAATCATCCAGAGGAACAACACCAGTGCAAAAATGCCTTGATACATTTCTCTTGACATACCACAACACCCCCCACATGACAAAAAAAGAGATGCTATGCTGTACGTTGGACGCAAGCTGTGTTCTCGATTGGATTTTATGAAACCCAGTGTGGCTGGAGCGGTGCATCAGTCACAGGGCACTCAACAGCAACACCGTCTCCAACGCTCTAAAGAGAGACAGTTTGGGGTTGGGGTGCCAGTTCTTATGCATGCAACTTTAAATGGAAACAAAGGGTAACGCTCCAGTCTCAGCTTTGCATTCGCTGTGATAGCATTGAACATGTTTATAGTAGCTGAGTGCAAATATTTAGACTGTAAAAATACATTTAAACAATGATAGACAGTAACAGCAATTATTGTTATATAATAAAATGCATTTAAAAATAAAGATTTCTTATTAATTATTTTAATATTATTAATAAACCATTCATGCATTTAATTATAATAATATTGTCATGCCGAGTAGGAACAGAACAGAGACAAAGGCGCAGACATCAGGGAATACAGGGTTTAATTACAGGTAAGGCAGGCAAAACGCAGACTGACCAAATTGGGGAAAAAAACAAACGTGGACTAAATACAGAGGACTACTGACAACAGCCTGAAACAGCTGATCACACGGGGATTCCACAAGGGGTTAACGAGGGGGCGTGGCACACGGAAGGAGCCAACGATCGGGGCAGGACAATGTTTGGATAAATTTATTTTGATACTTAACAAATTACTGTTTTGGTAAATGCGCTTAGATGTGTTTAGTACAGTATGTGCTCTTCTTGTTTAATCCGGTTCATTTTCGGTTTAAATGCTAATAAAATAAAACATATTTAGGTGTAATTTTTTGTGGCCAGGAACCAATTAATTGGTTTTCCATTATTTGTTATGGGGAAAATTCGATCACAACTCGAACTTTTTAGGATTCGATCCGGTTTTCTGAATGGATTATATTCCAGTTCTTAGGTACCATTGTAAAAAAAAAAAAAAAAAAGTCAATTTTAAATTGACTATAAATATTTTGAAATAAGTAAGGGAACTGAACAATGAGCTTCTAGGGGTTGGGGTGTATCTGTGATTACCTTCTAGGAGTACAGCTTGTAAGGGTGTTTTGGAGATTATTATGCCTATGAGTCCATGGCTTTTTCCACAATGTGCTCTAATAGTCCTTTATAACTTAATGCATGTCCAATGTAACTTTAAATGGAATTAATTAAGTAAAAATCAACTACTTGCAAGGATATTTAGCATGACTAAGTAAACTATCAAAAATTAGAATGTTAGGTAACACTTTACTTAAGGATGCTCTTCTAAAGGCTACATGACACCAACATAAGCTCTTCATGATAGCTGATATAACTATCAAGTGGACATATCTTTGTTCACTGGTACAGGTTTATGTTGACATAAATTTGTGTTATGACACTTTTTTCATTCAACTGACTTACTATACTTCTGTGTATCAGAGGGACATAAAGTGTCATAATGTGTCATATAAAGCCAGCTGTAAAACCGAAGGTAAATTCTTTTTAAAGGAGCATTACATGGCCACAATTAGCAGCAGCATACAGAGAAAAAAAAAAAATAGTTTGTGGTAATATCAATATAAGTTGTACATCTGGAAACAACATATTTTGGTTGGGGTGGCTTATCCCAATGGATCTTCTCCAGAATGGATAATGTACACCTTAATTCAGTTTTTTTAATATAGCATGTGAGAACAAAGGAAACTTGCTAACGGACAAAGATCAGATAAGGACCATGAATGAATGTGTTAAACAAAGAAAGAAGAGTCTCTGGAAGTTAGGACACACTGGTAACACTATTTAATTTTCCAGACTCTTCTGGTATAACCATGATATTGAGATTGAGATTTCAATCTACAGGGTGTATAAAAGCCAAACTTAAAGACTTTATTTAGGCTGTGGGTCTGTTGGGTGAGAGGTATGCAAGGCAGGATGTCTGGGGAGGGGGTTGTGTCCCCTGTCCTTGAGGTCCACTCTGCTTGTCTGTAGGTCCCTAAATCTTTGGGCAATAAAAGTTGGAGTGCTTGCCATGGTGGATGCTAGTCGCCGACCTCGTAGCTGGTGTAAATTGGACTAGTTTTTGCTTCGAACTGCTCATGCTACGTCCTAGAACCTTTTAACTGCTGTGAATGAATTTCGTCGTCGTTGTTTGTTCAAATAATTATTTTGAAAGATTGATTGGGAACCCCTCTTACACACACCTTACTGCTCCTTGGTCAAACTGGAAGTCCCCTGGAGAGTCCTTTTCTCTTTTTCAGTGCATGGTCTTTCATTTGGCAAGATTCAGCTGCCAAAACATGATGCAATTAATATGTGGGCAAGAAGGCTCAACTGGAACCCCACCCCCTGCACTCACACACACATAGAATATGTCCATGATGCTTTGCCTCTAATGAGGAGAGAAATTGTACTGCCTAATGTAGGGAGCATCAAGGGCCCCTAATAGCAAGCATGAGCTTTATTCAGATAACGTAGCCTAGAGAATTTACAGTTAGATATTCTAAAGGATTGTGTTCTCTGCCTAATCAAAAATGTTATTCTCTACAGGGTTTCTAGACTAACTGAACTAAATCTGACTAGACATCCTTGCCTTACTGTTTTCTGCTTTTATTTTATTTAATAAAATGTGCTATGTTATGTAAGAGAGTCTTAATGTGAACAGTATTCCTAGCAGTACCTAATTATGCAGCTTCAGAGAGAATATTTTTGAATGAAATCAGCTTTATAGTTTCCAGCTTCAAGGGAAATGGATAGTCTTTGTATGCGTTTGAATGTTTAGATGAAAATGCAAATGAATTGGCAGGTGAGCTTTACAGAAACAATATGCTGGAACAGTGCAACTGTGAGTAGACGCACAGGGACGGGATTTGGGTTTTACCTAGAGTCATCTGTTAGGATTTCTACCTCCGACTTAATATTGCTTGACCCTTATCAATTCAAAAAACATTTTATTGCTCATTTAATCAAATGTTGCACAATGGTTTGTTGTCCATACCCCCAGTACATTTCTGCCAGGATTGTTATAGATCAATTAAAAGAGTAGTCTAAAAATAAAGATTTTAAAAGGTTGTAAATAATAATCTAATGTTAATGTGAAATTATGCTAGTGTCATAGGTTTTTCAATTAAAGAAAGCTGAAAGTTTACATGAATTATTTAGCCAATCTGTATTCAGTACAGTTTAAGTGTATATACACTGCTCAAAAAAAAAATAAAGGAACGCTTTGAAAACATCAGATCTCAATGGGGAAAAAATCATGCTGTATATCTATACTTATATGGACAGGGTAATGTGTTAGGTACGAAAGGTTGCCACATCATTTGATGGAAATGAACATGATAAACCAACAGAGGACTGAATTCAAAGACACCCCAAAAATCAAAGTGAAAAAATGATGCGGTAGGCTGGTCCATTTTGCCGAAATTTCATTGCATTACAACTCAAAATTGTACTCAGAAGTCTGAATGCCCCCCATGTACTTGTAGGCATGCCTGACAATGTTGGGGCATGCTCGTAATGAGACAATGGATGGTGTCCTGGGGAATCTCCTCCCAGATCTGAACCAGGGCATCTCTGAGCTCCTGGACAGCCTGAGGTGCAACCTGGTGAAACATAATGTCCCAGAGGTGTTCCATTGGATTTAGGTCAGACAAGCATGGGGGCCAGACAACGGTTTCCATTCCTTCATCCTCCAGGAACTGCCTGCATACTCTCGCCACATGAGGCCAGGCATTGTTATGCACCAGGAGGACCCCTGGACCCACTGCAACAGTGTGGGATCTGACAATGGGTCCAAGGATTTCATCCTGATACCTAATGGTAGTCAAGGTGTCATCGTCTAGCCTGTAGAGGTCTGTTTGTCCCTCCACGGATATGCCACGCCAGACCATCACTGACCCACCACAAAAACGGTCTTACTGAAAAATATCACAGGCAGCATAATGTTCTCTGTGGCTTCTCCAAACCCTTTCACTTCTGTCACATGTGCTCAGGGTAAACCTGCTCTCATCGGTGAAAAGCACAGTGCGCCAGTGGTGGGCCTGCCAATTCTGGTATTCTATGGCAAATGCCCATCGAGCTCGACAGTCCTGGGCAGTGAGCACAGGGCCCACTATAGGACGTCAGGCCCTCAGCCCACCATCATGAAGTCTGTTTCTGATTGTTTGCTCAGAGACATTCACACCAGTGGCCTGCTGGAGGTAATTTTGTAGGGCTCTGGCAGTGATCTTCCAGTTCCTTCTTGCATAAAGAAGCAGATACTAGTCCTACTTATGGATTAAGGACCATCTATGGCCCTGTCCATCTCTCCTACAGTAACTGCCTATCTCCTGGAATGTCCTAATGATTTGATCCACCCCTACAACCCTGCGCGTGCCCTGAGGTGTGTGGGTCAAAATTTGCTGAAAGTCCCTCGCACTTATTTTCGCACTAGAGGTGACCGATCCTTCCAGGCTGTAGCTCCCAGGCTTTGGAATGATCTTCCCTCCTCTTTGCGCTCAATGGACTCTGTGGACAACTTCAAGAGCGAACTAAAGACTCACTTATTTGCTCAGGCATTCAATTAGTGATTTATGGGCGGTTATTATTTCTGTGCGGTTTTGGCCTTTTACGTGTTATGTATTATTTTTTGTTTTTAGGTCTTTTATTATTTTTAATATCTTGTGAAGCACTTAGTGGCTCTTGTCTGTGAAAGGTGCTATACAAATAAAGATTACTTAATTACTTACTCCTCCATGGCCTTGAGGCTGGGCTGGGAGACATAGTAAACCTCACAGGCACATATTGATGCACCATCCTGGAGGAGTTGGACTACCTTTGCAACCTCTGTAGGGTCCAGGTATCGCCTCATGCTACCAGTTGTGACACTGACCATAGCCAAATGTAAAACTGTTAAACCATTCCTGTTTTGGGGGTTGTCTCATTGTTGCCCCTCGAGTGCACCTGTTGTTAATTTCATTATCACCAAAGCAGTTGAAACAGATTAACAATCCCCTCTGCTACTTAACTGACCAGATCAGTATCCCAGAAATTTAACTGACTTGATGCTATACTCTGACTAAAAAATGTTCCTTTAATTTTTTTGAGCAGTGTACAAATCAATGGACATACACAGACTAAAGCAACAACACAAAGAACCCATGTAGCATTTATAATAGTGTATTTTACAAAGTATAGCAGTCATTTAGTTACAACACAAGCACAGGATTGCAACCCAAATAACCTATCCGCAGGTATTCTCAAACACGAAGACTAAGTAATGGTTAGACTTAAACCTTAGACTTTATTGTCTCCATTTGGGATTTTTTTTTCAATATACTGTATATCCCAGAGTAATATCACATTTTATACCTGTCATTACACAACATAGCTGTTGAAAATAAGAAGACAATGAAACCCAAATACAAACCTTGTTGCCATCATCATTGTAGCATTTTAGCTCAGCTGTCGTTCACCTTTTTTGGGTAGTATGGATTTCCAAATTGCTATTTTTATAGTCTGTTTCTGCTCTTTTTTTAGCACTAATGAAATTCAGCAGAAAAGTTATCAAATCAATGATGTTACTTTTCCCCGGGTATTATGAGCACTTGTCCCAAAATGGCATCCAGTTCATCAAATCATGTACAGGTTTTTCCGTTGGCACCACTTTTGTTATGATCTTTATTTTTTCTATAATCTTTCTTGAATTTTCCAGTGGCATTTTCAAGTGGCACTGTTCTGCAATATGTGTCCTAATTCTTCCATACTGTTTGCTGTTATAGAAAATACTTTTTTCACTCACATATCATTGAATCTGTTCTTCCAACAAGATTGGGTTTTGAGTTTGGGCTTCTTCATTGTCCATCCATCCATTATTATTACTTTCTTTTACACTTAATTTAGTGTTGTTCATTAACTATGCTTTTTCAAGATGGAAATTGTATCTTGTGTTTTAGAAGCAGGTTATTTGCATAACCAGTCGATAATGAACACATTTGCAAGTCCCACCTTAAATTACCAAAGTTCCAAAGGCATACCCTGATGATTTGGACTGGAAATTAATATAAACAAGACGGTACCAAGTTTTTAGTACCAAAAGTTTGGTGCAAATTGCTGGTGCAGTGAAAAGGCTCCTTTGGTGGTGTTTGCAAGTCTTGTGCCTGGAATTTGCATGTCTTCCTTTTGGGGCAGCGTGTGGCTCAAGGAGCTTAAGCCTTTGTCCCTATAATCAGAAGTTCGCCGGTTCAGACCCAGCCTCAGCACATCTGTGGGTTCTTGATCGAGGCCCTCAGCTCCCCAGGTGGCTGCCCTTCGCGGACAACTTACTCTACAAAATAGAGCAAGTTGAGGGGGGTGTAAAGACAATTTCCCCACAAGGTTCAATAAAGTATCTATTATTGTTCTCTTGGTTTGCACCCACATACAGTGCCCTTCATAATGTTTGGGACAAAGACACATTTTTCTTTATTTACCTCTTTGCTCAATAGTTTAAAATGGCAAATCAAGCAATTCACACATGATCAAAGTGCATATTCCAGACTTTAAAATTATTTGCATGCATTTCAGTTTCACCATGTAGAAATTACAACACATTTAATGCATAGCCCCCCTCATTGCAAGGCACCATAATGTTTGGGACATAGCAATGGTATGTATTAACTAGGGATGCACGATATGTATCGGACCGATAAACTATCGGCCGATATGAGGTAAAATTACGTCATTTTTATTTCT
>JABFEA020000130.1:13386456-13400707 GCA_019775915.2 Cyphomyrus plagiostoma | reverse complement strand
CATTTATGTAATTTATTTAAACTTTATTTTACCAGGTAAATTAACTGAAAACCAGTTCTCACTGCTTTACGTGATGTCTGGGAAAAATAGCAGATTCTGCATCGGAACTGCCTGGGATACAAACGTCATGCGTGTAACTAAACTCTTCAGCCAATAAGGGTAAAGGTGTGTCGTCACAGAGGCAGTTCTAGTTTGTGCAGCTGGGTGAGAGGTCAATGAAACTCACTGTAATGCATTGCGTCAGGATCAGAATGTTGATTTAAGCCATTGCTGTAAGCAAGTCGAACGCCCCCAATGACCGGACTGGGGAAAAAAACTGAAAGGCGGACTTAATACAGAGTACTCATGATAACAACCAGAAACAGCTGATAACCACGTGTGGGATCCCCATGTGATCATGGAGGCGTGGCACATGGAAGGAGTGGACGATCGGGGTAGGGCAGGGGTAATGTTGGGATAAGATCTTTATCGTTTTGGAAGCCATTAAGAAAAAAATGCTCAGAACTCAAACTTTTTAGGATTTGATCTGGAGTCCGGAACGGATTAAGTTCGAGAACCGAGGTACCATTGTAATTGTATCTGTGGGCAACAAAATATTCAAGGCAGTAAAATTTTTATATTGCATACAATTACCACTTGAACTTAGGTGTCATAATACAATGTCCCATAAATACGACCTAATATATTGCATGGGTTTATTGGAATATAACTGTAGTTTCCAGTTTCAACACTTGAAACATTCTCTGCAGTGTTCTACAATACATAATACATTTTTATATTTAAAAGTGGAACTACAGCACCGTATTCGCCAGACGCCTCCGTCGCTTGCTCCGCCCAACTAATCCATACTCGTGTGATACTCACCAACCTGTATAGTTTTTAGAAGCATGGATTACCTGGAAATGTGAAATTAATGTAGTTTTACCTTAATGGTCTGAGTCCTTGTTGTAACATGTATGTCAAAAACTATTCCCAGGACTCCAAGGAATATAGCTTTGACACCAGTATGCTGACATAGACACTTTGCTTGTAAAGACAATAACTCTAAAACAATTTTATGGATCTTGTCTTTTTTAAAAAAAAATTTTAGTGATGAACTAGAAATTCAGAACACCCCAAAAATTGCCAGACAGTGAAAGCAAAATAGGCCATCTTTGGCACTTGATCCTGTTAATCCAGTAACTCAAAACTATTTGACAGATATTTTTCTGCAGAGGCATTACTGAAGAGATTAAACTGAGACAGATTGCCCTAAAACTGAAAAAACGCTGTGTAGTGGCAGCAAACGGATTAGTGAAACCAGAAATCATTTGACCTTGTGAATGTGATAGGTCAAAAAGTATTTGTTGAATGTCATTCAAGATTCTAGATTTTTATTAGACACATGCATGACTATAGTGGTACACAGCAGTGAAATTATTGTTACTGCTAACTGTGCAATAAACAAGATATAAGGGTAAGATAATTTCTTGTAATAAGTTGCTAGCCTGTCACCACAGAGATCTTCATCCATATAAAGTTTCTGTGAAGCAAAAGTTTAGCTGTAGCTCCTTCACTTCCTCCAGTTATGTCATCTCATCCATGTTGGAGATCTACCACCACTGTGTCATACACAAATTTTGCAATGTTATTGGAGCTTTGTGTGGCTGTAGTCAAGTGTACAGGGAGTTAAGCAGCAAGCTTTGGACACAACTTTATGGGGCCCCACTGTTGAGGATGAGGGTGTTAGAGTTGTTTATTTATTACTGCTTCACCTTCTAGCTAAATGTCAGAAAATTGCACTAAATGTTGAAAAAGTGGCAAGTACAAGAATGTGTAGTAACTTTACAAACAGCGCCCCATAATATCGTGTAGCCCTAAGATAATTAAGAAAATTCTTTGCCCAATCTTTTCCAAATTTGTACACAAATTGTATGGCTGCTGATCTGGAGCTGTTTATATTTTGAAACAAATCGCACCAAAATGAAGAAACAGTGCTTACAGACACCTGAGATAATTAGAGGCTTATTCTTCTGAACACTCCCTGTGGTTCACTCTATTTATTATTACTGTGTTTACTCTGTCCTTTGATGGATCTTATTTCCACTTCACAAAAACATTGTATGGATGAAAATCTACACCTGTAAATGTACATGTCAAAATTACCTCAAAACTGGTAAACTGGAACTGCAAGACACCTGCAGCCTATAGCCACCATCTTGCGAAAACAGCCACCTGCCATCTAAACATATTCTGAGGATCTTCCTTGAACATTGTACAGGTCAATGATTCTCAAACTGTGAGGTGTGATATAATCTTCTGAGTTTTCTATAATAAAGTTTATATTAATTTTTCCATTGATAGCCTTCCTGTTTGGTATATTATAAATTGGCTAGCAAAATGTATCATGGGAAACTTGGCATAATTAATTGTGAGAGAATTTAATCACGTCACTTATTCTGGAGAGATGGGGAGAATGTGTAAGGTTGGCTTGTAATAATATTTAGTTTATACTGCAGTATTTTCATTATGCAAAATCTTCCACAGGTGACCCCTCCCCGCCAAAAGTTATCATAGGGGAATTTAATCATGACACTTAGCCCTAGTCCAGTTCTGAACAGGCACAGATCTGGTGAACTTAATTACATTGAGACAAGTCACAGAAAGTGCCTGGATCACTGGATCTATGGCTTTACCATGCACACAGACCCCAGGTTTTGCTCTTAATTGTGAATGTATATGTTTGACTGTGTGTGTATCCGAGTATGAAAAGGAGAGCATTAACTATGTTTAACCATTCAGAATGTAAATTCAGCTATCTGGCAAGATACAGTCACCAATATTTCTTGAGATTGATGGGCCAGGAATTAGTATAGCCTAATTTAGGTGTAAGAGCCAACAGTTAAAAATACTTATTTCTGAATATTGTTTTTGTTGATTGTAGCTAATCCCTTGTATGTACTGTAATTAAGAACATTCAATTTTTGTGTCTGAAAGGAACATGTCAATGCAGTCATGTAATTAAGTCTTTTGGAAAATGAGGAATAGAGTTTGTCTCAGAAATTGCCCCATTTTGGAAAATAAAATTGTGTGTCCTGTTTTAAAAAAAATCTGGGACATGATTTGTCTTGCATTTTCTAACAGCACGATTTGGAATTTAATCAAATGCGGTAGATCAAATAGTTTTGTATTCATCATCTTAATGGGCATCAAGTGTCAAAACTTCGCTATCACTATGCAGCGCTGCTTCGGGTTTGGAGTATTCTGTGTCAAAATTTAATTACTTCTCATACAATGCCTCAGCAAAGTTTGTAAAAGATTCACCAAATGGTTTTTGGGTTACCATCTTAAGAAGCAAAATGTCTGTAGTGGTGGGCGCAGACTGGTCCCAAAACCATATATATATATATATATATATATATATTTGAGTCCAGGGAATACAATTATTATAATTCTGAACAAAAAAAAAAATAGTGCAGATGGTTCTCCCCTCCTTCAGTGCACGAATCCCATAATTCCTGCAATGGCTTTTATTGTGACTGAATGTCCAGACATTGTGCTGTTAATCTTTATCACTCGCAGTTCTTTAGGAGATCACTCCACCATAAAGTATAAATTGAAATAACTGCACCTATCTTTAAGTGAGAGTAAAAGAGTTTCTTTTTCGTGAAACGTTGATATCTAAGCCAAAAGTTCTTGTGTTTGATAGTGATTCATTAGTGGTTAAGTATATCCACATGGATTTAGAATAACATCAACACCATCTTATCTATTAAACAACCACCCAGCAGAATGAAAGCCACAAAACTGATTTCAGTTTCAGATACAAAGTTAACTTTGAATCCTAACAGCAATCCAACTGTTCTATATTCCATATGCTTCTTTATCACTAACAATTACTGTATTTGTCCAGTTATAAGGCCATTTTGTATATTTTTTTTCTAGTTTCAGATTTCATACCTTAAATATAACATTTAACATATGCATATATCATTTTTCATACCGATGTTGGTGTCATTAAACCAATGTAATGACTCTTGGTTGTTACAAAATGTGAAAATGTCATGACCACTGCACTGACATTATCCACAGCAATGCTAACACTGGAACGTTCATGCTTCTGATTTTAGGGGGGTTGGGTGTATTCTGTTTGAGATGGCAACAGGTCGGCCCATGTTCCCAGGATCAACAGTGAAAGAGGAGCTTCACTTTATCTTTCGACTCATGGGTAATACCATAAACAGCATGAGCATAAAATAGTGTTGATAGTCAAGAGAAAACAATATGCCACATCACAGTACACTAGGATGGGTGGTACAGTGGCTCAGTGAGAGGGCACTGTCCCCTCAACCCTGTTTTGGGATTTGTATGCTACCAGTCCCATTTATATCTGTACAATTTGCACATTCTACCCTGTATCACACATGTTTCCTCCCACAGTCCAAAAACATGTACTTATGCTAAATGGTATCTCCAAACACCCTGGAGAATGTGTGGGTATGGGCCTCACAGTGGACTGGCATTCCATCCATTTGGTGACATCATTCTGCACATTTTAATTTGATCTCTATAGCCATCTCACTTGACGTATATTAATATAATAATAATGTATATATTTACAACTAAGACTTTCTAAATGCTTTTCATTAAATATAATAACTTCCACGTATTTGTCCTAAGAGGGGACCAAATCTGGACCTTTCTCTGGATTTTAACTTTGGTAAAGCAGATTTCAATGGACCTTGAATTTTGTTACATCCTATACCTGTACATTTACTGATCTCCATTGATATATGCATACCCAAAGGTAATCTCCTGATTGTGACAAACAAAAATTTTACTTCTGTATATTGTCCCAAATCTTTCAGACTCCACTTACCTCCATGAAGGTTATACTTTAGATTTTCTATTTTACATAAATAAAACTACTTCCTCTTACCTTACCAGTGTTCAACTGCTTGTTGTTCATTGACGATTGTACATGTCTAGCCAATTTAAGTTGGACCACAGAAGGAGAAGTCATTCATCAAGGACATAGTCCGTACAACTAAAGTTCCAGCTATTCTCCTAAACATTAGCAGATGTCTAAATTCTCACTTTATTTTACATGCACAGGCACTCCCAATGAGGTAAACTGGCCTGGGATAACAACCAATGAGGAGTTCAGGTCTTACCTCTTCCCCCAGTACAGAGCTCAGCCACTCATCAACCATATACCTAGGTAAATGCTAAAACTCATATGGGTTCACAAGTAATATATAATCTTTATCTCAGGGTAAGTATACCTGCTGCATGCAGCAAGTAAATGTCAAATACGAGAAATATGGTTATCCTGCATATTTTCCTGTTCATATTCTTAATTAGCAAATAAGCAAATTTTCTGTTTATTCACATAATAGTGTGAAAATGATATGAGAAATAATGACTTTAAGATTTTACTTACAATGTGTTAATGCTTTTTAAAAGTCAGTAATGCTAATTTCAGATTAGACACAGAGGGAATTGACCTTCTTTCAAGTCTACTTTTGGTAAGAAATATAACATTTAAATCAACCATACTGTGTTTTACTCAGTCTAATAATTAAACAAATTGCATGGCACATTAAATATTTGTCAATATTACCAATAACTAAAACCTTATAATTTAAATTATATTAAATTACATTAAAAAGCTGTTGAGAAGAATCTTCAAAGGAATATTTTCAGTCTTTAAAATTACAGTAAATTACTGTAAAAAATCTAACACTTAAATAAGCAGCATTTTACATTATCACATATATACTGTATAAACACTGCATTAAAACTGTTTGAAAAGTATATTAACTGCTTCTTGATGCCTTAAATCCTGCAGTATGAAACGAGAAGGAGGATTTCAGCTGAGGCCTCACTAAAGCACCCATATTTCAAGAGCCTAGGAGAGCAAATCCACAGCATACCTGATAGTAAGATGACATTTCTTCCTCATTCTCTTTAGGAATCATACTCTTACCTGGATATATCTCTGAATTACATTAACAACATTAACATTATAAATGAGAACAAGAGAGTCATTTTCATAAATTTATACCAGAGAATTTAAAAAAAAAAGGTGTAATCTTAGAACAAATTTGTCTGCACTCTACCAAGCTGGAAATGTTAATTGACAAGTATTGTCTGGCCTCTGACTTCAGAAATTCTATATCAGCTGATAGCAATAGATAAAAGGTGTACTAGTGTAGTAGTGGTGTGTACATGGTTTAATTAGTACAGGTTTTCCTCACATCTCCCTCACTTTTCTCTCTCCAGCATCCTCTGTGTTTTCCCTCAGAGAAGTGCAGTTGCAGAAAGACCCTGGACACAGAGCCTCAGCATTTCAACAAGGAGGTAGGCCTCTGTCCACCACAGACATTCCTGCGACTTCATGCTGCAATGTAAATATATGTATGTGCCTCAGAAACATCATAAGAATAACTTGTCATATATACACTTGTATTGGTGACTTTTTTTCTCCTCCCCTTAGCTCGAGGCAGAAACCGGAGACAGAGCATATTCTAATCCTTTTGAAGAAAGGTGTCCTAAAGAATAAGCAGGCTCCATTTCAACAGAACCATGCATATAAAGAAATTAACTCTTCAGCTAAGACTCCGGTCCATAGTTTTGGATCATGCAGCATGGAAGTCTTCTGTCACCCTCCTAATATAAGTGGGCAGTGAGAACTGCTTCTGCATTACTCCAGTGAGATGTCCAGAAGAATGCAACAAATATGAGAAAACCAATAATCAGTTTTTTGTAGCACCATACGAGCCAAAAATTGACGCAGAAAAACAAGTAGCCAATCAGCAACAATCAGTTACAGCAATCTAGCATGCAACTTGTGAGAAAGTTTGACTTCGTAACTTGTTATAGGAAACTTTGGTGTAGGTCAAGTTAAATTTTCAAGAGAAATCAAACATTTGTTAAGTTTTTGTGGGTGTGTTTTTTTAAGGGTAAATGAAGGCTAGTTCAGGAATATGTATTTTATTTAATGTTGTGCTTTTTATTTCCCTTCAAGTTTTGGTATTTTATATGTCATTTATGTATGGGACCATAAAATGAAGAAAAAAAGTTTTATCATAGGCAGGCATGGTGGTGCGGTGATTAGAATTATTGCCTCATACCTCTGGGACCAGCGTTCAAGTCTCTGCCAGAGTTCCGTGTGTGGAGTTTGCATGTTCTCCCTGTGTCATCATGTATTTTCTTCTGGGTGTCCCCCTGCAGTACAAAAACATGCTGAGATTGATTGGAGTTATCAAATTTATTGTAGGTGTGAATGGTATGCCCTGTGATGGGTTGGGATCCCATCTTTGGTTGTTCCCTGACTTGTGCCTGTAGCCTCCGTGATGAGTTCCAGATCCCCTGCAACCCTGCACTGGACAAGCTGGATAGGTGGATGGAAGTTTAATCACAAAAGTAATTACAATGGGACTGTAAAATACATATATTCCAACTAAGCAAATTTTAATCTGTGAAGACACCAGGACAACTTGTGGTATATTGATTTAGATATTTTCATATGTAGATTAGTAAACAAAAAGGGTGTTCTACAAATTAATGTATAGTGACTGTATTTCCCCATATACAAGGCTTATGACACCAGAACAGTATTATTATTGATAAAATGATTAATTCCAACCCTATGTGTTTTGCACTTGATAAATGTAATCGTTCAGGGGAAAATATATGTGTAAAAGAAATGCAATATACAATGTAATGTTACCTTCTGCAAACTCTTACGGCACGTAACACTTGCACAACCAGTAAGCATCTCTGCGACACTTTTCTTACATATTCATTGCAGATTAGTATGACTGTAAATACAAGCGAACCTTTACTAAAGAGCGGGATACAACTCACCATTTAAATTCTATCACTTAAAATATATTTCAAGAATACAAAGTAGTTTTGTTGTAGAAAATTTTTATAGTATTAAATGATTACTATAACTATTTTAACACAAAAGGTTATCACTATTTGCTAGTCGTATGACAAACATTACAAGTAACTACTGATTTAAATGATTACGGATATTTGTTTTATAAAATGTAGTTTATTTAGATTTTTTTGAAGAAAATGTGGTACTTAATATGTTGTGTGATTAATTGTATTACAGTGTGATTAAACAGAATGTAACGTGAGTACTGCCAAAGCTGATTAAAAGTTAACATAATGAATTTATATATCATATTAAACTTGTTTTCCTTTTTATGTTTAGGCCTACACAAACATTCGCATATACTGGTGAAACCGCGGTAACATATTTACAAAAATGTTTTTTCTGTGAAAAATATACTACCACTACATCCTATAGGTATAACGCTATGATGTGCGACGAAATACAACGGTGAACTATTAACCGTTGCATACATTAACCTCGAAGAAGCATTGTTTTACTATACCAAAACAAAAAGGGGAGGGTAAACTTAAATGCGCCTGCTTTAAAGCCCTTACCCCTACCATTCACCTGACACACCTCCCTGGAAGAGGAAAGAGAAGAAGCAAATAGGGAAAGAAAAAAAGTTGTTTGACAAGTATCAGGAACACTGACTGGAGGAGAAGGCACCGACTCCAATATCTACGTACGGCGTCCCCTGCTACCCAACTTCGGGGATGAGAAGGGATCGCTCATCTGTTCACTTCTGACAGAGCTAAAATGATTGTAGACGAGCGGATTCTCAGTCTCTTTAAAAGGAACTGGCAGCATACCCTGACATACTGGAGCGTTTTCTTCAGTTTCGGACTCTGTATCGCCTTCCTAGGTCCCACGATCCTGGACCTTCGGTGTCAAACGCAGTCCACGCTGCAGGAGATCACCTGGGTGTTCTTCTCCCAGCAGTTCTGCCTGCTTGTCGGTAGCTCGATCGGTGGGGTCTTCAAGAAAACGTGAGTGTTTATTTAAGTACTGCAAACGCTTAATGTTCCATCCGATGTTAATGAGGGAGGTTAGTACGTGGGTTTTCACGATACACCTTCTTGCTTGTTGAAATTACTTATTTTACAAAAAGCTTTCAGCCGCATATACCGGTCAGGATTTGTGGGGTGTTTCACTACGTGCCCAGCGAAAACCTTAAATAACTAGTGACTATTTAAAATAGTTTAACTTGGTTGTTTACTTCAACAGCAACAGAAGAGGTAATCATCGAATATATTTTAGCGCTTATCTGGTGTGGTCTGTTAAGTATTGTGTCTTGGTTATTTTATAATGTTATTAGAAATATAGATAAGTGTGCCTGTGCTGGAATCTAAGGAAGTTTAAATAAAACATAGACGAGATTGTCGTTTGCGCCATGGTATTTTTGCCCCGCTGCCTATCTTCTTTAAAAAAAAAAAAACCACAGGCAAACTTAGTCCCCGATCTTTTCAACAGTTATAACCCCCTGGTTTGTGCAATGTTTCGTCAATTTTTGATGTTTCATAAGTCATTTAAATGGCAGCTGTTTGACCTGGAAGTGTTGGAGGCATTTGGTTGTATTGTTTAAATTCTTAAAGCGAATTTGATTTTCTGCCCATCGGCAAGTATATTCACAAATTAACTTCATTGTCTTAATCTCTTCTGTGTGCCCGTTTAGCTGGCACTGTGCCAGTTTAGGAATGGACTGTTTGACGCAAAGCAAACCATACATATAGAGCCCCAAAAAAGAAACTGATTTTGGTTATTATGAATACTGAGTGGTTAAAGGTTTTACATGTTTCGATTTTTAACACATTTTTACTTTTAACATTAACATTACAAATTAAGTTACTTCGAGGCTACTATAATTGAGTGTCTGTTATGTTGTATCAGTAATATTAATTTGTTCCTAGGCTGACGGTTTGTCAGCAAAGCAGTTGTTCTGCCCGGTTTCCATTCAGTATCTGTGCTTTTGTTTATTAAATCGTAAGTGAAACCAAATGTCATGCATTGTTTATTGTACTTTTTCAGATTAATCTTTGTGTTATACGGGATTGTGTTTTTAACTTTGGTTTTGAGTAGATTGAACTGACAGAACTTTTTCAGAGGCTAACAGGAATGGCACTTTGTAGGTGTACACCGTTGCTGTACTTTTATATTATGGTGAACTAGCTATCAAATACAGATTTCTTAATGGTCTGAAGATTAAACACCACTATGAGTACAGGACTAGATAAAACTTGGTCTACTGAGTTATCAGAAAGTGAGTCAAGGTGACCCAGAGGTTTTAATTCTAAAAGATAAACTGCTGAGAAAATGTCTAAATGACTGTTAAGGAAAACTTTGCTTTTATCTGTAAGATATAGAGCTTTGTAGAGAGCTAATTGTTGCACCCTATTCTTTTCCTAGTTGCTAACAACCAATGTACTCTAATGCTATATATATACATATATAGCTATAGCAGACTATAATAATAATATAGCTTGTTTTCCATGTTGTTTTTCCCCTTTGCTCCTTAGGCTTTTATGTGCATTGTCTGCCCTCCTCCTGTCCTCGCTGTCAATCTCCCTGGTTTTTGCCATCATTCCCCTTTGTCACAATGTGCTGCTGCTTGCAGTCGCTATGGCCATCGCTGGTTTGGCCATGGGGGTCATTGACACCATTGCCAACATCCAGCTGGTCAAGATTTACCAGAAAGATTCTGCCATCTTCTTGCAGGTGAGGGAGTGCTCAGTGATCCTAATGTCCATAGTTCCTCATGTTTATGCCAAATCTTAGCTTAGCTTTTTATGCGCAGATAATTATACCCTGGAATGTATGCCAAATGTATCATAAGATTTGTTTGAAATCAGTAATATGGTGGAATGCATGCATGTATACAATTTCTCATAATACTAATTGTAGTATTAGTAGTACAGTGCTAAGTAAGAATGAGAGAGAGGGATATATGCAATTTTTCAAAATATTTTCCTATCAGAGGTAGATATTTCACAGTCAGAGAGTAGTCAATTGGTCGGTTGAATCAGATTTTTACTTTCTGGATCTGAAATGTCTGCCTCTTTTTCCTGTGAGTATTTTTATGATACTGCAGAGTTGGTGTGGTAACATGATATTCATGTAGGTTCAAAAAACATTTTAAAAAATGTAATCTTAAATCGTGTCATTATGTGACTGCTTGTTTTAGAATGGGGAAAATAAAAGTTGTCATCACTTTTGTTCGAGAAACTTTCTTTTTAAAGTAGCCCATTAAGTGGAGTAAGAGAATTTTTATACACTGCTTAAGTGGAATACCTGACACAACATGCAAAGGAATGCATAATAATATAGGAAAGGAATCAACTTTGTTTCACCTTTTCAAATCATCTGTAGTCTAATAAATGTTCCCCTTTTTTTTACACCCCTCCCTGCGAAATATACACAGGCTCTTCACTTTTTCATTGGCTTTGGTGCTCTGGTGAGCCCACTGATTGCTGACCCCTTCCTGTCTGAGACAAACTGTGTGGTGAGCAATGGCACTGGGAACACTACTGCTATGATGGAGCACCTGAGGAACACACTAGCAGGAGGCCCCATGCCCAACATATCCCAGTACGAGCTGCCTGTGGAGGGCGAGGTGATCACTCAGGTCTCCATTGCCTTCTGGATCATGGCCCTCATAAACGTAAGTAGCACTACTATGATTTTTCCTCCTTTTGTGTTCATTAAGTATTAATGAACACAAGTCATCATCCTGTGCCCAACCATTGAATTATTTTTCATTACAGTCTTCCACAATATTTTACTTATGCTAAAACTATCACAACTGTGTCCATTTTTGTTACCCTTTAGTATACTAGTAGCCACATCTGTCTGCAACAAAGCTATTGAATGGGTACAGTAGCAAGCTTGATGCATGCAAAATGATTCATAGGACAAGGTTGACTTATTTACATGTACCTATGTTGAATTTTTGTAATAACAAACATGCTTGTTTAAGTAGGTAGTTATCATTCTTTGGGTGACATTTGATGGAAGAAATACTGGCTGAACATTTGTATAGGAATGGAAAGGAACATTTTGCACCATTGTCACTAAACCTTAATCTCTAATGGAGTTTTACTAATAGTTAAATAACATGAATAAGCCATTCTGCTGATTATTGCAGTTTCTCAGATTAGCCTATTAAAAATGTAATACAGAGTAATGATTTGCTTTTCATGAGCAGATTAATTTTCCTGTTACACAGTAGTCTCCTAGCATGCCATTTGGGTGACAATGGGTGTCATCTGGTTTTCTTTCTTTAATTTCTTTCCCTTCCTTTTTTCTGTTCTATATTACTCTCTCAAATTATGTTTAATGTATCACAAAACATCCATGTAAAGCACTTTGGGATGACTGTTATATAAAAATAAATTGAACCAAACTGAACAATACATTATAGGTGAAAAATGCAGCCCCTCTGCTAGTCTACCAAATCCCTGTAAGTGTGAAGTTAAACATACTGAGGAATAGCCTCACTGCAGAGCTGCATTACTCTTGACTGGACCAGGAATCTGTGAAAGTCGAGTGACCTAAATAACTGAGTCACAAAAATATCAGTTAAACCAAGTAGAGAAGTGGATTGTCAGTTGTCGAATGACAACTTGCTGGTGTTATGCCTATTGACCTGCAAGTATAGCTGGAAAGAACATTAGATTCTCAAATGATTAGTATTACCATTCTTTCTAATAGTATAATTAGATTCTCCAGGTAAAAGTTAAATGTAAATTCAGTTCCCATCTTAAGAGTTAATGACTGATCCATAAATGTTGATGCATTGCCTTTTCAGAAGGTATGTATGCATTGCGTATTGTGACTTTTAAAAATTAGCTCATTAAGATATATTTAACTAATAATCTTATGTCAAATGTTAAGCTATGACACATCTATGAATCAGATTTTTGGCTAAGCAGTGTTTTCTGGCAATTCTTGTCATTCATACTGTGGGTTTAATAATGGTGAAGTTCGTCTGACTGCTGCTACCCTTTACCAGCTACCCGTGCCAATAGCAGTATTCATGTTAATGTTCCGGGAGAAGCTGATTCCCTGCTGTGCCAGCGGTATTCCACGATTACTGGATCGGGATGAACTTGCAATAGAAACTTGTCATGAGTCGAATGCAAAAGACCCAGATGCTGGCGGTAAGCAAAAAACATCCTCAGGCAGCACTTTGGTGATTGTACTTATACAATGCTTTTACAGAACATTACAAAGTATTGTGTAACGGAAAGAACAAATGCTAAAACTTCATAAGAGAAATGATTTTCTGAAAGGGTCTGGTTGTGCAGGACATAGTGATCCATTCTGCTGCTGTCAGAATAATAGTCTGCGAGGCCTGCCACCATCCTTCTTCGGAATCCACATCCTGGGTGGGATGGTCCTTTTTATGACAGACGGCATTGTGGTGAGTGTCCAATTGCTATCACAGCAGGAAGTGTTCTGTAGCTGACTACACCCTGCCCTGCCTGCTCTTACCATTTCAGTAAATAGATTGCTAAGTGAATCGTGTCTTATTTGCTTTCTTATAAGGATGTTTACCTTCAAGTTCGATAAAGCACCTAGTGACTGAAGAACAAACAATGTCATTTGCCTTTTCATTGTAGCAATGGTTAAAGAACCTTTTCAGCAGAGTAATAGGGTTCATCATATTACCACAAAGTTGTTAACTGATAAGTGCCCAGTATATCATAGAATACTGCTGCTGAGTATATAGTCATTAATGATTAAATGACCATATTCTTTACTGTCTATCTTCTGCAGGGTGCTTATGCAGGGTTTGTTTATACCTATGCAGTGGCACCCCCAATGTCACTGGCACACAGGACAGCTGGCTATTTGGCCAGTGTCTTCTGGGCAGCCATCACTGTGGGCCGGCTTGTATGCATCCCTCTCTCCTACCGTTTTCAGCCTGTTCGACTTCTTTTAATTAACCTGGTAATGTTTTGTCTTATTTTTACAATGTTTTATTTATTTTAATTCTTTGTTGAATGCTTAAACTAATGTTATTGTTATATTCCATATACAGTAGTAGCTCGGTTCTCGAACCTAATCTGTTCTGGACTCCGGGTCGAATCCTAAAAGGTTCGAGTTCTGATCAAATTTTTCCCTTAAATAATGGAAAACCAATTAATTGGTTCCCGGCCCCCCAAAGTTACACCTAAATATTTTTAAGCATTTAAACACAAAATGAACAGGATAAAACGAACTTTTTTTTTCTTAATGGCTTCAAAACAATAAAGATCTTATCCCAACATTACCCCTGTCCTGCCCCGATCGTCTGCTCCTTCCGTGTGCTACACCCCCCCACCCCCCCATTAACCTCGTGTGGGATTCCCATGTGATCAGCTG
>JABFEA020000130.1:13375775-13386356 GCA_019775915.2 Cyphomyrus plagiostoma | reverse complement strand
TAGGTCAAACTGGTTTGTTCGACTTTCAAGAAATTCGAGTTCTAGTGAGTTCGAGAACCAAGGTACCACTGTACTTTTATAGAAATATTTGTAAATATTTTGAGATTATGTGAGATGACAACTATTTAGATACATAATATCTAAATACTTGGAAGGGCCAATCCACTTTTTTTTTTTCTTAGTTTGATACAGATTGTGATACATGAACCTATTCTACCTTAATATTATTAGAGGTGCACTGATCTCACTATTTTAGTCCCAATATGCTCCTGATGCCTGAACACAGAGTATTGGGAGATATGAGTGCTTTTTTAAACTAAAATACAAATGGGGAAAAAAATGTCAAAAAGCTTTGTTATGCTTCTAGAAACATACATAATGTCCTTTTCCACCTTGTTTGTACATCTTGTTTTAAGCATTTTTGAAGCATTTGCAGTTCAATTTCAATATCTTCCAGGAGAGTATACGTAAGTGGCGAATGCTTAAAATGCCCCAGAATTTTTCTCCCCCTGGCAACGTCACTTACACTTGCATGAGGGGCTGCTATTCCAATTATCGCAAGCTGTAGCGAGTGTGCAAAACGGCCCAGTGTAGCAATTCCCAATTCAATCATTGCTTTTGCAGTATTATTCGCGTTGACTTGTACGGTTGTGTGCACCTTGTTCTGTAGGCATTTTTCACTGCTTTCACCTCTCAATACTTTTAAAAAGATTACAAATTGCTGTGCTACTAGTTGTTTCAAGCAGAAAATATTTCCAGATCGTCACCTTCTTATCTGATATTATTACGCTCCTCCTGTTGCAACAAATATGAAAATGACATCACAGTAGTGACTGTGCTCACACCCACTGAGTGGCAAAAAAATTGGAGTAGTTCAGTTTATCATTCAGTTTGAATGCCGCAAAAAGGACATCTAAAATGGGGAAAAATCTGACATTTTTATTATTCAAATCAATTTAACAAGAAATGGGAGCTATCATTTTACAGACTGTGGAAAAAGTAAATGAGTATCAGACAAGGATCGGTCACATATGGCCAAAACCCATTCGTCTAACACAGGGGTCGGGAACCTGTTCCCGGGATGGCTGGTGAGGATGCAGGTTGTTGGGATCGCTTCTCAACAAGCCAGTAACAGTGGGTCCCCATGACTGAAGAACTACTGTTTCATTATTTGCTGATTGAGAGGTCATCCCAAAAACCCACACCCACAAGTGCCCTCAATGGAACAAGTTCCCCACCCTTGCTCCAATAGATATGGATCTGTGCTGGATATCAGACTGGTACATCTGTAATGTAGAAGATGGCACTGATAATGACAATGGGTAGAAAATTTTTGGAGAATCTTCAGTCTTCATAAGTTATTAGAATACCGTAATACATGTTCTGTCTGAAGTTCATTCTGCTTAACTTGAGCAGGCAATACTTTTCTTAATTTTTCGTACATATGTACAATTCTATATGTACAAGAATAGTTACACTTTTCTTCTTGGTACTGCATACAAGCTGCAGAAATGTTTTGTGGTAGCATCTCATACTTTTGAATTTTATCTAATATAACAAATCCGCTAAAAACCATCAGTTACACGGTGGCATATTCATTCAGTAGGGTAGATTTGTTGCCTCAGATATAGTTTAAATCCCACCTCTCTTGTGTGTGCATGTATGTTTGTGCTTTCCTGTCATGCTGTTTTTTCATGAATACTCCCTATACATTTCCATAAACCCAAAATATGTAGTTACACTCACTTTCTCTCTAAATCGCCCATCGGGTGTGTTTGTGTGGTGCAGCTAGCATTCCTGCTAGGGTGTACCCCAGGGCTGTTCCCTGTGCTGCATAAAATGGGACCCAGCTCCCCGAATATGAAAACGGAATTAAATCTCTTAACTTCGTTTCCCCCCATTTTGTCACTTGTGTTAATATACTTGATTTATATTTATTTGCTGAACACTTGTGATCTTCAAATCACAAAAGAAAAGCTCCTTCTGGTCCTAGTTTCTGAAAAGCCAACAACATTTATTATAAATTTTAGATGTAGTGTTGCATTTATTAGTTTGTAGTTTGTAAAACTTTCCAAAATAATTAAAAAAAAATTATAACAAAAGGGACATGCGAGGAAGCACTGAGTTGATATGTTTGCTTGTCTTCTCTTTTACCAGGCTGGTGTGATCATCACTGTGTTACTCCTCCTCATTTTCTACACCAACAGTGTCTTCTTGTTTGTGGGAACATGCCTGCTAGGTCTGTTCCTTAGCAGCATCTTCCCCTGCATGCTGGCCTTCACAGAGGACATCCTTGATTATCGAGGTATATATCTTGATCTGTTTCTCTCTTTATCAGCTCTGTGGGTTCCTCGAGGTGATGACACCCAAGACAACTTTTGGAGCAATTTTACCAGGCAATTGCCAAATAGGTGACACAAAAGGCAACTAATGTGGATGATTGTGAAAAGTTGCCCACTGCTGATCATAGTATTTCAAACAGAAATTTGTTGCCCGATATCAATGCCTGAGCAGCACTGATCCAGGTATATAAGATTCTAACACATTTGGATGCTGTTCAGTCAGTTATTCAATATTTAGTTCAAATATAAGAACTCGTGGCCAAAGGTGGAAATTAGCAGGAGAAAATTTTAAACTGGAGTTGATAAAGCACTTCTTTGCACCGCATGTAGTTGATTATGGAATAGTCTTCCTGTTAGTGTAATGCAAGCTTGATTAAATCCTTTAAATCCAAACTAGATAAGATTTTAACATCTCTGAGCTGTTTTAAGTTCTCCCCAAATGAGCTTGATGGACCTCTTCTCATTTGTAAATATCTCATGAGCATTGGTTGGCAACACTACTCAAAATGTTGCCCTGTGTTTCGTCACCTTAAGTGTAGGAGCCATTGTGTTGGTCTTTATATATAAGGAAGCACTGATATTATGGATATTATTAGGATATATATCTTTATATATAAAGGAAGCACTGATTTTTCTTTGAGATTTCTCTCTTATCACAGGTTGTGCGACAACAGTCCTGGTAACCAGTGCTGGTTTAGGGGAAATGGTACTTCAGGTGCTTGTGGGTTCGGTAAGGGATGTAGTTTTTCTTTCCATACTCTTGTGCACGGTTACTTGATCATCATCTATCTCTGATATATATTCATTGTTTACCATTGCATTTCACTTGTGTGCTCGGCTGCTCCCATCATGTCTATTGTAAGCATTCTGCCATTGTTTACTTTTACATTGTGTATCAGTGTTTCTTCCCCATTCTCTTCACTTGTCTGCATTTTATGTGCATATACTATATTGCCAAAAGTATTGGGACACCTGCCCTTACACGCACATGAATTTGAATGACATCCTATTCTTAATACATAGGCTTTAATATGGATTTGGCCTACCCTTTCATCTATAACAAGTTCCATTCACTGGAACTAAGGGGCCAAGCCCAACCCCTGAAAAACAACCCCACACCATAATCCCCCCTCCACCGAACTTTACACTTGGCACAATGCAGACAGACAACTACTGTTGTCTTGGCAACTGCCAAACCCAGACTCATCCATTGGATTGCCAGACAGAGAAGTGATTTGTCATTCCAGACAACACGTCTCCACTGCTCTAGAGTCCAGTGGCGACATGCTTTACACTACTGCATCCGACAGTTTGCATTGCACTTGGTGATGTAAGACTTGAATGCTGCTGCTCGGCTATAGAAGCCCATTCCATGAAGTTCACTTCGTAGTGTTCTTGAGCTAATCTGAAGGTCACACAAAGTTTGGAGGTTTGTAGCTATTGACTTTGCAGACAGTTGGCAACTTCTGTACACTGCACCTCAGCATGCGTTGTCCCCGCTCTGTGATTTTATGTGGCTGTTGCTGTTGGAGTTGTGGTTGTTCCCAATTGCTTACACTTTGTTATAATACCACTAACAGTTGACCGTGGAATATTTAATAGTTAGGATGCTACCCGTCCATTCATGAAATTTCCTATCACAGGATCACACTTAAATTCACTGAGCTCTTGAGAGCGACCCATTATTTCACAAATATTTGTAGAAGCAGTCCGCTTGCCTAAGTGATTGATCTTCAACACCTCTGTCTATGTAAGTGATTGGACCACCTGAGTTCAACGATTTGGAGTGTCCCAATACTTTTGGCAATATAGTGCTAGTACCATGTTATTTTGTCACCACGCACAGTGTACTGGATATGGTTGGTGTAAAAATAAAGCCCCACTTGATCTTATTTAGTGTTAAACTTTATGCTTTTAAGAGTAATGTATGCAATGGTGTGCACCTCATCACATGTATACTTCATATTTCACACTACTCTTTCCACTACTGCCCCTTTTCTTATAGATCATTCACAGTGCAGGCAGTTACAGTTTCTTGCTCTGTGGCATGATCATTGGCTGCATTGGCTTCTTGCTGTTCTTTGGTCTACTCTTCTTTCATCGCATGCACAAGAAATACCTGGCAGGTATGCTACCCTACATATGCACACACTGCCCTGTGACATTTTAACCCACTGTTCCTGTTTTTCTCATTTTCATTTTGCTTGCACAGTCTGGCTTGAGGAGGACTAGGCCTCAGAAAGGCAACTAGGTGTACTAGAACTTTAATTTTGTAGCATCAGTCTAATACTTACAGAGCCCCTAAGTGGACAAAGGAAGAGAAAAAAAACGGCAGAAGGAAAAAAAAAAAAACGTCATGTTTTACGTTATAACCCAAAACCTTTTGCGATATAACCCAAAACTGTTGTGACTTTGATCTGGAAATATGAGTAATCAGTTAGTGCAAGGAACATAAATTCGAATTTTACTTTGAACTTGGTGTACCGTATAAGGACATTCAGTTTGTTCTCGGATCTAGGCATGATATTCACATAAATCTTAGGCAGATTAAGAGGATTTTATGTGAAAGGGGATTATTCCGACGGAAAAACTACTCTAACTTGGGTGATGTAATTAACTTTATTCACGAACAGCTTTTACATTCTGGACAGCTTCATTGCTATAGATGGATGTACGCAAAATGCAGAATAAATGGACTTCATGTGAGAAAAGAGGATGTGTGTTTGATTTATATTAATTTATTATAAACATGAAACAATTAGTAATGTTACTGAAACTTTACCAAGGCTTGCTTTACGAATTATGAATTAAACAATCAAATCTTACCACACTGAACTCTAAAGTGTTTTTTTTAACCGTTAAATTAGATTAATAAGATTAGATCAACCACATCATGCAAACAGTGGCTTTGGAAGTTGCACTTGAATGACCAAAAGTACGTTAGTCACCTGATTTTATTGTTCCATTACTACGGAAAGGTTTTGGGTTATATCGCAAAACATGACACCTTTTTTTTTTTTTTTTTTTCCTTCCTCTCCTCCTTTGTCCCCTTAGGGGCTCTGTAAATACTGACCTTTTAAATAAGATACTATTAAAACACCACACAAGAAAATACACATTAACTGATACCTTTTTACGTTGAAGACTGTTGCTGTATGTACTGTATTAATTCATATGGAATTAGTGAAATGTCTTGCAGGAAACTCCAAAAAGGCACCCATGACTGAAGAGCCAGGGCTGGACTGTGTGCAACAGTGATATTCAAAGATGTAGATGATGGTGTAAAAGGGAGACTAAGATTAATGGACTGTGTCCAGGTATTTATGGGATGTCTACTGGGACAAGATTGATTTCATTCTTCTAACAGTATGATATTCGGCTTCACTATCACTGGCCTAGTCCTGTTTCGACTGTACAGTGGGTGCATAAATATATATGCATGTACCAACATTTTTGCTAAATGCTCTTTACTTCCATTCTCTCTAGTCATCAGATAATTTCACTTAAAATTTAACGTGTTCTCTTCAAAGATCAAAAACATTCTACTGAAAACGGACTCCATTTATGTGCAAGATATATACTCTTCACAACGCGATCTTCTTCAAGATCATGTTCTTCCTTGAATGATGCATTGTTGATTTTTTTTTTTTTTTTTTTGTTGTCCAACATGGTCTCAATGAAGGAAAATATATTCCAGTGTTAAGTAAACAAAATGGCACAACTTGACCAGTCTTGCAGTGTCATGTACTTTTTCTTGTCTTGTGTGTCTGAATACCTGGAGTTTTGTCACTCTCTAGTCACATTGACTTACCTAATGAAATCATTAACTTTTGGTTACCACACTGACCTGCCTTGCACTTCAGGATTTTGTCTGGTTCTGCATTTTACTGAATAGAATTCCTGTGGAATCTTCTTTCGCATAATTACCTTCTGCTGGTTCATATTCAAAGAGGACAAAGCATTTCTTATCCCTTTCCATTAAATGGGGGAAATTTTAAACTGTGATCTACCAGTTTAGAATTTATAATTGTATGCATTTTCTACCAATCATCTGTGAATGATCAGAATAAAGAAGATTCCTCACCACCTTGACCATAAGTGTTAATTATTTTACATTTTCTTTTTTTTTTTTTTTTACATTTCATGTAGTTTACTCTTTGTTGGTGATATCATTTTGCTCAGGGGAAATTTTTTTTTTACCCGTAAACGCTTATGGTGCTTATCACTATCCACCAAGAAGGCCAAAAGTCATATTATAAAACGTTTGTCACTACCCAACAAAGCCATAAACCTCTTTTCCACCAGCCTCTATAATTCCAAATTTTAACTTGCAAAGAGAAAATTTGTTGTGAAATATAGTTTGAATTTTTTAAAACAATCACTTTTGTATTATGTGAAATAATATTTTATAAAAGACACTTATGAAATACAGTTTAACGATTGTATGAAGAATACAAACATTATGAAACATAACTTTCATGGAATTATTTAAAAATAAAAGGGCACATTTATTATTGCAATATTTTTTATCGATTATTATTTTGAAGTATTGTGGTGTTCCATACAAACATTGTCAGCAGTTTGGCTACCCTGAAATGCACAAATAGCTTTTGATATCTTTTCCTTATTTTAATGTTTGGCTTATTCTGCATATTGAAGTATCAGATCCGATTATTAGAGGTCATTCGAGATGCATGTGAAAACTCATGTTAATGCCAGGTGTGATGAGATGTATTTAGCGCTGTCCACTTGTGTTCAGATCACCCAGGATGCATATGAACAGGGCCTTGGATATGAAATATTTTCTTAATAGTTTTTGTTTATTGTGGAACCGAGAAGCTTAATTTACTTGTCTCTGTTACAAAATTTAATGTAATAATTAGGTGTGAGATACGGAGAATAATTTATTGTTGTTGCAATTATTGTTGTTAGAACTAATGGTTTAAAATATTTCTTCTAGGGATTTTGCCTAGTTTAGAGCAAATAACTGTAAATCTTTCTGTTAATAGGTGGCACATATCAACCAAAATGGATTAATAAATACCTCTTTTAATGAACTCCAACTTTATCATGGGTTATGATTTTGCAATAGGATGACACTCTGGGTTTCTGAATGTTTGTTATAAGCAACGTTGGTAGTATGGTAAAATATTTGGCTAAACTGTGCTAAACTTCGCCCATGTGCTTTCTCACTATGTGCTCTGGAGGGTTGTAATAAGTGACATGCCTCTACATGGCCAAATGTAATAGTGCAGTTTTCAGAAACAATATGGTTAGATGTGAATATTTCATATCCATACATTCACTCATCCATACATTTTCTGCCACTTATCCAAGGTTGGGTCGCAGGGCCAGCAGTCTACGTAGGGATGCTCAGATTTCTTTCTCACCAGCCACCTCCTCCAGCTCTACTGGGGGAATACAGCCAAGAGATATTATCTCTCCAACATGTCCTGGTTCTGCCGTGGAACCTCCTTCCAGTTGGACATGCCCGAAACACCTCCCCAGGGAGCCGTCAAGAAGGTATCCTGAAGCACCTCAACTGACTCCATTCAATGTGGAGGAGCAACGGCTCTACATTGAGCCCCTCACAAATATCCGAGCTCCTCACCCTCTCTAAAGGAAGGACCCAGACACCCTGAGGAAGAAACTCATTTTTGCCATTTTTCCTTGCAATCTCACTACCCAAAATTCATGTCTATAGGTGAGGTAGGAATGTAGATCGACTAGTAGAAGGAAAGCCTTGCCTTCCACCTTGGCTCCCTCTTTACCACAATAGAATGGTACAGCACTATGCTGATTGCCAATATGGATAATGTTACCCCATCTGGATTGGGGAGATCAGGGCCTTGCCTTGGAGTCCTGGAGTGGGAGTTCGAAGGCAATCGCCAGGTGGCCGAACCTCCGATGATGGGCCCTGTCTCACCATAACCTGAAGGGATAACATGGGTTCACCCTCCTGTGGGCCCACCACCTGCAGTGGGAGCCACGTGGTTAGGTGCGAAGTAAATTAGGTGGCAGTCGAAGCAGGGGGTTTTTACGGACCGATCGTCGGCTGCCAAAACTGGCTCTGGGCACATGGAACATAACCTCTCTAGTGGGAAAGGAGCCTGAGCTGGTGTGGGAGGTGGAGAGATACCGACTAGATATAGAGGGGCTCACCTCAGTGCAGGGCTCTGGCTCTGGAACCAAACTCCCAAAGAGGGGCTAGACTCTATTCCACTCTGGAGTTGCCCATGGCGAGAGAACATACGGGTATCTATAAGTGCACCTGGCACCAGAGCTCCCTAGGCTGATTTTGTAATTGTATCAAATTATTATTTGACATTTGGGTGATGAGAGGTTCTCATCTGTCAACTGATCACCACCAAGTGGTGAGTTGGATATGATGCCGAGGGAGGATGCTAAATAGACCTGGTTGATACATGCATGGCATGCTGGGAGCATCTGGCAAAGGCCCCTATCCGCGAGGTCTTTAACTCACACCTCTGTCAGAACTTACCTTGCTTCCTGAGGGACTCAGGGGACATTGAGTACGAATAGGCCATGTTCAGGGACTCCACTGTTAAGGTGGCATGGGGGAGCTGTAGCCGTAAGGTTGTTGGTGCCTGTCATGGTGGCAATCCTGGAACCCAGTGGTGGATACCAGGACTAAATGCAGCTGTCAGGCTGAAGAAGGTGGCCTTCCAAGCTTGGTTAGCTTGTGGAACTCCAGAAGCAGCTGAAAGGAACTGACAGGCTAAGAAAGTGGCTTTGGCAGTTGCTGAAGCAAAAACTTGGGTGTGGGGGTGTTTGGTGAGGCTATGGAGAACAACTTTCAGTCAATCTTGAAAAGGCTCTGGCAGACTGTCAGGCAACTCAGGGGAGAAGTAGGCCTTTACCCATGCAGTTTACTGCAGGGATGGAAAATTGTTGACCTCATCTAAGGATATTGTCAGAAAGTGGAAGGAATATTTTGAGGATCTCCTGAATCCCACTGATATACCTTCCCTCGAGGAAGCAGAGCTGGGAGACTCAGAGGGGCACTTGCTTATCTCTAGGTGCTAAGGTCACTGAAGTAGTCAAACAGCTCTTTGGTGGTAAGGCTCCTGGGGTAGAAGAGTTCTTGAAAGCTCTGGATGTTCTTGGGCTGTCTTAGCTGACACGCCTCGTCAACATTGCATAGACATTGGGGTTCATGGGAGTTTGCCCAACCAGTCTACACGTACATGTGGTTTGTGGACTTGGAAAAGGCATTGTGTGCCTCGAGGGTTCTGTTGGGGAGGTGCTTCAGGAACATGGGGTACGGGGTCCATTGTTGCAGACCATCAGGTCCCTGTACAGAGTGAGAGCTTGGATTGTTAGCAATAAGTCAGACTTGTTCCCAGTGGGTATTGGACTCTGCCAGGGCTACCCTTTGTCACAGATTCTGTTCATAACTTTTATGGACAGAAGTTCTAGGCATAGCCAAGGGGCAGAGGGGGTCTGGTTTGGGGGCCTCAGGATTGCATCTTTTCTTGTTGGAGATGATGTGGACCCGTTGGCATCATTGGCCAGTGACCTGCAGCATGCACTGCGGAGGTTTGCAGCTGAATGTGATTTGCAGCTGAGGTAGCTGGGATGAGAATCAGCACCTCCAAGTCAAAGGCCATGGTTTTCGACCAGAAATAGGTGGATGGCCCTCTCCTGGTGAGAATTCAAGTGACATCTGCCTTGTCAGGCTAAACTACTGGTCAATTTAAAAAAAAAAAGAATTAAAATTAGTAAAAAATTAAAGTGTGTACTCGCAATCTTAAGCCGCAATTCATGTGCTTGCGCTCCTGCATGAGTGGGACCAATAGAAAAGCTCTCATTTTCTCATTTTGATGTGCTTCAACTGCCCGACACTGAAGTATCCTGAACTTGGGAAGGGGGTACTGCTCATGTGGCAACCTGTGGCTTGCAGGCGCAAACAAGTCATTGTTTTATGATTTTCAACTCTTGCTTTTACTTAACATCCTCATATGATGTTGTGCGAGTGATTATACATCCATCCATCTATCCATTTTCCAAACCGCTTATCCTACTGGGACGCGGGGGGTCCGGAGCCTATCCCGGAAGCAACGGGCACGATGCAGGGAACAACCCTGGACGGGGGGCCAGCCCATCGCAGGGCACACTCACTCACATACCAGTCACGCACACACGCACACCTATGGGCAATTTGGCAACCCCAATTAGCCTCAGCATGTTTTTGGACTGTGGGGGGAAACCGGAGTAC
>JABFEA020000130.1:13350091-13360349 GCA_019775915.2 Cyphomyrus plagiostoma | reverse complement strand
AAGGAGCGGACGATCGGGGCAGGACAGAGGTAATGTTGGGATAAGATCTTTATCGTTTTGGAAGCCATTAAGAAAAAATGCTCTTCTTGTTTTATCCATTTTGTGTTCTAATGCTAAAAAAAAACATATTTATGTATAATTTTTGGGGGGCCAGGAACCAATTAATTGGTTTTCTATTATTTCTTATGGGAAAAATTCAATCAGAACTCAAACTTTTTAGGATTCAATCCGGAGTCCGGAACGGATTAAGTTTGAGAACCAAGGTACTACTGTATTTATGAAACGAGAGCAAATTATTTTTGGAAACTTGTGTCCAAACCCTCTTAACAACTTTTCAAGCATGCAGACAGATCCGTATGATTTGCTAGACACTCATTTTCAACTTGTTGGTCCAACTTGTCCCATGGATGAACTGTCATCTATCTACAAGACCTGCCCCCAGTTGTGTATATTCCTATGTTTGTGTCGTTGAACTTATAGAGGTTCTTTATCTTGTTAACAACACAAAGTAAATGTTTTCTGTCAGCAACTCACCATGCACTCCAGCTGTTCTCAGTCTTTGCTTAACTGTTTTAAGAGATACTTGTTTCCCTCTGTTCACATTAATCACAGCTCTGACCATTATAATTATTTTTTAGTTTCTTTTGCACATCAGAACTAAGTATTGATTTTCAGCCTTTGATGTCATTTCCTTGCCCCAGACTGTTTCAGGTTCAAAGTTCCTGTGAACTTTTTTCTCTGTAAAGAGTTAGTCACTCCATGCTTATAAAAATTTAACTTTCTGGTTATTTGACAATGACAGAACCCGTCTTCCTGTTTATCTTTGCATTTCTAGCCATTACAAGCATAAAAATAACAAATATTTATGAAAAATTCTGACATCAGTTTTGATGCAGTACAACAAATTGAAATGAGGTGCACACAGCGCATTAAACCTCTCACAAACTGATCTGGGACAAGGGAGTCAAGTGGTTATCTTTTAATTTATTAACACAGAATCAAGAGTGGCCAAGGGCAAATCAAGTTCTGACATTACACAAAGTTAATGTCAATGCACTGAAGACAGACCTGATATGTCTTCTTTAAATCCAATACTTTCAGCTGTTGTGGCTAAATAATGTGTTACTAAAAGCTATAAACTACTTAAACCCATTCAGTTACATTTGTTCTATGTATTTTTAATATTTTCTTGTACTTAAAGTTTGACAACGCAGCAGTGTTAATTTTGTCAACAAACACTTTGACAATAAAAATTTGCTTAAGTCCTTTTATTTCATGACGAAATTGTAATGACAACATAAATTAAAAAATGTTTGACAACAAAAATTATGGCAAAATCCCTGTTTGTTATGCTCTTATGAGTAAAGACGAAATTGCTGTTTGGGCAGATGACCTACCATCACAGTAGCCATCTCAAAGCATTGGTTGTTATTCTTATTAACCAATCATTTATATACAGATAAATCTGCAAGTGCACGTGTCAGTTCTTACAGTCTCCATGCATCTTTCTCATTGGATGATTTGTTTTTCCCACTTGGTGTATGTCTCCACAAATGCCAGCTTCCAGCATAAGTAATGCTAAATTCACACTACATGATTTTATCCCCGATTTTCCACTCACTAACAGTTCTTGGAAATTGCTGTGAAAAGTCCCAGATCATAGGCAAATCAGTGCTCAATCACTGTATGTGAACTGTTCGCAACGTCACCCGATGGAGTTGCAAATGCATTGCAGACGCCTAACAGATATCTAGCAGGTTAAATATCTCGAGCTGTCGGCGTGAAAGGTGCTGTGACTGGCAATGAGTACAGTGACAAGCCACACTCAATGATAGAGGGTGAGGTAAAACCCAAGGGAGGAATTTAAAAAGGTATAAAAAGTTCAATTTGATTAGGAACTGTTCTTAGTGTTTCTTAGACACACACACGAGTGTAAAAGTCATCTTGGAAAGAAGTGCCTTCTTGAAACTAAACCGAGATAAGCAAATTGTACATAGTAAACGGAAGGAAAGTCACATAAGATTAATGCTTAACCCTAAATACGACACTAATGTCCCTTTTTTTGTTGTTTTATCAATTTTATTGTATTATGTACTTTCTGTTCTTGAAGGAGGGTTTTCTAAATTGCAAAGACAGGTTTTTCACTCAGTTAAATGGGTGTTTTATATGTGTTTTCATGCCCTAGTAAGAACAATTATTACAATATTAAATGGGCAAACAGTTAAATTTGATGGGTGTTTTAATGCCCTAATAACAAAAATTAAACAGGGAAAAGCAAGTATGTGTTGTTGATGTATGTAGAAAATAAATATGACCTGTGAAGGAAATATGATTGTACTGTACTTTTTATAACAAACTTTAGGTATTCCTTTTTGTATATGAAAGAAGTATGGTAAGTCAGTAATTCAGCCTAGATAACTAAGCATCATAGGATATGCTTAGTTCTCCAGGGAATTTATACAGCCAAGAGAAATATCCTTCAGCAAAATCCATTTCTGTATCACGCACCTATCTGAGAAAATTTTAATTAATATTTCACTAAATTGAATTTTCACTAAGTGACTAAGAGTAAAACTAAGTTAAAAATTCTTGCCAGAATTAACACCGGAAGCAATGTGTCATTTATTTTTTTTTTAATCAAAGGGTGCGCCCAAACCTCAGGCCGATAGTGTGTAAAGGAATTTTAAAGAATTCTGAGTTGGTTCAATCATGATCGTATGTTGATGGAACAACAGAGTATACACAGTCACTCCAGGTCTGTCCTGTCAATGATTACCCGTCTGGAAAAGTATATCGCCAGAACACTGAAGCCAGTGGCACAGGTCATGTAAGCAGTCACACTGTGGGTGAGCTGCACAATGTAACCCAAGAACAGAGATGGTACAACATGGGAGAGTAAATAGGCACTGTCCAAGATGGCCATGTCTAAGCATAGGCCTCTGGATTGTGCTGAAAGGGTAGAGAGAGAGTCAGGTAATGAATCTTTGCTCATTGGTATAAACACATTGCTGGGGTAAGGATCAGTGAGTTTGAAAGGTCTGTGTCCTGCTGATGACATTTCCACAGGGTGTCCTTCACTGTATATCTGTTTTTTGTTATTAGGCAGTAGACTCATGTTCTGCTCCATGTCTTCTACCTGAACTGGCTGCATTTTTGACTGGGAACTGGTGAAAAAAACCTGAAATGGAGGTTTGTTAAAGTTTATTAGATTTACTGTGTGGGTTGCTTTGTTCTCTCATGATCCCTGCAGGGAAAATCAGTCGCCAAATGAATTCTTCTAAGAACTATCATGGTCTTTTGCTGTGTTCTTTAAGTATCTTGGTACTCTATTTAAAGTTACAAAAGTAGCTATTACATGGTGTACATGTAAATGCAGTGTGTTATTTGTATAGTAAACCTATATTCATGATGATGTATTTGTTCAAGGTTCTACTCATTTGTACAGATCTTTTTACTTCTTAAACTTAATGCTTACATCACCATTCATCTGTAAACTATACAGGTAAATTATAGATTCAGGGTGCAAGTATGACATGAAAATGATACACAAAAACAAAACATGCTAAGCAGCTCACTTAATTTGGTTTAACTACAAACATACATTTTTAACCCCATTACCCAAGACAGCACAGTACTTACCAGCTTATTTGAATGATACAGGCAGATCAGACTGTAGGGAAGTACTTCAAGTGTGCAAAAGGTAAACCCAGTTACCATGGTCATGAGAGTAACTAGGTAAATATTGCTGGAGAGACTCATCACTAAAGTGGCTCCTGTCAGGACAACCACACTGCTTAGGTACACAGTCCTCATGCCCAAATGGGCTACCAGCCTGTTCATCATCAAGGAGGAAACCACTGCTGTGGAACCCTGTAAGAAAAGTCCTAGGCTGCCCATTCGCACACCTAGACAAAGGAAAGACAGTATATGAGTTTCATGCTAAATGCTTTATTGTGTTTGAGTTATTTCATTATATTATATCATTCTCAGCAGCTAGATGAAACATGAGACTGAAAAATGTAGAATTAAAATACAGCTGAAGAATGAGAACAGCAAACTGAATGTTGCTTACAAGAAATGTTTAAATCTGATTATCCTTGACTATGAAACTACATACTACCTCTAATATGCAAATAGTTTCATCCACATAAAATTGTACCTGAAACGAATTAGTCAGTGTAATTGATATACTGTTTTATTGATTCCATTTATTTTGAAAATTAGATTTTTAATTGCTTGGGTGTCAGCATATTTTGTCAATACTACATATCCTTATACCGCTATAATTGTAAAATAAAATGTAATGTCAATTGATAATAAATTATTAGTAATAATATCATTTTTGTTATATTTTGTGTTAGACCTATCATAGTGTCAAGTGCATACCCTCGTCATATCGCAGTCTCTCCTGTGTGCCTGGCAGGGCAGTGGGCACTCCTTGATACAGACCCTCTCCAATGAAGTCTGTATAGAACAGAATCAAGGTCATGAGGGCCATCCAGCTGCACAGCTCAGCCACAAACAACCGGCGGATGACCAGTGGCACCTGCAGGAACAGTTTGTACAGCTGGGGCAGCAGTGAAAGGCAGTTTCTCAGAGATCTATACAAATGCAGGGGGTGAAGTTGGAAAAGGCATGGGCGACACTGCTTGGTCTTGTACATGTGTCCAGTGTCAGAGTGTGTCACAGTTGCCCCAAGCTCTTCAGAGATGAATGTGGTGCTCAGCAGGCAGAGCAGTAAGATAATTGTGAGCAGGGCATAAATTAAGGCTTCCTGGCTTCCCAGGTAGACTGCCAAGCCCCCAGCATGCCAGTCTACCACTGGTAGCAAGTAGCCCACACATCCACCCAAGCTGAGCATGAGTGAGTAGATAGAGAAGGCTTGCTGGCTCTCCTCCGCCCCAGGGAAGAGATCCGATACCAGCGCCTCCAGTGGTGTGAAACATGCCTGGCCACAAAATTCCAGTAGGCAAATACTGGCCACCAGCAGTAGCAATTCCAACCAGCGAGGGTGCCATGGCAGCAGGCTGGCTAAACGCAGGGAATGTGGGATCAATAGCAGACCTAGCAGCACACCCACACACAGGGCCCAGATGAACGGCCGCCTTCGGCCAAAACGCCCACTCCATTTATCACTTGCGGAGCTAATCATAGGTACAAATACTAGTCCCAACATTGGTCCAACACCTGGTGATAGAAAAGTTAAGACATTTTATATATAGCACTTCCAATATTTGGATATCTATTGCAGTAGCACATGTCTTTTAATTTTTGTATTAAACAATGACAAGAGCCAGTTTGCCTTTAAGTGACTCATGCACAAGGGGTGGACAAATTAAGAGAAATACTTAACAGCATGTTCATGTCTAATAAACTAATAGGAATGAACTAATAAAGAGGACAGTCATTGTTTGCTTCAGTCCTTGGAATCATAGTCCTGAACTGTATGCAGTGAGATAGTTCTTTGGGGACTGAAGCAGTCGATCGCTACTTCAAACTCTGCATTCTGCAACTTCCTATAAAGTTACACTTTACATGTTCATGAGACTGGGCTGGTCAATGAATGCATTTGACTTCATGCTGGTGTAGATAAAGCCAGTCAAATTTGTTTAGCTGTGTCCATGATCATCTGAGAATATCATGAATGGACAGTGTTTGCACCATGGGGTGCACCTGGTCTCGTGAAAAGGATTCATAGTGTTTTTCTGTTATGTAACCATGCAGAGGTTGTATATTATACTCTTGCGATTTAATGACTTCCATCAAATAAATGTCAATATTACAGACCCCCACCATGTTTACCTATTGGCAACAGACACCAAATGTATCCTTTAGGATTTTTCAAATGTAAATATACATATCAATAATAGATAAATGTAGAGGAAAGGGTCAAATATTATCAAGAAAATCATCAGTCCGTATACTTTTTACTTCCTTTTTATTTTGCATTGGTTGTAGGTCTAGGTTTTGTAAGCCTCACACCAATTTAAGCATCTTTGTGCCTTAACATTGGATAGAAATGTACTCTATATAGTAGTCCTTGAATTAATTCATGCTAATACGCACGTCTAATTGGCATTCAGCCAAGTATGACTCACTTTTGCAGTTGTAAGTGTGATTGATTGCCCATGAAATTGAAGTCATTTTACATGTGATGTTTCCTTTATTTTGTCCACCCCACACATTCAACTGTACAAAGTGGTTATTTAATTTTTTCTAAATTACTGACTTCAAATCCATTTGTAAATACCAGTCTTTATCTGTATTGTGTACCATTACTTAACTTTACAGTATACAATATATGAATTATACCATACACAAGTTGACTGCATAGCTTGCAAAAATTAGGTGAGTACAAGGTGATTCAAATGGATGTGTATTGTCATGCATGATAATGAAAGTATACAAATCATACTGTTCACTATACAACTATTATTTATTTTATTACTTTTTTTTTTATTTTTCCACAACTTGATCTAAATACTGGTTTTCTGTATAATGTAATTTATTTTGGACAAAGTTTTGGTCTTCTGAACCCCTTGAAATCTAATCCTGAGTTTAATTAAATTTCTTAGGTGAAACAATACATGCATTTACAGTGATATGCATTTAATTATGTACCTACCGAGCACCATGGTCATGAACTGTTCCTCAAGACCCGCCTCCAGCAGCAGAGGTGGGATATAAGTGGTGCCTGTAGCCATGCAGATTTCTAGACCACAAGTCAATGCATTGGCCAGAAGCAACTGAATAAATTTCCCAGGCATTTTAGAATCTTACACCTTGCTGTCAGGTCAGCTTGTATTCCTCATGTGAGATTGTATCCTATTATAATTCCCAATCTCAGCTCTTGGAATCTTGGTATCCATGTTATTTTGTGATTTCCGCTCTGCAATGAAGAGCACAAAAAATATCAGCTCTCATTATAACAAAGTTTTGATTTTATATTATTTTGTGATTCATTTTATGATCTGTTACTTTTAAAAGTTTTCTTGTCCTGCCACTGTTTCTGTCGCTACACTTTTTAAAAATCCAACAGAAGGAAAACAACGAATCTCAGAAAATCCCAAGTCTACTACAAAGAAGCACAAATGTTTATTCTGTGACTACACTGTACACAGGGGTGGTGCCAAGGAGGAGCTTGGGTGGGTGCTGTTGAGACTCTGACAGCACTGAGCAGCTCCTTCAGTGGCAGGCTCCTGTGTCCACGATGTGGGAAGGAGAGATTCAGAAGGTTTTCCCTCCAACCGCTGACAGACTAGACTCTACAACAAAGTCCTTGCAGCTGACCACAGCACATTGACTAACAATCACACACACCCAATACACTATGGTAGTTTCTATACGAAATATTTTGCATGTGCAATACTAGTTCTTGCCCATGCCTGTCACTCCATTGCATGCCTGTGTATATTAGTTTGTATAATGTACTTTTTATACTGTACTGTTGGTAGTTTTTATTCTATTGTTTGTTTTTAATTTTGCTGCTCTTATCTTGTCCTGCTGACTTTCTGCCATGACAAAGAAAATTTCCATTCTTGTGGGACTAATAAAGATTTATCTAATCTAGTCTAATCTAGCCCCTACTACAATGACCATAGCACCCCTACACCCCAAAAACATTGTTTCTTCTTCACTGTAAAATCTGTAAATTACCAAAGCTGTGAAAGACAATAAAATATTTTGTCTTATGATATGCTATATAAATTCGGTCTTCATTATGCGGAAAATGCAAACCCACACACACCTATGCTATGGGCCACTGAAACATAATCCATAACTCTGAAACCCTAAACACACAAGTACACTAACACACTGTCTATTTACTAGATCCTGAACAACTTTCCAAAACATTTTCTTAAAATCACTTGTGGTTTGCCTTTTAAATAATACTGTGGCTTTTACAAACCAACAGTTATCTGGTTGTTGAAGGGTAGAGACTTGTTTTCATACTGACTAGCTTTATAACTGAGCAGCTACAGTCTATTACTAGTGTATTATTAAATACACAGTCGTCACAGGAAAAGTAAACCTGTGAATGTGTAATATATCCTTTAGTATGTCTCTTATAATTACTTAAAGAACACAACTATACTTTAGTAAGGAAATTATCAGTTCAAGTATTTCAATATCCCGGCCTTGTGCCCTATGCTGTCTGTTGTAGGCTACAACCCCCTGTGACCCCCTAACTGCTAATCCTTTACTGGATTAGCAGTTAGAACATAAAAGGGCTGATTGAATATTCATTTAATAATTAACTATGGTATGTTCTCCACATAAGGGTGTGACAAAAAATCCTTTATCATTTCTCTGAATGGTTATTATTGGATAACTTGCTAAAACCTGCTACACGTCGCATTTAACTGCTCAAAGTATACTTTCACATTTTGAATCGAATCACTAGTTTTTTCATTGCAGTCACAGATTTTCATAAAATGAAGATTCCTCTTATGGGGGCTGAAACAGTGCCCCCACAAAATCAAAATAACAGGTTTTTATCACTTCCTCACAAAGTAACATAACTCTCCCCCATTCCATCTGACTCCTAACAATGAATATAGAATTAACTATATATGTTAAAATACAGACAAGGTGTAACTTACCACAGTCTTCGGGCCTTATTTCCATCTTGTATTTCATTACCAAACTTCTCCATTTTGTTTTTCATAGATTCTACCAAGTTGTTGCTTAACCTGACTAGTCATAGTTTCACACCTCCGGAAGTATGACAAACTTGAAACTTGTCTCTCCATTAATGAATGAAAGAACAATGTTGGTGAAATCATGTGTTCAGCTTGTGAATGAAGTATCATATACAGTTAATAATAATTACAGTAGAATTTTTTTGAGATGGGTACCATGCATTTTCTCCACAAAATCTGTCCTACTGATCAGTCTTTCTTATAAGTATGCAGAAAACATTTTACTTTTTACAAAAACATTTTATTTTTTACATAATTATATTTTACAAAATAAAAAACTTTTTAACTTAAAAAAAGTTTTTACAGGAAAATTGCTCATTTATATTCTGAGACAGTTGTTATATGTGGAACATACAGTATTTATTGGTAACCAGTACAACTTCTTAATAAATAATTATGTTAGTGAAAGCCATCATAGCTGTCATATGTCAACGCTGTCAATGAATGTTTATTTCTCTCCACTTATCCATTCCCAATCTCAGCTCTTGGAATCTATATAACATTTAGAAACGTATTTAAGACGGAAATGTGCAGGTATCAGAGATCATATACGATAATGCATTGGAGATATTTACTATTCTGCAGCTATAACCTTATTTTTTTTAAACTTGGAATTTTTCTGGAAAAAAATCCATTGCTTTGAAGCATGATGTCTGAGTTCAACATACACTCACTAAATGTATAAAATAAAGACTTCCTTTAAATTATACTGTGATTGTAATAAATAAGCAATTGTTTGTGCTGAGAACAGTGAATCATTTATTTTAATTATGACTAGCTGGACTTGCTAAAAATTGATACTTCTAATGAATTTCAGGAGGCGGAGTTAAGAGAGCCCACAAAAGAACAGATATGTACAGATCAGCCAGAACCAATAGAGTACTAGTGCTAAAGGCTTGGCTGCGGTGTGAAACTTGTTTTTCAGCATTCCTAACTCACCTTCTTGGAAAACATATAAATAAATATAAGATGACAGTACACCCACATATGGGAAATATCAAAGCTGCGTATGCTATGTTTATGTTTTATATTGTATTATTTTTATCCAAGTATGCCTTGTTGAAACCAAAATTAACTAGGCTTAAACTGTATAAATAATTCTATTAACAGGAATCAAAATTTGAAGCATTTGAATCCAACTGTTATGTATCTTAGACTGGGAATGTTATGTATGTGTTTACCTTTTTTGAGCACGGAGGAGGCAATGTCATAGTCTTGGGTGGCTTTGGAGGTGATGTACAACATTCCATTAGGATTATAGCTAATTGAACATTCTTTCATTCTACAGCAACGGTGACGCAAAGAAACCTCCAAGTCATGTCAGAACCGAACCATCTGGCATAAAAGAAAAGTGAAGGACACCTAAGATGAATGAGGTGGCCTGCTTCATGTCCAGATATCAACACCATAGCACTTGTGTAGGACAGAAGCATTTTTCCATTTTTATTTAAAAAACACTTTTATCCAAAGTGACATACCTTTTGGGGCGGCATGGTGGTGCAGTGGTTAGCACTGTTGCCTCACACCTCTGGGACCCGGGTTCTGGTCTCATGTGT
>JABFEA020000130.1:13277269-13296106 GCA_019775915.2 Cyphomyrus plagiostoma | reverse complement strand
CACCTCCAGCGACTCTAAGCGTGAATCTCTTCTCATCAACGGACCCGGCGGAGTTTACTCAGGTTCAGACTCCAACAGTAGCTCCACCGTTATTGTTGATCAAATTTGTTGCGGCATGCTTGATGCAAGCGTTTCCATGACATGCGGTTATCTTCCATGGTGAAGATAGCCGCACGAAGGGCATCTACTGTCTGGAACTGTTGTCTATTTTTGTAAACTTCCCTTGCCATCCATCCCCAAAGGTTCTCAATTGGATATAGATCAGGGGAACACACAGGATGGGCCAAAAGAGTGATGTTATTCTCCTGGAAGAAGTCCCTTGTCCTGCAGGCATTGTGTACTGTAACGTTGTCCTGTTGAAAAACCTAGTCGGTACCACACAGATGAGGGCTCTCAGTCATAAGGGATGCTCTCTGCAACATGTGGACATAGCCAGTTTGATGCCCCTGCACCTCCTGGAGCTCCATTGTTCCACTGAAGGAAAAATCACACCAGACCATTATGGCGCCCCCTCCACTGTGGCACATAGAAAACATCTCAGGTGGCATCTGCTTGTCATGCCAGTAACGTTGAAAACCATCAGGACCATCAAGGTTAAATTTTTTCTCATCAGAGTATAAAACTTTCTTCCTCCTTTGAATGTCCTATGTTTGCTGCTCTCTTGCAAAGTCCAAATGGGCAGTTCTGTGGCGTTCAAGGAGACGAGGCCTTTGAAGACTTTTTTTTTGTTTTTGAAGCCCTTCAGTCACAGATGCCGTCTGATGGTTTTGGAGCTGCAGTCGGCACCAGTAATGGCCTTAATTTGGGTTGAGGATCATCCAGTGTCTTGACGGACAGCCAATTGGATCCTCCAGCTTAGTGCTGGTGAATTTTTTTTGGGTCTTCCACTTGACTTTTTTGTTCCATAACCCTCAGGATCATTTAACACTTTGCGGTCTAGGGGTAGGCAACACACTTTCACTGACTGGGGCATGATCACACATTTCTTCAATTATCATAAACTTAATTCATGGCAAAAAAAAATATTTCTTATATATTTGTTTTATCATTACATTCATCTTTATTTTAATGTATATTGTAAATATTTCAGATTTTTGTTAAGTTTGTAATTTGACATCAAAGTATAGACATTGCAAAATGCAGTTTGGAACACTTGCAGAAATAGTAAGTAATGCTGGCAGTTTGTTTTGATCCCAGATATCTGATCACCAAAGTCTTGGCTACATGAAGATGACTAAATGGTGTAGTTGCAACATTCATTTGGATAAATAAATAAGAAAAAATGAACTCATGTCACTATTTCTGGCTCCTTTCATTGAATATGTAGCAACTTTCATGTGTATGAATGAGCCATTGTCATCTGGCCACGTCCCTACCCCCCTTTTGTGTATCTGGAGCGCATTTCTCCGTTGCACTGTTCATCAAATTACCATGTGAATGCGATTTGAATACATGCTAATGGGGCTATTTAGAATGTGAATAGCAATCTTTGGGTGAGAGCAGTAATACACGCTCCCAATGAAGGTAAAACAAAGTAAGGTGACATAGTTTACTTTTTTGCCGATTTAACCTAATTTTAATAACTTTAATACAGTGGTACCACGGTTCTCGAACTTAATCCGTTCCGGACTCTGGATTGAATCCTAAAAAGTTCGAGTTCTGATTGAATTTTTCCCATAAGAAATAATGTAAAACCAATTAATTGGTTCCCGGCCCCCCAAAATTACACCTAAATATGTTGTTTTAGCATTTAAACTCAAAATGAACAGGATAAAAGAAGAAGTGTATTTTTTTCTTAATGTATTCCAAAACGATAAAGATCTTATCCCAACATTGCCACTGTCCTACCCCAATCATCCGCTCCTTCTGTGTGCCACGCCCCCTCGTTTACCTCGTGTGGGATCCCCAAGTGATGAGCTGTTTCTGGTTGTTGTCATTAGTCCTCTGTATTAAGTCTGCGTTTCAGTTTGTTTCCTCAGTCTGGTCATTGGGTGCGTTCGACTTGCTTACAGCGTTGGTTTAAAGCAACGCATTCTGATCCTGATGCAGTACATTACGGTTAGATGCACTGGACCTCTCACCCGGCTGCACAAACTACCTTGACGACAGACCTTGGCCCTTACTGCTTGAAGAGTTTAGTTACACGCATGACGTTTGTATGCTATTTCTCCCGAATATCACGTAAGGCAGTGAGAATTGGTTTTCAGTTAATTTACCCGGTACAATAAAGTTTAAATAAATGACATAAATGATTTAATAGTACACGTAAGTTAGTGGTTTATTTATTGTTAATTACTGTATTGTTGTGCTGCTTTATTTGGTTAATCGTCCAGTCTGTGCAGAAGGCATTCAAGTAAGAATTGCATTGTACTATGACTCATTTCCTGGAGCATACAATTTATATTAGGTCAGCGTTCAAAGTTCAATTTCTGATATCCAGAAGACCTGGATCTTGGTTTTCATCCAGGCCACTTGCAAGCCCAGGCACTCAGACAACTCACTCTGTCTCTCAAGAGCCCTGATCCGAACCTCCATTGACTCTTCTAAGATCACAGCACCGTCGGTAAAATCAAGATCAGATCATAAATGTCCAACAACCACTGGACCCCACAACCCTACTCAACACCCAGTCCATGCAAGCATTGAACAGAGTAGGAGCAAGTACACACCCCTTTCAACCCCAGAATCAACTGGGAAGAATGCAGAGGGTTTGCTTCCACTCTGCACAACACTTACATTATCAGTGTACAGGCCAGACATGACTTCCAGCAACATTGGGGGATCCCACAACGTCTCAAGATGTCCCATAGGGCTGCTTGATCAACTGAGTTGAAGGCTTTACAAAGACAAATACAGCAAAGAAACTGCCAATATTCACATTTACACCCAATGTGAACCCTCTGTGCCAGGATGTAGTCAATGCTATACTTTTAGGCATAAAACCAGACTGATCTGGTCGCTGGTAGGTGAGCAAAAGGTCACGGATCCTATTAAGGATGACCATAGCAAGGACCTTACCTGGCAGAGTAAGCGTTAAGTGTTAGTTTCGAGAGCAGTGTTATCCCCCTGTAGTTGCCGCAATCCAGGGGATCACTTTTCCCATTCCAGGTAGAGTCAACAACTCCCGTTTCCCAGTCAGTTGGGATGACACCCATTTCCCAAATGGAGGCAAATATTGCTTTCAATGCCAGGAGTACAGCCTTACCACCAGCCTAGAGAAGTTTACCCCAGATACCACAGATTCCTGCAGCAATTCCTTTCTCCCAGCTGGTTCCCCACCTATGTAATCTCAGTGATACCGTGTGATTCACAGCTAATTGGAGGATCAGCCTCAAAAACTGTGGACCCAGAGATGCCCAAAGTCTTAGCAAGACGATCAGCTTTAAACAGCTGCTCAAAGTGGCCAGCCCATAGGGTTACAACTGCAGTGACATCTGTAGTCATTGTTTCATCACCCACCCTGACTGCGACTATCCAAGGAACAGATTTGGATATGCATAATTCTTCAATTAGACTTAGGTCACTAGACTGTAGATGATGTGTCACTTGCTCCCAGATTCCTCTAACAAATGCCTCCTTATCTGCCCAAAGAGCCCTCACATCTGTCCTTCTTAATACACGGTACAGACCAGAGTTGCCATGAAGCTATGTGTTGCGACACCTCATGATAATATCCAGAGTACTCTGTCAGATGAAACACCTGCTTCTAGGTACACCAGCAACACCAACACAACCCTCACCACCCTTAAGAGTTTTGTTAAGGAAGGTATCCTACATTACATCAGAGTTAGCAGTTGCACTCAAGTCTGCAAGTTCCTCATACAAACTGCATGCAGACTCATTAGAAACAGCCTGGACTTGGAGTCTGGCTAGGTTCAGCCTCATTCTGCTAGTAGGTGGTAGCCTACTGGGTACTTCTGTAGACCTGGCAGTTCTGTAGGAGCCTTTAGTGTCTGCCCATGAGGATGTAATCAACCTCCGTCACTGCACCACCAGTACCAAGTCTAATAATGAGGCTCAGGGTGATGGAACCAGGATCTAGTGATCAACGCCTCCACTACTATGAAATGTAGCCAATATCATTACCTTCTGTTCAATCCATAGTGCCTGAGAGTTATCTTTGACTAATCTTTACTAAACATATTTCCTCGGATACGAGAGACTGGAATCAGATTTTTTAGAGGAATAAATGCTGCTAACTTTAGCAGGCTCACCCATGCTCGCCTTTCTGCAAGATCCCCTATATCGATTAAGGTTGCTTTCCTGATCATGAGGTCACTGATCAATAAAGCTTTTATTTTGAAAAAATTTGTTATGGAATTGATTTTATAATAATAATAATTATTATTATTATTTTATTATAGCAAAAAAAACTTTCTAGGGGAAAGCTGATGAGGGGAAGGCTTCTTCAGTCTCTCCATTTTTGGGAGATGGAAATGGTATAGCCAAAACTGCCAGCGAACCCACAACAGAATCAGCGAGCTGAGGAAACAGGTTCAGAGGGAAGAAAGACGGCCAGGCTCTCTTACGTGCCATGAAACTCTCCAGAATCCTCCGCCTCCTCTGGTTCCTCCAGAACACTGATTTCCCAGGGGTTGGTTAGCAAATTCTCTGTGGAGCAGGGTCTATACCAGCGTGGGTTGGCAAATATCTTGTTCTTGGGGATAACTGTGATGGGGACAAGGGAGATTGGTTCCCTCAGCTGGTTTGGAACACACGTGGGGTCATTTTGTTGGTCCGATCATTCTGTCATGTCTACAAATGTAAGGAATGACCCAGGTTGCAGGTTGAACAGGAAAACCCCTCATAGGAAAGTTGCATTGAAACACACAGGGCTTACAGAACACCTGAACATGCAACAATGAACAGGCAAGGGACACTTAACTAAAAGACATAAATGAGGCTAATGAGGATAAAACCCAATTCAGCTGTGAATAATCAACAGGAGGGCAGGAATAATATCTAAAACTGACAGACAACACAACACCAGGCCATCACTTCATTGGCCTGTTAATTTTACAACTGATTTTAAAATTTCACTGTTAGTTAAATGGCAGGGCTCCAGTTTATCTATCTCATTTGTGCATTTTACTGTACGTGCAGGTACTTGGATAATCTGGTTGTATTTAGAGACTCCGCAAAATAAGTGTCAAACAAAGAGGTACAGGGCATTTGTGGTCATTGCATCTCCATTGTGGAACTCTCTTTCCAACTTCATTAAGAAATATTTATCTATTGAACAGTTTAAAACCAGACTAAACTTATCACTTTAACTCAATAGCCTTTTGTGACTTTCAGTGATGTGGGTGCTGCTCCCTCTTGACAATATGCACATTTTTGTTATGCTGCAGGTTTTCTGTTTTTAATTTGTCTTTTTTCTTTTTGATTGTATTTCAGTTTGTGTTTTTCATTGTTTTTAATTTGTTTTGTTGTGATTTGATTATCTATGTAGCTGATTGTGAAGCACTTTGGCTATGGCACTATAGTTGCTTTTGTAAATGTGCTATAAAAATAAATAGCCATTGCCATTTTAAAGTTGCTGTGTTCATAAAATAAACATCACTTTTCCACTGGCATACCTGAACCACCCCATACCCGAGCTGTACTGCAAAGAAAGACTAGTTACGAGGACCATTACAGTTCCCTTTGGTTTTCCATTGCAGTATGGTCAGCTTGGTAAAGGTGTTACCGTGTTTGGAGAGCGTCAGTAACATAAAACCAAAGGGAAACTTATTTACTGTTCACATGGTGTCCATGTGCAATTATTATTATTATTTTTACTGTGTTCTAATTTCTGATAGTATGTCTGTGAGAATTGCTGTGTTATGCATATCAAACACTAGTGGAAGTAGCATTTGCTTGTGTCAGTTTGCATTTTGAATCCATTCTGTTCAGCTAGTACTTTTTTAAGTAGGAGGTTGAAAATTTTCAAATTCCAAGTAATCAGGAATGTGTCAATACAGTGATGTGTGGTATTGATAATAATAATAGAATATATGCTTTTTCCTTCAGATAATCCATGTACAGAAAACAAGTATCTTCGTGCATTTTGACCGAACAGATGGTGCCAATGCAACCAACTCTGTTTGGTCACATTTTTGGCCCTGCTGGTAAGCCATGTCATGTGTAGTTATAGCTTGGGTATGATTTGGTTCTTCGTAGCAGTGGAAAAGCACCACAAATGTCTTCTCCAGGGTCTGATTCCTTCCTTTGCTGCTACTCTGTACTGCTGCTTCATTTTTTGGCAATTTGTCTGAAAATGAAATCTGGTACATATCTCCCTCCATATAATGTATTGATCTATCAAATATCTTTTGACTTTTCACATTCACAAGGTCAAATGTTGTCTGCTTTCACCTTTCCTTTGATTCTCTTTGATGCCAAAAGACATACAACAAGCTGACATCAAATCATTGAAAAGGAAAGATAGACCAGAAGAAACAAAGGGAGAAAATAACAATAGTAAAATCAACTAAATAATAATAATAATACAAAAGAATGAAAGAACCATTAAGTGATCAAAAATGTTATAATAATGAATATAAAATTATATATGTATAATTGTAATATATTATAATGTATATTATAATATATTATAATTATACATTTTGAAATGGATGGGTGCGTGTGATTATGGTGCACATTTGGCATACATGTTTATACCTTGAAAGGACTACTACTGCTACTGCTGCTACTATTATTGCTACTACTGCTGCTGATATTGCTACTACTCCTACTGCTACTACTGCTATCAGTTCTCATGTGCGCCACATGCATGACTTCCTATTTAAGTTAGAGTCTTCCCTTTGTCTTTCATTTGGTTTCCTTTGGTAAACCATGGTGCCACATTGCTCTTGTCTTTTGCACCAGCTGCTTCTTTTCCAAGTAGTGTGGCAGCACAATAAATCCGTTCAAGGTCACCAAATGCTTTGCAGCACTCTGCTTGCTGTGCCCACTGGACTGTGTGTTATCTCTGGCTGATGCAGTGTAATGTGCTGTACTTCCTGTTCTCCTGGAGTGCATAGATCTAAGACTAATTTTAGTGAATGGCTTGCACATGCATCTGTCTCAGTACAAATGAATTTCCTGTACTGTAGTGTAAATTAATCAAAAAAGCAAATTATAAGTGGACATTCATTGTGAAAACAACAGACTTGCTAAGAATACCAGTCTAATAATGATATGATAGTAGCAATAGAATCACTTTCATCACACATATATATATTTATGTGTTTTGATAGCAGATTTTACAAAAATACATTCAGCAGCCCACTTTGCAATGGTGAGACCATTTGTCCCAAAATCCCAAATCCCAAGCTCCCAAAATGCAAAATCTTAGTTAACATAATATATGTGTTTTATTTTTGTTATAATTAGGCTGCGAACCTAAAAGACTTCTAAATTCTTTTTCCAGTCATTAGGCCATTATCATACTTGCAGCCTATACTGGAAATACATTATCTCAAAATGTAACTGTAAGACAGGGAAGAGCTTGTTTTTTTTAACTTGAAAGCAGTTACATATAATAAAAATGTTTTTTTATTCTTCTCAACCATGACACGTGAGGCCTTACTGTACTTCCCCGGTTGTGACCCTGTTTTTGTTTGTGTATATTTACCCAGTTCTGAATCTGAAACATCTGTTTTTTGTTTTAATTTTGCCTCCCTAAATGAGGTCCCTGTTATTTCATAAAGATCTCTTGACTGTTCTTAACAAAGCAAGTACTACAATAAAATTAAATAACATTGTTTAAATTTATATATGAAGATTCTAAACATTGCAACATATTTATCTCCAATGCTGTACATAACCGAACAACACATTTTGGCATCTGTGCACATGCTATTAATTTACTTGAGCTTTATAAAACATTTAAAAATACAGTCAGAGTTTGTGTGAGTGGATTTGGTTTGTGGAAATGTAAAGCCTTTATTGCTTAAAATATGATGACAGACTGCCCACTCCCCTGTGTTGCATCTAGTGGCGTATATGGGTCTATATCCAGGAGGTCTGTTTGTGTGCAGGGAGAAAGCTAAAAAGAAAGAGAAATGGGAAGGGAGGGTGAGTGAGGAGGAGAACCATTTTGGCATGGACTTCATTGCCACTATGGCACTGGAACTGAAGCTCTTATGTTTCCTTCTGTGGATGTTTTCTTTCCATTTGTATTGCTACAGTGGCACTGAGAATGAAGGTAGGGGCTTATCCATAGCATGTAAATTGCATGCTGTCTGTGTGTTTAGAATTAATGCATAAGAGACTAAATCCAAGCAACATGCATGCTGTGTGGTCCTATTTGCCAGAGCTGCTGCTTTTCATGGTTTATAGGGTTAGGGTTAATATGAATATCTCATGGAGCAGTATACATGCACCGTGAGTGATGGTCCTGTAAGCCACTGTTGTGTATGGATGCAAAGAGAAGCTTTATGCGTGCACTAGCTGACTATGAAATATGGAGCATTTCTTACATGGCCTAACTATACCTTATTCTTTTCTAATTTCTGAACTATATAAATAATAGATGATGTGTGGTAGCTGACTGGGTAGTACGGTTTCCCCAAACCTCCAGAGTTAGAGATTTAAATCCTACTTCCTCCATGTATGTGTGTATGTGTATATACGTGTGTGTATGTGTGCATGTTCACCATGAATCATATAGGTTTCCTCCAAAGGCATGTGGTCTGGCTAACTAGTGTCTCAAAAAAATCCCACACTTTATAGGTACAGTATGTGCTCTGTAAGGAACTAACATCCTATCCCGAGTGTCCCCTCCCTTGTGCCATACGCTGCCTAGAATAAGCTATAGTCTTCTCTCCCATCACAAACCAGAGCAAGATAAGCAATGGGAAGATTGTGGCTGGATAAGTGCAGTGTTGTTGTTATCAGTTTTTATCAATGTAATCAATTTTCAATGTTATGATCAAGTTAAAAATTATTATTCATTGCCATGTTATGATGGAAAACATCTGAAAGAAACCTGTCATGGCAAACAGCATTTGGCAACTGGTATTCCTATTAGAGAACACTGACAGAATGTGATGCCTTGCAGTGGTACAATCTTGGAAAAAATGTTGCTTAATTGACAAATCTTGGTACGGGAGGGAAAAACCATTATCTGCTGGCAGGGTTTTGAGCAGCTAAGACTTGTCAATGTGAGCTGTGAATGAAAGTTTTCCCATGTGGCACAAACCAACAGAAAGGATACTGAGGCACACATGGCAGATCATTTTTATGATGATCATAGGAATAATGTGTCATAAAACATAGTGGATCTCGCCCTGCTATGTATAGGGCAATATACCTGGGGATTGGATATGTTGGTCCAACACATCCCAATAATGATTGACACATCCCAAGCCGTCCACATGATGTAACAAAAGTGTTTCCCCCATCAGACCACTCTCATTATGTACTCAACACTGCTGACAATAAGCTCCCCACAAGCCATGCCATTTTATAGATATTCTGACAGTCATCTGCCCATATTGATTTGCACTTAACATAGCCTCTCAGATCTTTATCTCTGCCCATTTCTTCTGCAATCAACACATCAACTACAAGTATTGCATGATGGCTTAATGTTTCATAAGTTCCAGACCCTGACTTGCACCGTTTTTATAAGTGCCAACAATATTTTTTTGTGAGGGTGGACATAATGTTTTGGGTCATTGATGTGTGTGTGTGTGTGTGGTCCAGGTATATATTACATTGTGGGGACCAAATTTTTACCAATTATTTAGATTTTTTTTTTATATAAACTGATAACAACAACACATGTTGTGTGGTACAGATATACATTACATTGAATGAATATCATTTTTTTTTTACCTTATATTTGGGTATGGTTAGGGTTAGTTTCCTGGTCATCATAAGTGATAATTCAATTTTCTAAAAATCCATGAGTGCAATCAAAATACTAGAAATGCAAAAAACTCTTGAATTTGTTTGGTTTCTTATGGAGGTTGTCTTATCATTTGCTGTACATAAGAACATAAGAAATTTACAAACGAGAGGGGGCCATTCAGCCCATGAAGCTCGTTTGGGGAGAACTTAACTAATAGCTCGACTAATAGAGTTGTTAAAATCTTATCTAGCTCTGATTTAAAGGAACCCAGGGTTTTAGCTTCCACTACACTAGCAGGAAGACTATTCCAAACCCCCTACTACATGCTGTGTAAAGAAGTGCTTCCTCAAATATGTTTTAAAATGTTCTCCTGTTAATTTCCACTTATGGCCACAAGTCCTGGTATTTAATATTGAAATAGCCATTTGGCTGAACAGCATCCAGACCCGTTAAAATCTTATAGACCTGGATCGTCCTCCCTTAGTCTCCATTGCTCAAGGCTAAACAGATTCAACTCAGCTAAACTCTCCTCATAAGACATTCCTCAAGGACCAGGAATCATTCACGTAGCCCTCCGTTGCACCTTTTCTAAGGCAGCAATGTTCTTCTTAAGGTATGTTGACCAAACCTGCACACAATATTTTAGGTGGGGTCTTTCCAAGGAATTATATAAATGTAACATCACCTCCCTAAACTTAAACTCCACACACCTAGAGATATAACCCAACATTCTATTGGCCATTTTTATTGCTTCCCCACACTGGCGAGAGTGGGACATGGAAGCATCAACATACACACCGTGACCTTTCTCGTAATCAGCTACCTTTATTTCAGTGCAATCCATAAAATATCTGTACTTTACAGTATGTATATATAATGAAAAGACACTGCTCAAAACAATTAAGGGAACACTTAAATCACACATCAGAATGGAAGTTAAGAATGTTTAACATACTTTATGTAATTCATTGTTAACAAAATGACATCAGAACGGCCCTCACATGCCTGTCTGCACGCCAAACAACATCTGAGCATACTCCTAATGGGACACTGGAAGGTTTCTGGGGAGATCTTCTCCCAGACCTGGATCAGGGCATCAGTGAGCTCCTGGTCAGTCTGTGGTGCTACTTGGTGGCATTGGATGCACCAATATTGTCCCAGTGGTTCTTAATTGCTTTCGAGTCTGGGGAACAGTCAATGACATCAATCCCTTCATCATCCAGGAATTGCTTATACACACAAGCTGCATGAATTGCATTGTCCTGTGCCAGGATGAACCCAGGGCCCACTGCACCAGTGTAAGGTCTGACAATGGGTCTGAGGATTTTCATCACAGTACCCAACAGCAGTCAGGGTACCATTGGCTAGCACATGGAGGTCTGGGAGATCCTCCCAGGATATGCCTCCCCAGACCATCACTGACCCACTACCAAACTGGTCATGCTGGATGATGTTGCAGGCAGCACAACCTTCACTACAGCAGTTCCAAAATCTTTCAAATGTGTCACATGTGCTCGGTGTGAACCTGTTCTCGACTGTGAAGAGAACAGGGTGCCAGTCGCAAACCTGCCAATTTGGATGTTCTTTGGCAAATGCCAACTGAGCTGCACGGTGCTGGGCTGTGAGCACAGCTTCACTAGAAGACGTTGAGTCCTCATGCCATCTTCATGGAGTCTGTTTCTGACAGTTCTGTCAGACACATGCAAATGAGTGGCCCATTGGAGGTCATTTTGTATGGCTCTAGCAGTGTTTTCCCCCTCACACAAAGAAGCGGATAATAGTTCTGCTGCTTGGTTGTTAACCTGATACAGCCCTGTCAAGGTCTCCTTGTATAAAGGACTATCTCCTGGTATATTCTCCATGCTCTTAAGATTGTGCTGAAAGATACAGCAAACCATCTTGTGATGGCATGTATGGATGCACCATCCTGGAAGATCTGGACTTTACAACCTGCAGGTATCGCCTCATGCTATTAGTAGTGACAAGGGCATTAGCAAAATGCTAAACTAGAGAAAAATCAGTCATGAAGGATAAGGAGAAAGAAATAGTCTATGGTTACCATCTGCAAAACCGTTCCCTTTCTGGAGGTTGTCTTTGGGGGCTTGCCGCTCCTGTCCATCTGTGCTTGCTTTTATTTAGACCAAAGCAGGCAGACTTGATTCACAATCACTTACACGTCCTAACCGGACAGATCAATATCCCAGAAGTTTAATTGACTTGGGGTTATACTGTGATGATTACATGTTCCATTATTTTTTTTGAGCAGTGCATCTTAACTTCCTGTTTCAATTCACAGTCCTTTCATTTTTGTTTGAGTATTAATAACACTTTTTAACTGTTTTGTGCTTTCCTATATTTGATGTGGTTATTATTTTACAATGTCAGTTCAGCTGGAGCACAAATGCTTGATCAAATAATGTTTAATCACAATGAATGAATTAAACATTAACATACAAACTAGAAATAATAATTATTCTAAACAATTTGCTCTACATTATATCATTTATGCACACAAATTACCTCTGAATTTAAACTCTACGCAAGCCATTCAACTCCCCCTTTGCACATGCTGAAAAGGGTTCATGCTGCAAGAAACACTCCCAAACTTTCAAAAACTCATAGTTATGGCACCTGTGAAAGGTATAATGCTAAAATACGCCAACAACAGACTTTACCTTCAAACACACGCACAACAGTAGGGAATGCAAAGTTAAGCATAACTAGAACATCAGGACATACACGGTGTTACGTGTCGGTAACCAGGCGTGTGGGCAAGCAGGTAAGTCCAGCCGAAAGTGCAGGCAAAACGGGGTTTATTAGCACCACAGGGCTGACAGGAGAACAAACACAAACCAACATCACTAACATCAATGACAGATATCGGAAGACTAACTCAGATGCGCACTAAATACACAGGACAAGCCAAGAGGAACAGGAAACAGGTGATGACAATTGGGAATTAACACGTGGTAACGAGGTGGGTGTGGCACACTCGAGGATCGGACGAGCTGGGCGTGACACATGGGGTTATTTACAATTACCCATTGGGTATGCTAGGACATGCCATGCCGACGCTACACTATTTTATAGTTATATCGCCCAACTCTATCCTTATAAGGCAATGAGGGCTTGTGTTGGACCAGTGAGGGAAGTTGCAAAAAGTGGCATGCAGAACTTGAACAAAATTTATCATTGCAAAACTTAAACAAAATAGTTAAAACAAATAGTAATTTCAAAAAGATCCGGGGAGCAGGGGCCAGCATGTACTCCATCGGAAGTCCAAAAAACTAGTGTTCAGTATTGACAAATTGTAGTTAGAACAAAAGTCCAATAACAGAACACTGCTCAAGTTCAGGTAGGTTGTTCCACCTTTCCAGGTTTCACTGTCATTACTCATGTATGCATTGAAATCCCTCAGTAACTCACCAAAAAGTCTCAAAGAAGGCTGATGTTTGGTGTGAACATATTCAATAACATGCACATTTTATGATATGTAATTAACACAAATACATACAGACAGCCTGGAATGACTGGTAGCATATAGCATCATTTTCTTCTTCAGAGTTGTTTACTCACTTGTCTGTTTAACATATCTATTGTCAAATAGTTGACCATATTGTCAAATAGTGGACTGCCTGCAGTCCAAAGAAATGCAATTTGTCTACATTTGTATTTGTACAAAATATATGTTTCTCTTCAGAAAAGCTCAAAATGACTCTAATAAGTGGTTAGGAATATCCAGAAATAAACAGCATAAAATTCAATACATCAACATGCTTCTACCATAGCTATGCAAGTTTACCTGTATAATACAGTATGGCTATGCATATAACACAGCTAAGGATAGGTTTTTCTGTTTTCACTGTAATTGGAACTGAGGCTTTTGTTTGACTCAAACTTTGGAAAAGAATGTGTTGCCCATTCCTAGACCCATGTCATTGTTTTCCCTGTGTCCAAATAGAAATAGGCATGGACAAATTAAGTGATACAAGCTTAATTATGATCTTGGAGGTACAGATACAATGATATCAGGATAGGATAACAAGAAATAAAGTATTTTGTATAATATGCTATGAGAGAGCAGTATTGGAAATTTTCCAATTGGAAATTGCCACCATGTTGCGAGGTTCTAAAGCATCATGGAGTGGGTGTGCTCAGATGGTTAAAGGCGTGTTCACTCCAAATTCCAGCTGACCAATAGACACTGGCATTCAAACATGCAATTGTTTTAGAGAAAGCTGTCCTTTCTCAACTATTATGATACTTAGATAGGAACAATACCTTTGAAAAAATTCTGTCAGGGTTTAGGCCAGTGCATAGTACAGAGTCCACGCTGCTTTAGGTATCAAATGATCTAGTGGTGTACATTTGAGTAGTAATGAGTACGTAAGTAACGAATACCAGACTGCAATGAATTGTTACGATTATTCAGCGCTTCAAGGATTCGATGCTGACAGTAACGAAATGAGTGATCAAACCGCCCAATCGGCACTCACCTTGCACACTGTTGTTTGCGGCAGTCCATGGCTGACATGCAGTTGCAGCTGGTTTCCATTATCTGAAGCCTGCACTCATTGCCTGTATGTTGTATGGCCCACATACGAGTTTAATGGGGGCGCTAGGGTTAGCAAGCAGGTTCCGTCTAGCCCAGGGGTGCCCACACTTTTTCGGCTTGCGAGCAGATAAACTGCTACATGACCAAGTAAAAATGATCTACCTACTGTATATGTATGTATAAAAATATTGAGTATTGAATGACTGCGGACTGCGGTACGAATATCCATTTCATTTTTGTCAGCTGAAAAAGTGCAAATGATCATGTTCCTTAACAACCATGACAAACTATGACAAATAGCTAATAGCAGCTTTACAGCACATTTGAGTTGACTGAATGCATGATAAGTCTATATATCTTTATTCAGTTGGGGATATTTTTTATATAGGCTGTCAATGTCAAGACCCGCTCCTCCAATCTCGTGTGCCAGTGCCCCCTTGTTAACCTGGATTCCCCATGCTCACCAGCTGTTTCCTGCTGCTGTCATTAGTTCAGTGTGTTTAGTCCGTGTTTCAGTCTGTTTCCCCAGCCTGGTCATTGTATTCTCAGTCTGTGTTTGCCTTGCCTTTTTATTACTCCCTGCATCCCGCTCCCTGTGTTTGCGCTCCATGCACCGTGCATCTTGACATTCAATTTTGAGAAAGCAATAGTGATTGCAGTTCTTACAACCAACAATAGCATCATGAGTCAAATTACCCACACTGACTATGTTATAGTATAGATAGCAGCATTCGTTACTGTATGCATAGCCAACCCAAGTGGTAACGCCTATAGGGTAATGAGTATTCAGTAACTTATTCTGGGTTGCCGAGTACTCGGTAGTACTGATTACACTAAAGTAACAGATAACCACATCACTAAAATGATCTGTTTCTCTCATTGCATTTTGGGGATAGTGCTATTTTAGTTCTCTTATACCTTAGCGCCACCTTTGATATGCTAGACCTTAATATTCTTCTTACTTGGTTAGGACAATGTGCTGGGGTTCGAGGCACCATACTAACTTAGTTTAGTTCCTATATGAAGCTTTGATCTTTGCAGTGAATATGGGGGGCTTCCGTTCATCAGCAGCACCTGTTAAATACGGGATTTCACAAGGGTCAGTTTTAGCTCATATTTTATTTTCTATCTATATGCTTCCACTTGGTCAGATAATATGCAAATATGATGTCTCGTTCTACTGCTGTGCAGATGACATGCAACTTTATGTCCAGTTGAGGTCTAAAAATGGGTCGCAGATAGTTTCTGTGACTACGTGGATCATATTAAGTGCTAGCTGGTGAGTAAATTTCTTTAGCTTAATGAGAATAAAACTATTATGATCTTTGCCCTCTGACACAGCATCTGTTGTACACCATCTTGGTCATTTATCTTCTTATGTGAGATGCCATGGCAGGAACCTTGGAGTAATCTTTGATGCCAAACTTAAATTTAAACTTTTTTTGTTCCCTGATCTTGAAAAAGTTATTCATGCCATCATTTCCCCTACATTTGGATTACTGTAATGCTTTATATGCAGACATCTTTCAGTCTTCCATAGTATGTTTGCAATTAGTTCAGAATGCTGCAGCTAGGTTATTAACTGGCGCTAGGAAGAGGGAGCACAGTACACCGATTTTAGCTTCACTGGCTCCCAGTTGATTTTAGGATTAAGTTTAAGATTCTGATTTTTGTTTTTAAAGTGCTAAATGGCAGGCCCCTCTATACATAGCAGAACTTCTGCAGTTTCATACTGACTCTAGAATGCTCAGGTCATCCAGTGAGTTCCTTCTAGCTGTTCCATGCAGTCAACTGAAAACAAATGGTGATAGAGCTTTTGCAGAAATTGGGTCCAGGTTATGGAACTCTTTACCAGCAAGTATTAAATGCTCGCATTCTATTCCAGTATTTAAAAAAAGACTCAAAACATATTTTTTCTTGCAGGCCTTCGATTGACTACACAGGTCAAAACCGATTCAAGGGGCATTTTTATTGGTGTTTTTTCTTTCTATTTACAATATGTGTTAAGACGCCGATCCAGGGAGGAGGCAGGCCCCGAAATGCAGGAGCTGGGTTTATTAGGACAAACAGAGCGGATGACAAACAATGCCAAAAAAGAAATCCGTGAGAATAGTCGGGTCAGGCGCTGAAGGGTCGAAGCCGGGGAGATAAGTCCTACAAAGAGGAACAGGACGATGAGACGAGAGGATGGACCAGGCAGGGCGAGTGGATCAGGTGTGCAGGACAAGTGAGGTAAACAGGAACGAGGGTGAAGGCAGGGTGAGCAGGACCAGGCAGCGGCGCAGGGCAGGCGAGACAGCAGGGCGTGACGATACAGGCAGGGAAAGGAGAGGAGACACAAGACAGCTAAATCCTCGGTAATGCTCCGGTACATGGCAACAATACTTCACGACTGCTGTTAGTGCATCCAAGCTTTAAGCAGTAGACCGGCCAATGAGAATCATCGCTAACTGCTGTGCTGCCCCACCCCTGTGGGCATGACAGTACCCCCCCTGACGGCCGCCTGTGGGGCCGCGGTGCTGGCTTCGACGGATGTAAACGATGGAAGTCGTCTATCAGACCGGTATCCAGAATTTGGGCCCTCTGAACCCAGGACCGCTCCTCAGGGCCGAAGCCCTCCCAGTCCACTAGATATTGCAAACCCCAAGCCCGATGTCGAGAATCCAGGAGGGCCCGGACCTGATAAACAGGGAAGCCATCCTGCACATCCAGGGGCATTGGATCTGCCACAGGTGCCTGCGAGTGAGCCGGACTGTAACAGACTGGTTTGAGGAGAGATGAATGAAACGTAGGGCAAATGCGGTACACGTTGGGAAGCGCTAGTTGAAAGGAATCTGAGCCCACCTTCCGCAGGATTCAAAAAGGTCAGATGAATCGGGCAGACAACTTACGGCAGGCAGGCAGTTTTAGGTTGCAGGTGGAGAGCCAGACCTGCTGGCCCACCCGGTAATAAGGTCCTGGTCGTCTGTGTTTGTCCACCTAGGTCTTCTGCTTTGAAGCATGCTCGGTCAAGGCCCGATGAATTTGATGGCACATTTGGCTGGCTCCGAGGTACTATTCCTCGACATGGGGAATGTTGCCTGACGGTGTGTCCCAAGTGAAGAGAAGGGGACTATACCCCAGGACACATTGAAAAGGAGACATGTTAGTTAGTGACAGGGTTAACTTTAGCATTCAAGCCATTCTTTGCCCAGACCAGGTGACGGGACCACTCATTTCGTTTGTCTTTGCAGAGAACCCTGAGAGTTTTGGACACCTTCTGGTTAGTCCGCTCAGCCAGGCTATTGGATTGGGGATGATATGCTGAGGTGAGACTGACTGAGATGTGTTGTTTGATGCAGATAGCCTGAAATACATGAGAGGAGAACTGGCATATCCTCCGGCATCCCATAGTAGAGAATGACCCCTGTGATCAATACCTTGGCGAGATCTGTGGCCTTAGGAAGTTTGGGCATGGAGATGAGCCGGCACATCTTCGAAAATCTATCGACAACCATTAGAATGATGGTGTTGCCCTGCGGGGAGGGAAGGTCTGTGATGAAGTCCACAGCAATGTAAGACCATGGGATGGGACGTGATGGGACTGGCAGTGGATGGAGCAGGCTGGCTGGAGGTTGATGGGCCGATTTCAGTTGAGCGCAGTCGGGGCTGTGTGAACCCACTGAAGCACAGCTGATTGGAGGGGGCGACTGGAGGGACATCCTTGGAGTGGCGTCTGGCGCTCATTAGCGAGACGGAGCACCTCCTCCAGGGACAAGGTAATGGGCGCGACGAGGCAGGTGGATGGAAGGACAATGTTGACTGGGGAACTTGTCTCTGGTGGCTCATATTGCCGAGATAGGGCATCCGCCTTGATGTTCCTCTTTCCTGGAAGCTAAGTAACTCTAAAATCAAAACGTGCAAAGAACATCACCCACCTGGCTTGCTGTGGGTTGAGCCTCTTCGCTTTCTGAAGGTACTCCAGGTTCCTATGGTCCGTAAACACCTGGAACGGGTCAAGGGCACCCTCCAACCAATCCTCCAATGCCAGCTTGATAGTGAGGAGTTCTCAACCCCCCACCTCATAATTTCGTTGAACCAGGGTAAGTTTTTCAGACAAGACAGCGCAGGAGTGCCTACGCCCCGTTACCACGCCCTGGCTCCAACTCCAACATTGGATGCGCCGACCTCCACCTCGAAGGGAAGGTCTGGGAAGGTTGTTGGAGCACCGGGGCTGAGCTGAATGCCTGTTTAACACTAGAAGCACAGCTCTGGTTTGACCTACTTATAGCGCAGCTGGGCGGTCAAATGACCGCTAAGTCTTTAGACAGGGACATTGTTGCTGACAGATAATGACCGCTAGATGGCACTTCTTGCACTAAGCAAATACACTCAACAAAAATATAAACGCAACACCTTTGTTTCTGCTCCGATTTTTCATGAGATGGACTTAAAGATCTAA
>JABFEA020000130.1:13258519-13277169 GCA_019775915.2 Cyphomyrus plagiostoma | reverse complement strand
CCCTTTGTCTGTGCCCACCTCTCTGTCGAGGAGCACCACCACCTCTTCGATGAAGGTTTCCTCTCCCTACGAGTCTATCTTGCTCCATATTTGAACAGTGCAAAGTCTCAAACACAGTTCTACTTATATGGTATCTAATTGTGATCCTCAGGGGAAACAATTAGTAATTAGTATTTCTTGATTGAAAGCTCTTGCAGTAATTTGTAACTTACGAATGACCAGACAACAATAAGTCAAGTTGAAAATCCATGGACATAATGAATGATTCATTGATTAAACATTAAGAGCAGTTAAATTAAATGACAGACAAATGTATTAAACTGAATAATAAGAGATGCTAATCAAAAATTTGATAGCTATAACATTATAAAAGGCAGTTACTGTGAATGAAACATTTATTTAGATTACACACTTATTTTGTGTAGTGAAAACTGCACTTGTGATGATCTGTTGTGATATAAGTACTCAAGAGTTGTACCAATTGCTTGTGAAAACTGCGCCAGACCAATTAAAAAACCTGTAAATCTGTTGTGAGCAATGCACCAAAGTAACTGAGAAAAACTGAAACGTGAATATTGCACTTAACGCCGTGATACTGCGTTGGTAAATTTGTGCTGTTGAATTTCATAGATCCCATACAGAAGAAATTCAGCCTTTTGCATTGTCAGTTACTGTAAACCAAACAATATTTTATATCAGGAAATCCTGAAACATTTGCAATGTCATTCTGACAACATGACTAAACATTTTGACTTCACCATATATAAACAATGACAAAAGGATTTTAAAACTTAATTTTTGGGGAGTACCTAAGGATTTTGAGTAAAGTACATGCTTTTGCAAGAAATCCAATGTGTTGTGCTGTTTGTACTAATTGTTTTGAGAATGCACTAACTGTTATGCAAATATTAAGACTGATTCGAGAAATGCATCAAAGCAACTGAAAAAAACTGTAAATGAACAAGGGCAACTTCCTGCTCGAGGAAGAGGAGGAAGAATAAGAAGAAGAGGAGGAGGAGTGAGGATGTGTGGTGGTGGAATACGGGGAAGAGGCCGAGGAGCACGAAGACACCATGCTGTCCTGGATGAAATTTGTCTATGTGAATTGTGAGGAACAATGTGAATTTCCACCGTGGCCCACTCATCAGGGCCTGGTTCACTACCCATCCAAGGCTGCTCATGGAGCTACTATCACCATACTCTCCTTTCCTCAATCTGACTGAGGATTTTTTTTCTGCTTGGAGGTGGAGAGAGTATGAAAATCGGGCACAAGACCAGAGGTCCCTGCTCAAGGCAATGGATGCTGCGTGTGAGGACATCAGTGTAGGGGATGATTGAGACATTCGCGCCATTTCTTCTTTCACTGTATCGTAAAGGAAAATATCCAATGAGATGTGGACAACAATCTATGACCAAACAGAGAGCAGCGTGTGCATGGCCAGGAGGATGAGGATGGTGGCCAGGAGAGGGAGGGTGATGAGTGGTGATGACAGCGACCAGTGAAAGTGTTACTGTAGTTGTGAAACTTTATTTACAGCACTATAGGCTAGATATATTTTTTCTTGTTTTTTGTTTGTGTTTATATTTCGTACATGTACAGAATACTGTATACATTTTCTTTTTATGTACTCTAATGTGTGGAAGTTACTTTATGTGCGTGAATAAAAATTTCCTTGGCAGTATGAGTGCAGTGTGTGTGATGTCAAACGTTGGAGGCTGCTCTTACTGTAATATCCTTTTTTTCAGTTCTATATATAATTGTATTCTGTTAACTAGACCCCTGCTATAGTGACAAAACATCTATGCATTTTGACTTGCAGTGCTTACACAATGCCAAAGGGACAATGCTTTTTGGGGGCACTGACTACTTATATGAGAATGGAATTTAGTTTTGACTCATAAGTAAACTGTTTTGGTAGAGATATGAACTATTGCAGGTGATCCATGGTGTTAGGCTGAACCATCCAGGTTATTTTGGCAAAAGCACTATGTGAATGCAAATGAGCCAAAAAAAATGAGAAAGATCTTTGACATTTTGATGGTAGTGACTCTTTATATGGGAGAGGAATTTAGTTTTGAAGTATGTGTGAACAGTACAGAGCAAAGGATAGCATGTGAGTATGAGGAAGAGAAACAGGAAAACTGAGTGTTAAAAAGAAACTAAAAAAACAAAGTATACCAATAATCCCCCATTACAGCTCCTCACTGATAGCCATTCAGATATAAATGCTCCTGGTATGAGTTGCCATTCACAGCTACTGGACAACAGTGGAAATAAACCACAAGTCAGTCCACCCTGAAACTGTCATAACTTAGCCCATGTAGAGGAAATTGCATCCCTTCACTTTCCAAACAAAATTTCTTGGAAAACTGCCCATAGCCTCTCCCTTTTTGCACAGCGAACCTCCATGCCCTGACCCATAATACAGGCAATACAAATTAGCCAGCTTAGATGATCAATTAAGGTCGAGAGTAAAATTCTGTCACAAGAAGAACCCAACAGCTATTTAGTAAATACCATAGCAGAAAAAATACATTATAAAAGCATTATAAAAATACAACTTCATTGTATTTTTTAAATTGGGGGGGGAATGTAGTTCAGCAGATTAAACCTCCTTGCCTGTGAAAGTTGGTGGTTTAAACCTTCTCCTTTGGGCCCTTGGACAAAACCCTTAACCTTCCAAAAATGCTCCATGAGCACCAAATAATGGCCTGACCCTGCACTCAGACCCCAAGATTCTCTCTCAACTGTATAACTACACCGATGAGTCAGAACATTATAGGTACTTTATTGATCCCCGTGGGTAAATTATCTTTTTTATGCCTCCCTCAACTTGCTCTTTTGTGGAGTAAGTTGTCTGCGAAGGGCAGCCACCTGTTGGGGTGCCCAGGGAGCTGGGGGTTAAGGGCCTGATGATACCACCCCCATGTGACAACAATAACATACTATCTTGTAAAAACAGTGCATGTCAGGCTACGTATAGCTACGTACTGCTACGTATGTTACTATGTAGTTAAGGATCAGACTTGTTGGTCCCATGTATCCCACAGATGCTTTACATGTACCTGTACCTGGCTGCCCACATGACACAACAGAAAGCAGGATTCATAGGACCAGTTGACCTTCTTCCATTTCATCAAGGTCCAGATCCAACACTCATGTGCCCAATGATGGCACTTTTGACGGTGGACTGGGATCAGCATGGCCACTCTGACTGGTCTGTGGCTAAGCACTTCTGTACACAGCAAGGCTTGATTCACTGTGTGTCATGATACATTAGTCCCATGACCATCATGAAAATTATCTTCCATTTGTAACCTTCTCTTGGTTCATACTACATGGGATAGTTATCATATAATACTTCCTAAATCTTGACATACACAGTTTTTATGAGAAAGTCAACATTATTCCCTTCATGTAAGGGTGGCCATAATGTTCTGGTTCATCAGTGTACATATGTATAGATAAGTATTATATGGTAGTAACCTAATAACAATATGCTGGGATTAAACATGAAAGCAAAAGTAGCAAACAAAAAAGATAAAAAGATAGCAAAATGGTACACCTAGCTTGATTGAAACTGTATATTAAAATCTAGAAAAAGAACTATTGAAAATTTCTAAATTATGTCCCTGAACATCATTTTCACTGGCAATGACTTTTGCATGAAAGTGAGGGTATATGGAGGTAATAACTGTGGTATTCTTGGGATGTTAAAAACTATACATTAAAAAAACCATTCTTACTGTTTTGCAGTAAATCTGCTTGACACATCTTCAATATCAGGTGACTGGGGGTGGCAAACGTACCCATCACATGGGGTAAGTAATCAGGATGCCTTTTTTCTTTTTTTAATTAAAACCAATGTTATATGTTAAGATTTTGTACTATATAAGTGTTGAATAAGTGTATAAATCAAAAAGCCAGGGATGCTATTTATACTCATATTGTTCTATCCATCTATCATCCAGTCACTTATTCCGTACCTGGTTGCAGTGAACCTGGGCTTATCCCAAGAAGTACAGTCATTAGTCCAGAGACACTCCAAACTGGATGCTACACTATCCGAGCCTGTAAACTAACACACAATCACTCATTAGGGGCAGTTTAGAAATTCACATAATCTCTCAATGAGAACATGTAAACATCATTCAGCATCATTTATTGTCTATGTACTAGGGAGTCTCTAGCAGCCGAAACAAAATTCCTTGTGTGCCCCAGCACACTTGGCAAATAAAGCTAATTCTGATTGTAATCATCAAACCTATAACATTGGGAGTATGTAGCCACAGCCACTAATCCCATGCTACAGTGGATCAATTAGTAAAGAAATAATAATAAAATCTATACAGGAGATATAGGAACATATAAGTAAGAAATGCCATCATTACACGTTAAGCCACATTTATTCAGTAGACCATACAGCTAAAGGAAATTCATATGCTTTTATATTACAGTAATATAGAAATATGTTTCATGTTAACTGTAAAGTATGAGATTTATGTTACATGAGTGGGACATCTTGATTTTGCCAAGTTCAGTGAGTCCCTGGGTTCCACAGTCTTCATCATATGACATCACCACATCGGTCCATTATTTTTTCCTCATTTTCAATCTCAAGGCTTCCAACCATAAGCTAGGCAGTGGTGTGGCTTAGCGGGCTAAGGCTTTGTGCTTGTGATGGGAAGGTGGCACGGTCAAGCCTTTTTATTATTCTTGTATTAGTTATCATTATTATGATTACACTTATGGTGGTTAGCACTGTTACTTCACACCTCTGAGCCCTGGGTTCAAGTCTCTACCAGGATTCCATATGTGTGGAGTTTGTGTGTTCTCTCTTTGGGGTTTCCACCAGTTTTCCCCCACAGTCCAAAAACATGCTGAGGCTGATTGAAGTTACCAAATTGCCCATAACTGTGTGAGTGTGCCATGTCCTGGGTTGTTTCCTGCCTTGCACCCGTTGCCTCTGGGATTGGCTCTGGACCCCCCGTGACCTGGATAGGACAAGAGATTTCAGAAAACAGATGGACTATTATCCTTATTTAATAAAGGCACTGTAATATTATTACATTCAGTGTTAATTTTTGTCTTAATTCCAGGATGGATTCTTAAGTTTGGGAGTTCTGGGATAGATATTATAAAATTATTAGTCCACAAAATTTAATGCATAAGGTAGCATAGAGATTATTAAGCTCCCTAGTAACCAATAGGTGACCAGTTCAACTCTTGGGATCTCTTAATGTTCAGATGTAGAAATGACTTTGTATCAGTTCATCTTATCGTCACATTGCTGCTCATTGTGAGGGCCTCAGTGACTTGTAGCATGGGTAACCAGACCTCTTTTTCGAAGACAACAGAATCCAGCTAATCCCTCTAGTGTTTCCTGGCTCTTCCATCCATTGAGATGTGTTTCGGCCCCTCAGTAGCTGACCTAGTGGCATATTTATAAAACAGTTTGCTAATTCCTCTTGATCTGAAGGTGTGTCAAAAGTTGCTTTCTTTCATTCTGAATAACATGACATTTTTATAACAATGATGCAGCATATGTCATATATATTATCATGTCTATGTGTAATTCATATTGAACTATTAAGCTGTATTGTTAAAAGCTGCACCTACATTTTGCATATTAATTTATCTGAATACAATTCCATTTTAATAGTACTTCCGTAAGTTTAAATTCAAATTGAAATTCTGAATTGTTTTCAACTGAATTCAAATTAAATTCAAATTCACAAATTGATTTGGAATTTCAGGGCCATTTCAATTCTATTCTGAATGGCGCAAGACCCTGACTCCTGCTATACACAGTCTGCGTAAGGTTCTCTCACCCTTTCCCGAGGCAAGGAATGATTATCAAAAATCAGTTTAGGGCCATCACATAATCGATCTTTATTGCATTTACAAATTTATCGAACCTACGAATGTTCACCTCTACAGCTGCCTTCAGCATAGTGTTTCCAGGCTTCAGTACCTTTCTGCTGTCTCAGGAGACCCCATGCATGCATTTAGTTGAAAGCCTATTTCTTCAGCTTGACAGCTTCCCTTACCACTGGTGTCCACCAGCTGTCCCTGGGATTTCTGCCGATTACTGTGGATTCAGGGCACAGCTCTTTCTTTTCAGCCTCAATTGGCATGTATGAGATGTCTTTCCAAAGGTATGTGGTAAATTCTTGCACAGAATCTTTTTATTTCATCTTCAGTCAGATAATTAAATGGTGACTACTTGTTTGGATTGCAACTAAGACCGAGACCGAAAAAAAGACTCCCTTAACTTTTGTGTGTTGTTGAGGACTGACATGACGGGTACTGACTGGTCATCTGACAAAACAGCTAACACCTCCAGCAACTGTCTAAAGGATGGGAAATATGTAACTTATTTCAATTATACTTAATTTGTAGATGAAATTGTAACATCAAATTGAAGATTACACACAATTATAAACTTGAAATTGCATCATGTCCCATTGTAGTAGTACTAGCCAAAAGCCAACTTCCATGAAATGGATTAGGCCTGTTAAGTGACAAAATGATATGCAGATGTTATTTAAAAGTCAATGGTCACATTTATTTTGTCAAACAACACCATTTTAAGTAAAACACTGTAATCAAACAATATAAAGACATGTGCACACGTCACATAAATCAAATGCAAACTACAAATACTACATACCAATACAAACTGCACATCAAATTGTGCATTAATAAGAATAAGGGTGAATGCTTAAAAGATTCTGACATCTCAATTTCTGCAGTGGCATGTGATTACACATTTACAATTACAATAAGCTGCACTTATTTTGCACGTATAATGCCTATTTTGATTGGATGAGTGCCAATGTCTGAGTCATTGATTTGTTACATTTGAAGGGCGCGAAAGGCAAAATAATAATATTGCATTATCGAACGTTACGTTGTGTGTCATGGATACTTTTTGCTCCAAATCTCCCAACCACTATGTCGATCTGAGACAGCAAAACCAAGACAGTGAGTCCAAGACAAGACCGAGAGATCCGAGACCATGACAAGACCAAACACAGTCGAGACTGTGACAAGACCAAGACTGCGTAAAACTGGTCTTGAAACATCCAACTCTAGTAAACATAATAAATTTGTTTCCTAATGTGTTGTTTCACCTGTAGAAGATGTCTATGCTGACTGGACTGCTCAATGATATGTAGCATAAATATCACTCAGCAAACCATTTTTTGGGAGAACTTGGTATTAGTGTACACACTCAGTTTCAGTGTGGCGGCTTTTGACATGTGTGAATATTGTATAGCTGATATTTCTGAAAAGAGGGCCCATTAGTTTCTCTCTCCCATATATTTACTTGTTATCTTATATTATTCCATCACAGTCAAGCCATCCACTACCTAACTTCATTACCAGTTATCATGTTCGTCATTCTTTTTATTTACTGATCAGTTTGTTTGTGCCTTAATTCACCTGTTTATTTATTTGTTCTATTTATTCACTTCATTGTCTCTTCTTCACATTCATTGTCATATTAGTTTTTCCTTAGCAATATTTAGTTGTTCTTGTATTATTTTGTGTCTAATTTATTACAACTGTCTTTCTTGTGTGGATAAACAAGCGCTAGGAGTTACTGATTTCATAAATTCAGATTCCTCCAGATATCTCTAATGATTACTTCCTTCATTTTTGTGTGAATAATTTTGATTAACTGAATAATCTCATGGATGGCTCAGACACTGCTAGCGTGATGAAAATCCCTCCAGCACAGCTGACATGTTCATTAATTTCAAATTATTTTTTTTACATAAATATATGTAATCAAATAAAACATTTATTACATGTGTCTTAATCTTACAGTTTTTTTCAGTCGCTCTCATGCAATTTCCTCATCAGAAACACCATCCTCACCACCCTTAATGCAGTTCTTAAAACAGTTCATGCATTTCTCCTAACACTGAATCACCTGTGCAGAAGCTACTAAAACAATCAAAACCTTGTGCACGTGTGTCAGAGCATGCAACATCAGTCAATCACTTCAACACTGTGATAAATGAATAAAACACTTTCACCAATGAATCAAGACTTAGTCAGCAAATGTTTTAATTTTTAAAATCTAATGTAGAGAAAAAAAACTGAATAAAATTTACAGATAATTATTGTAACTGAACAAGCATATAACCAGGTAGCAGAAAATATACGCAAAATTTAAAATAATATCAAAAATATTGTACATTTACTGTAGTACATTATGTACAGTATGTACTACATTTATACAGTTATGTATAGATGAATAAACCTGCACCAAATTACTGTCTTACATAACTCCTGGTTTAGAGCAGGGGGAACACAGATGTACCGTGAAATCCCTCAAGGGGCATCCAGTCTCTCTGCTCTGTTAGGTCACATTGTATGTCTACATCACTAATATTTTGTCTTCTGAGACAAAGGGGGGGAAGTCTTTTGGTATGCAGCACCCAGGCCCAACAAGCCTCAACTGTGATGTCCCCACACCCAGCATCCATTGCCTCCCGTAATGAGATTTGATCATGGGACCTGCAATCATACACCTTCCATCTCCAAGCAAAGAAGAATTCCTCGATAGGGTTGAGGAATGGTGACTAAGGCGGCAGGAACACCATCATCATTTTTTGGTGGGTTTCAAACCAATCTCTCACATGGTTTTAATAGTGAAAACGTACATTTTCCCAAATCACAACCTAACATAGCATGTTGCTCTTCACAATCCCCCTTGCATTTTCTGGAATAAGAGCATTGTAGAGCCCATCCAAAAACTGAAGAAGCCAGTCAGTGTTGCAGGGCTGAGAAGTAGCTGCATTGTGAATGACTCCATGTCCCCACACTGGCCCGGGACATCTACTGTGGCTCTCTGACCTTTTATGTTCCTGAACGTCGCCTTACTTTGTTTAGGTTAAATCCTGCTTCACCTACATACAACGAAATGTGCTTGATCTGACTGGCCTCCAACTCAGGTATCCTCTAAATAGAAACACAAGCACGTATAATGTTCATATACTGTATACTGTAAATACTGTAAGAAAGAGCAAAAGATAGAGCAAAAGTGATCATGCTCTACCACGCCCTCTCCCACTTCCTGCTCCATTTTCAGCCCTATCCACTGTGTGGAACCTGAGCATGTATATATGCTTGTGTAAATGCAATCTAGTGGCATGTCAGATGAGAAATGCTAATTTGTGTGGGAGACTATGTTACTGTTTTGAGAACTGCATTAAAAGTGGTGAGAATGGTGTTTCTAATGGGGAAACTGCATGAAAGCGACTGAGAAAAACTGTAATATATACCCTTACTTTTAGGTTATGGAATAATGTTCCCACTTTTTCCTGTTATTCTAGTGGGAGTCCATCAATGGAATGAATGAATACTTCAGCCCAATACAGGCATATCAAGTTTGTAATGTCAGGAGTCCTGGTCAGAAAAACTGGCTATGTACTAACTGGATCCAACGGGATGATGCGCAGCATATCTATATTGAGGTCAAGTTCATACTACGGAACTGCAACAGTATGCCTGGTGTGCTTAGCACCTGCAAGGAAACATTCAACCTGTATTATTTTGAGACAGACCATGATGTTGGGACTAACATCTGGTATAACAGGTTTTCTAAGATTGACACAATCGCAGCAGATGAAAGCTTTACCAGCATGGACCTAGCGGTGCGGAGGCTTAAATTAAACAGAGAGGTGCAAGGGGTTGGTCCCCTAAACAAGAAGGGCTTTTATCTCCTCTTCCAGGATACGGGTGCCTGCATCACTATTGTTTCTGTGAGGGTGTACTATAAAAAGTGCCTGGGGATGGTCTACAACCTGGCCGTATTCACAGACATAGTGGCAGGAGCAGACTTATCAGCACTGGTGGAGGTTTATGGTCAATGTGTAGACAATGCAGCTGAGGAAGACACCCCAAAAATGTACTGTAGTGCTGAAGGGGAATGGCTCGTCCCAATTGGGAGGTGTGTATGCACAGCTGGGTTTGAACAGCAAGAGAACTCCTGTGTAGGTAAGTAAAGACATTTCCTGATTCCACATTTTTAGTACATATTTCAGATTGGTACTGGATGAATAAGTAATAAAAATCAATGTGGTTGATAAGAGTTTTAAAACCACTTCACACTGTCCACCCAATTAACTAAAATTAATTATGGAGACACAAAAGAGAAATTATGTGTGTGTGTGTGAGAGAGAGAGATTATGTGTGTGTATTTACACACACACATATAATTACACATATACTGTATCTGTATCTATGTACTGTAAATAGTACTGTGGAAAAGTTTTAGGCAGTCAGAACAGTATGTCTAAATATAACACCACAGGCACAAAGGGGGGGTGTCATGACCTACTTGTCAGATCCTCCTGTGTGCCACGCCCCCCTCGTTACCTCGTGCTAATTCCCACTTGTAATCACCTCTTACCTGTTATGTTCAGCCTGTCATGTGTATTTAGTTTGCTGAGTCAGTATTCTGGGGATCCCCCCCCCGGGCAGCCCTCAGGGGAGGTGACAAAGGAGACGAGACCAGGGACATGGGACCTGAAAAACAATAGCAAAAACATCAACGAGGGACCGGAAACAGAACAGACACACAGAACACAGGGGCAGAAACCAAGACAGAATCTGACAAAGGACTTGGAACGCAGACAAGCACACAAGAAAGGGCGAGACAGAGGGCACAGAGAACGGAGGAACTCAAGGATCAGGAAAGAACGGAGGCACAACAGGGGAACGAGGAGTACAGGTGGGACATAAGGACGGGGAGCAAACAGAGGAGACCAAACAGGAACAGATGGGGGACAAAGGTGAGCAAGGCGGGTGATGGGTGGCGGCCGGAGGGGCCGCAGGCAACAGGAGCAGGAGGGGACCACGCAAGGGGCAAGGAGACAGGCTGAGGGACAGACGAAGAGGACAAGGAGAGAGTCGGAGGGGGCACCAGCGAAGGCAAGAAGGGGGGCGGAAGCCGCAGCAAGCAACGGCGCAGCCATAGCTGGCAAAGACACTGTCTAGCAATGCGCCGGAGCAGGGGTACCCACAGGCGACCGTCGAGAGATCAGAGGCGGGACCAAGGCCAGGCGACGAGGCATTGGAGAGGAAACCACAGGCGATGGGCGACCCAGAGCCGGAGGTACCCCCCGAGCCCCAGCCAAGGCAAGCGAGGGCGAACTAGCGGGCAGGGTGGTTGGGACCACGGCCCTGTGCTTGTGTCCTCTCCCCTTTGGGAACACAGAAAAACAGGGTCTTGGCAGATGTTGGCCTACCTGGGGCAAGGGCAAAGGAGTCGTTAGAGAGGTCCCCGAGGGGTCCCACTCGAGCTCCTCCTCTTCCAAGGGGGAAGGAGCAGTACTTTGGAAGTCTGGGACCTCCTCGCGGACATGGTCCGGGGTCACGGGGACCAGAGCATGAGTCACAGGAGCAGGAGTCACAAGCACAGGCGGAGCCACAGGAAGCGCAGAGACCCCAGGTGCTGCAGGGAGGGATGGATTAGCAACTGGAGGCGGGGCCTTGGGCGGAGCAGGAGGCGGGGGCCTAGGAGCCTCGGACAGAGCAGGTGGCGCAGCTATCTCGGGAGTGGAGGCAGGTGGAGAAGGCACAGCTACCTTGGGCATGGCGGCAGCTGGAGGAGGTGCAGCTACCTTGGGTGTAGTGGCAGGCGGAGGAGGCGGAGCGACCTTGGGCGTGCCGGCAGGCGGAGGACAGGCAAGATGGGCAGGACAGGTGGTGCCGGTGAGTCAAGCGGGATGGGCAGGACAGGTGGTGCTGGCGAGTCAAGCGGGATGGGCAAGACAGTATCTCTGCAGCAGGCATTGTCCCTTTAATGATCTTGGGGATCCGGGGAATGGCATTCCCTATTGGCATAGCCCCTTTAAGAGCCAGGTAAGTTCCTGTAGAGGGGCATGCTACAGGCAGTAATGCAGCCAACGGTTCCTGGGTAGAGGTGGCTGTGCCGTTAGCCACTGGCTCCCTTCTCAACTGGAGCAGCCTCTTCATGCCATCTCTCAACCTCTCTAAATCGCCCCGGGGAGAGGTTGGGGTGATGGTAGCAAAGTCTCCCTGTAGCTGGTCAGTGAGCTGAGCTGCTTCCAGGGAGTTCTGCATGGCCGGATCCTCCAGCATCCTCCAGTATAATTCTTGGAGGGTGAAGAACTGGCTGGTGAGGGACGGATCCATCCTGTCTGCAGCCAGCAGGAACACCCCTGGGTCAAGGATTGGGAGACGGTCCACCAGACACTTCATGGGGGAAGATGAGGAGAGGAAAACTGCCCCCAAACAGATCATCAGCACGTCTTTGGGTCTTTTACCTCTCCTCTTCTTCTTCCTCCGGTTCGCAGCCTTTGGTGGGGATTGGGCATTCTCAGGGAGATCCCACGGTGGATCTGGCAACCACTCGTCATTGAGCAGGATCCATCCGGTTCTTAGCTCGGGAAATATCCCCCACATCTGCTGGAGGTTATTGCGTACCTGAACAGCGAGGTGCATGTCCTCTTCCAGGGACATCCCCTCTAGGATGTCCCGACTCTGGCTGGCTAGAATCCAGGCTTCCGGGTTCTCCCAAACCTCGGGCTGGGTGATCCAGTGCAGTACCTCATCGACCAAACCAAGGAAATCTTCCTCAGGTAGACAGATCTGGAAAATACTGACTCAGACACAGACTACATACACAGCACAGGCTGAACATAACAGGAAACAGGTGATTACTATCGGGAATTAATTAATTATCGGGAATTAGGTAATGAGGGGGGCGTGGCACACAGGAGGATCGGGTGAGCAGGTCATGACAGGGGGGATCATTTTCAATCCAGAAGTTTATGCTCAAGACTAGCTCATTTTGTCTTCATTCTGGGGGAACTTCAATATATTTTTATTACAGACTTTTCAAGAATCAAATAAAAGTAGTCTGACATTTTCAGCCCCATCTGGTCTCTTTACAATGCCATGCACTGCGACTTACTCAGAGCCAGTTACTTTGTACCATGCCTGAGCATGATTGCACCCTTTCCAATTCCCCCACTGGTCTGCCCTCACATTACACTTAACGGTCCTGGCCCAAGCATGCTTTCATCATCACGGTGTGTCTTTTTTGTGCTACAGAAAACATCAGAAGGAAAGCACTGTCATGCAGCATAATAGAATTCATGATAAATTTCCTTATCTTATTTGGCTTATTTGGAGCTGTTTTGGCTATGGTGACACATGCAGAAACACAGTATGAAACATCGATTATTATTTATTTGTGCTGCAGGTATAAGAACATAGTCCCACATTTTACAAAATGAGTCTGTGCTGAATAGTATTGCATGGGATACCAATACTGAAAAGTACTGTGGTACCACATTTTTCAAAGCCGTCCAATATTTCATTTCTACCAGAACTAATTACACTATTACAGACATCGGTAATTTATTGCTATTCATCTATTCAGACTCACTATATCTGAATGTCATGTAACGCAAGGCAGGGTAGTGCAGGGCACAGAAACAGACATGGGAGTTCAGGAGTTTAGGTAAAAACTCGGGATTTATTAAAGGGGTAAACATGATCAGGAACAGAGAAACACTAGCGATGTTAAGATATTAATGATCAGACTGGGAAAAGACTAACAAGAAAGCACTTAAATACACAGAATCAATTAGACAGAGCTAGATAAAGCTGGTAAACAGGCAGATTCCACATGAGGTAAACGAGGGGGCATGGCACACAGGAGGCGCAGCACGATCGGGATGTGACAGAACCCCCCCAAAAGGCACGTACACCGGGCACATTCAGCCGGACCAGGGGTGGCTGGCACATGACCCAGGGACAAACCGGACAACTCCACCTAGAGAGAGACAGGAGCAAAAACAATCAACAGGGCAACAGGAACATCACCTATACGCAGAACAGGCACAAAGACAGCAACCACGACATCAACTGACAAACCACAGGGAAGGCAGGCACATAGGGGTACCAAATACAGAAACACAGGACCTAGTGAAACCAAAGGAAAAGACACAGGGGCAGCACCAACAGTAGGGACAACCCCACCAGGGGGCACAATACCAAGGGAAAAAACCACAGGAAGAACCAAACCAGGAGGGGGCACACCAACCGGGGAAGTGAAGGGACCAGGAGGGAACAGAGGTGGAACAAACAAACGTGCAGCTAACACAGGGGGTACACCAACCGGGGATATTGAACCAAAAGGGAACAACCAAATGGGACCAAACCTGGGGGTAAAGAGGTGTAGGGCAGGGGGATCCAGGGAGTCGAAGGGATCTCAAGCAACCGCAAGGCAGGAGCAGAAGGAACTGATGGAGGAGGCAAGGAGGGACCGCCGGAGGAGGCGAGGAAGAAGCCGGAGCCACAGCAGGCACCCTGTAGCCACAGCTATCACAGGAAGGACTGCAGGCGAGTGACGAGCAGGGAAAAGGGGGCCCACAGCCGACCGTGGAGGGCAGAGTGGGTGGAAAACTCTGTCTTCGTGAAGCCGGGCCCGGGATGTCTTTCCGGAGGTGGTCCCCGGGGAAGGTCTCAAGAAAAGCGCAAGACCTAGAGATGTACGCCAACATCCTATTGGCCTTTTTTATTGCTTCCCGACACTGGCAAGTGTGGGACATAGAAGCATCAACATACATTTGAACCAAATACAGAGGTCTTTCTCATAATCAGCTACCTTTATTTCAGTGCAACCCAAAAAATATCTCTATTTTATATTTCTGCTCCCTGCATGGATTACCTATCTACGTTACCTATCTGCATGGATATTGATTTACGTTAAATTTCATCTGCCAGGTATCAGCCCAGTCGCTAATTAAATCAAGATCCTGTTGTACCCACTATGCTGCTTGTTAAGTATCTTCTACACCACCCACCTTGGTGTCGTCTGCAAATTTAACCAGTTTACTGTATGTATTACTGCATGTATGTGAAAGTGACTATAATGTATAGATATTGCACATTTGAAATAATTTGCTTGCCAGTTGTTCAAACAACAATAGAAGCAATAGACCATACAGTATTGATTTATGGTTGGTTATCTATGGAACATACGGCTTATTGACTGTCAGCTCCTTTGAATGTGACACACAATAATCCACTGTACTCTACACTCCACTCTGTTTCTTCCTTCTTAGAATTTAGTGCTTGGCAGTAGCTCCCAAATAGTGAATTGCCTAAGTCAGTTGTTTGCAAAACAGAGCTCATCTGTATTTCTGCATAGATAATATGCAGATGTGACTGTTAACATTTTTTATTTCATTAACATTACTAGTGAAAATTATGTCAGATTCTGATACTAGAACAACAGTATCAAACACTGAGTAAAGCATTTAAAAAGGGTGAGCACCTTTTTCGGTGGTCATATTACTGCTCTAGTGTGTAGTCTTTACTGTAAAATTTCTCCTACACACTAGATTATATAACCAGCTGTCTTTCTGTTTCACAAGATAACATTTAAACATGTGATTTTTATCTTCTACATATGGGTCATGACATTTTCATCTAAGGAAATGTCAGAAGAAAGTGAATATAACTACAGCACCAGGACATCTGGTTTTCTATAGGATCCATCCTTCAAAGAACAAAGAATATTCCATTTATTTGCATGTTTGACTTCTCACACAGTGGCTATTAGGAGGCAAAAAATGAAGTTTTTTCATTATACGAATCTGAAATTTGAATTTACTACTCACCAAACTGTCAGTATAAACTTCACCTTGAAAGTAATCAGATTGCATCATAAGACTTACAGATTTTATTATTATTATTATTATTATTATTATGACTAATTTTATTCTTTTGAGACTGCCTTGAAAACATGATCTCCATATGTCCAAGTACTGTGGGGTATCACTAACCTGGATCCAACCATCGAAGGCAGTGCAGAACATTACAGGTGGCTACATGCCAGGACTCCCATGCTTTGATGAGGCTCTGGACTGCGTAGGTAAGTTTCAGTGGATCAGTTTGCCTGACCCACTACTTTTGAGCAGTTTTTTGATAGAATTTAGTGTTATCCTGTGTTCTTACACACAGATGATATTGATACTTTAAGCTTTGCTTTGGCTCTGAAGGACATTCAGGCAATATTCAGGAAATATCATAGTGCAAACCAGAAACCCAGACAAAGTGCAGAGCAAAGTGCCAGGGAGCAGAAACCAGGAAGCAGGGAAAGAATCTGGCAGACAGGAGTCAGGACAAAGGGACGCTCAGGGAGGAAAAGATTAAGAGCAGAAAACAGAAACAGATATGGTAGAAAGCAAGGGATGACATCAAGAATCCAACAAATGAATACACAACCAAACCAGGCTTGAAATAGTAGGTAAGATGCAATAAAACTCAGCACTAGTCTCTGCAGCTTTGCTGCCTAATTTGTGCTTTAATGCATGTTAAAGAGAGGCACCTTCAGTTCAGATCATATGTCATGAACGTCATCTTACCATGTGACACTGGCCTAGACATCTGTTGTTTCATATATATATGAAATGAAGAATACTATTTACATAAAAAGGACAGTTTAATAGAAGGGAATGGTACGAAATGAAAGGACAGAGGACTAAGAGCAAAATTTGCTGTAAAAAAAGAGGTTAATTGGATAATGGAGCACAATAAAATTCATGAAGTTTACAAACGCATTGCATTGCTGGAAGAAGTTTATTCAATCTGTTTTTAAATGATGTAGCTATATGAATATTTTTATGACCAATTTGTGAAAAAACAAAAATTATTTATGTATTTATTTGATGATCTTAATATATTTTGTTCAATTTTCAACTGCCTTGAAAAAACAAAAGCACAAACACACAGTCTGTTATTTGGCAGTTTATTTTGTTACTAGAAACTGTGCAATAAAAACTGGATTTACATGACAAGTTTCATTTGTAAATATCCTCTATTGTTACAAAAATGCCAAAATAAAATTTTACATGAAAAGGTCACCAGTCTAAGATTAGTAGTATTAGTCCCAGTTGTGACAATTCTGATTGTCAAGAATTTGAATTTGCCAATTCAGATATTATATGAAACCATTCTGACTTAAAGGACAGGAACCAATAAGGTTTAATTAAAGATACTGCTTTTCCTTCTCCACCTGAGGTACTTAAGAATATTAAATGAGACTGCCTAAAATTAAATCTGTACCATTCAAAGTCATCAGAGTTGTGCATAGTGCTTTGACTAGGGCAGCTTTCTTTTCAAAGAAATCAGGGTTTGTGTCAGTGATCGTCTAACATCCCATTAAGTCTATCCCATGTGCCCCCTGGGACAGTCTCCAGGCTCCAAGTAACTCTCTACTGGATAAGAGCTTATGGCAGATGAATGGATATGTGGTTGAGATGTCCTGTTACAATGTATTAAACCTAAAACTTAAGATGCTATAAGTAGTGAGTAAATGATACCAATATTGTCAACTAATTCAGGCAGAGACATGCTACATATAAAAGATACAAAAGCGACACACAACCTTCATATAAAAGCCAGGAGGCAAATCTAACCAGAGTTTTAGGAAGCCATGTACATGTTACATTTGGTCTATAGAGCACTTTTCATATTAACATGAAGGTCCTATTTGTGTGTTTAAATAGGAATATGTGCTCTCTGATGAGTATGTTGGGAAGGGCCTTATACATTTTTTTATTAGTTCCTTGTTGGACCATAATCCAATTAATTCTTTATGTCAGCAGCCCAGGTCCAGGTAAAGTATTTTAAGTCTAATATTTGATCTATGTGAAACTCCATTTGACTGTGACAAAGAATCTGAAACTGTGTGCCTGTGTCACTTTGACTAACAGCCCAACTCATCTCCTGCCATTTAATACACTTATTGGCACTGTCATTTTAGTGTACATTGCCTGACTTTAAAAAGGGCAATAGAGTCTACCCTGTACTGCAGGACATTAGGAAAGACAAGTTCCAGTATTATTCATACAGTTGATGAGTTACAATTTATCTCATTTGTTTCGGTACATTTCCTGAAACATTATTAACATTCTCAAGACTAGAAGAGCATTTCTCAAAACAATTCATGCCTAAAGCAGAACACTAAGGTTTATCTCCAAAAGCCTGTAAATTACCCAAAACGATTAGCTCATGTCTCAAAAGAAAATAATTCCACCAATTAATTAGTCAGTGCCACCAAAATGTAAAGTACAGTCAAAATACTTAGATATATTGTCAGTATGTCAGTGTAAGCATGCTCCTGAGCTCCACAATTCTGCATGACAGGCCGTTCCCATTTTTTCATTGTCACTGAGTGATCTTTTTTCTTTAGCAAACTGATACTTATATTCATGTTAAAGACACCATTTTCATCTTTGCAAGGCTTTATATCACAGTATGTAAAGTTCATTGGCAAGAGAAAACACTCACATGCACATTTACAGTTTTTCTCGATTGCTAAAACACATTTCTTGAAACTATGCCTCAGTTTCCTAAAACTCTACACAGAAATCCATAACTTCTGATTCAACTTCTGAAGCTTCCACCGGTCAAGTCAAAACCAAACTCTCCACTCAAAACGATGCACTTTCACTGAAAAATCAAACTTTGACTTCAGACATAACACACAAGGTTTCAAAATCACATAGACACTAGGGGTGTGCAAAGCAGCCGGTATTTGTATCTGTATTTGTATTTGTTAAGGGGGGAAAAGTATTTGTATTTGTAT
>JABFEA020000130.1:13236792-13249933 GCA_019775915.2 Cyphomyrus plagiostoma | reverse complement strand
ATACTGACAACTGGTTTCTTACCCCACAGGTAAACCACTAATGATCATTACTGAATACATGAAGAATGGATCTTTAGATTCCTTCCTCAGGGTCAGTCTTAATATTGTTTGACACAGGTATACACGTGAAATATAAAAAATGTCAACTTATTGTTTGCTAACATACTGCAGCAAAAGAAAAAGATTGACCTCTCACCTGTCACCGACATGGGTTGTTTGAGCGTGAGGACGAGGCATCGTGCAGGCAGGGAATATGGACGACCCACTTGTGGCTTGCAGGGAGACAGGGGTTTATTAACAAAGAGTAAAACACAAGAAACACTTACAAAACAAAAGGACCGCGTGGGGTCAAAAGTAAATGGGAATAAACAAAGATTAATTACAACAAGTGGTGGGTGGGCAGGCAGGAAGGCAAGTAACAAAGAACACAGCATAAGACATCAAACAAACACCAATGATTCCAGTGGCCTGTACTACGAAACGGGTTTACTGGCTTATTGGGGTAACTTTGCGAGTAACTTATGCGAGTAAGATGTGTGATGTAACTTCCAGATTAACCCATACTATGAAAGATGGGTAGGTTTCAGTTGAGGCATGCTGCCATGGCAATTTACGCTAATTCTCGAAACTGCTCTGAGCAGTTTTTGTTCTTGGTTAAGTCGAGGTTTCTGCATAAGCCGAAAAGTTTTGAAACAGAAAAATAATCAGTGTTCATCGATGTCTGTGTACTGGACATCACAATTCTGTTATTAGAAACACCCCACCTGACTTCTGTAAAGTTATTAAAGCCAGAAAACTGAATATGAAATATGAGGCTAACTTAACCACGGTGACAGGTTCCTAGTCGTTTTCTCACTACACATATACTTCTGTTTTGTCCTGTTGTAAATCATTTAATTGTTTGTTAAGCAATGGCTCACCTTCTATTAAGAGCCATATGAACAGACACCTTTTTATTATTAGCTGTTAAACATAGAAACATGCTATTAAGTGGAGGCTAGACATAACAAATCTTTCATGAAGAGTAGAAATATACATTCATAGCCCTACCACTTGATATGATGTTTTTATATTTCATCTTGACTTGCTGCCATGTACGCTTTCCACTACTATTGCGTTTGAAATCGGATCAGTTATTGTTAATATTAGGTTTACATTATGAGTAACATTACAATAATAGAACTTTGGGGAGCATTACATTACTTAGCAGCATATAATAGGGACTTCTGAATTGTGTCGCATCTGTTAGCCTCTGTAATTATGAACAGTATTTCAATTCTTTTCGGAAAACACTTCATTGTCTAAAACTCAGTCGTGAGATATTTTAGACCACATTTTATGACCATGAAAATGTACGTATGCATTTTCTCCGTCAGCAATAAGTTGTCCACAGACATGTTGAACATGTAGATATATCACAAATATTATGAAATGCAGCGCAGTAAACAGCATGATATAGGCATAGGTATCCTTTGACTTACATCCTATTGAGTCATGTCCGATCACTTTTCAGTCTGAGATCCACAATAAGTAACATACACTGATCGAGAGAACCCTGAAAGCAGACCCATTAGGATGATAGGGAATGTATGTCTTAGTGTAACAGATGCAGGAGAATGGGCAGCATTAAGAACATAAGAAATTTACAAACGAGAGGGGGCCATTCGGCCCATCAAGCTCATTTGGGGAGAACTTAACCAATAGCTCAGAGTTGTTAAAATCTTATCTAGCCCTGATTTAATTGAACCCATGGTTTTAGCTTCCACTACACTAGCCGGAAGACTATTCCATACTCGAACTACTCGCTGTGTAAAGAAGTGCCTCATCAAATTTGTTTTAAAATGTTCTCCCATTAATTTCCACTATGGCCACAAGTTCTATTATTTAAACTAATACTGAAATAGCCATTTGGCTGAACAGCATCTAGACCCGTTAGAATCATGGATCATGTCCCCCCTAAGTCTCCTTTGCTCAAAGCTAAACATATTCAGCTAAGCTAATCTCTCCTCGTAAGACATTCCTCTAAGACCAGGAATCATTCATGTAGCCCTTTGTTGCACCTTTTCTAAGGCAGCAATGTCCTTCTTAAGGTATGGTGACCAAACCTGCACACAATATTCTAGGTGATGTCTTACCAAGGAATTATATAAATGTAACATCATCTTCCTTGACTTAAACTCCACACACCTAGAGAAATAACCCAACATTCTATTGGCCTTTTTTATTGCTTCCCCACCCTGGCGAGAGTGGGACATGGAAGCATCAACATACACACCGAGATCTTTCTCGGAATCAGCTACCTTTATTTCCGTGGAACTCATAAAATATCTGTACTTTATATTTCTGTCCCTGCATGGATTAACTTACATGTATCTATGTTAAATTTCATCTGCTAAGCATCAGCTCCGGTCACTAATTAAATCCAGATCACATCATTCTTGTAAACGTTATACATATATTGGTCATAGGTGACGCTGTATTCATACTAATTGGTGGCAAGTTACTTGTGTTCTCCACTGTGAACACCCATGGAAAATAATAATTAAACTCATTTACATTTCATTTTCAAATTAGTGGTTTCAGCTTTTAGAGCTCTTTTGGAGTTAAACTATTGGAAGAAACTTTTATTGTGATCCTTCGCTTCCAATGCAATTTTTCTTTCTACATCCCTCTTCGACAGTCTAATGCTATTTTTTAACTCTACCTGTAGACTTAGATACTCCTGATTAATTTTTAAATCATTAGCTCTTTTCCAATTGTGCAACAGAGCCCTTTTCCATTGGCAATCATTATAACCCACTGTCCATATCTAACTTGTAATACAGTATGCAAACAGTAATGAATATGTCATGGGCAGCTACAATAAGCAGATATGATACAGATACAGTACCTGTATCACACTATTTCATTACATTAAAAGAAACTTACTGTAGTGTACAATAAAGTATTTTGCCACAGATTCAGATGCTGTCTTCTTTCTCAGCTCCCATTGGGTTGTTTGCCAAGCCTACAGAATGCATTTGAGTCATGCCTTACCCACAGACATGACAACTGTATGCTACCTCTCACATCTCTTTTTATTCTAAAGAGTTCTGATTTATTATTTGCTGTAGTGCATATTATAGTACTGTACTTAATGTCTTGCCTGTCTCCCATAACTGTCAAGGTACATCTAAATTGACTTGCGTGGTCCTCGTCCCAAAATGTGATACAAGTTTACATATTTTTATGCTGAATCCCCAAATTAATCCCCAGCCCTATGTATACATAAGAAAAGGCATTTTGATCCTAATATTTGAATGACAGCTAACATTATGTTTTATTATACTTTGCTTTATACTGTTTTAATCAGTTGAAACATTACTTAGATGGCACTATTGCCATACATGCTAATGGTGAGAACTAGACCTTTTCCCGAAAATCTTTGTCACTGCTGTGCTTCTGATGGTAAATGTTCTTATTGTTAATACTGTTTTTTTTTTCTAATGTCCAATACAGAGACATAATGGGCAGCTCACTGTCATCCAGCTGATTGACTTTCTGCATGGGATCGCAGATGGTATGACATACCTGGCTGATCTTGGATATATCCACCAGGATCTGGCTGCCCGTAACATCCAAGTCAGCAGTAACCTGATCTGTAAAGTCGCTGACTTTGGCCTGTCACAAGTGCTGGGGGCTGGTCCAGATGCAGCCTACACCACTGCTGTGAGTTCTCAGAACTTTACATTTAAACCGGAAACATATTTCCAATGTATTTCATAGATTATGACCAAGAATACACATAATGCATTTGCTGTATAAAGCGATATGTGAGGCAACATCGTGTCATAACAGCACAAACATTTGGATTTGCACTGTTTTTACAAGAAATTAACATGAATATTAATATTTATACCAGCAAAAATGCACAATGATTTCTTGTGATGACAGCGCAAATACACATAAAACTAGAAATACTGGATGGATCGAGTGGAAACATGAAAGCCAATAAAAGTGCTTTTATGCAGTACAGTGAACTCATTATCATGTTCAAGAAACCAACCCCCCCCCCAAAAGCACACAATCCGGGTGCACCTCAGGGGCGGCGACAGACTGCACAGGACCTGGGGAAAACAAAACCAAGAACATTAATGAGGGACCGGGAACAGGATGGACATACAAAGCAGGCACAAGGGGAAAAACCAGGACAAAACTGAGGGAGACGAGGAAGGAGATAGAGGGGACCACGGTGCAGACAAGATGGGAGGGGAAGCCGAAGCAGGCAACGTTGCAACCAAAGCAGGTGAAGGCGAAGTCCACCAACAAGCTGGAGTGATGGGAACTGCAGGAGACCCAGGAGTCGACGCAGGGGACCCCACAGGCGACTGACGAGGTGTTGGCCAACGAGTCCTAGGAGGGGGACCCACAGGCGACCACCAATTAAGAGCTGGAGTACCCGTAGGTGCTCCGTGAGATCCAGCCAAGGTGACCAAGGGTAAGCTGGGGGCAGGGCGGGCGGGACCCAGTCCTTGCACATGTGTCCTCTCCCCTTTCGGGACACTGAAAAGTGGGGATCTGGCCGGGATCCACCACTCTGGGGCAATGGTGGAGGGGTCATTCCCCTGGAGGGGTCCGATGAAGCCATCCATTGAGTAATGAGGAACAATTGTCAGGCAGTTAAGGACCTCCTCAGGGACAGGGACTGGAGTCCTGGAAGCCGATGATGTTGGGTCAGGAACTGGGGGGACTGGAGCCGGACGTACAGGGGCCAGATCATAGATGGTGCCGGGACCTCAGGTGGAGCAGGAGGCAGAGGCGCTGGTGCCCTGGAGGGAGACTGCGACTACAAGGGTGCCCTGGAGGGTGACGGCACGGCAGCCAAGACTGGAACCCCACAGAGCTGCGCATCAGTCACCATGCCTGGAGCCCCTGAAGTGGGCTGGTCTGAGCCACCAGGAACAAGCAGATTAAAACCAACAGGAGGGTTGGTTGCTGGTGGGTCAGGAACATCAGGGACTGGAGCTAGGAGTAGTCTCTCAGCCCTGGGCATTATCCCTGGAAGTGACATAGGAACCTGCAGGATTGCATCTAAAATGGACCTGGCCCCTTTAACCCTCTGGGGTCGAGTGATTTGTCGGCGACGCAGCATACCTTTCTCGTCTATTTCAGTTTATATCTCACTGAAATCTTAATGTAGAATCATGAAAAAAACGCTGGATAAATCCGTAATCTGTCTTCTTTTCAAAACGTCTATTGTTGGAAGTATTCAAGTTTTTTAAATTAGGTTTAATCGGCAAAAAATTAAACCATATCACCTTGCTTTGTTTTACCTGCATTGGGGGCGTGTAGTACTGCTGTCACTCAAAGATCGCTATTCACATTCTAAATATTTGCATTGGCAAGTATTCAAATTGAATTTGCATGGTAATATGAATAACAATGCAACGGTGAAATGTGATCCAGATACATTCCCATCAGTGCCATAAAAGGGGGGTAGGGACGTGGCCAGATGACAATGGCTCATTCATACACATGAAAGTTGCTACATATTCAATGAAAGGAGCCAGAAATAGTGGCATGAGTTACCTTTTTCCTATTAATTTAGCTAACTAAATGTTGCAACACCATTTAGTCATATTCATGTAGCCAAGACTTTGGTGATCAGATATCTGATATCAAAACAAACTGCAAGCATTGCTTACTATGTACTTTTATTATGTTTTTGCAAGTGTTCCAAACTGTATTTTGAAATGTCTATACTTTGATGTCAAATTACAAACTTTACAAACATCTGACATATTTACAATATATATTAAAATAAAGATGAGTGTAATGGCAAAAGAAATATAAGAAATAATTTATTTTCCATGAATTAAGTTTATTATATTTGAAGATATGTGTGATCATGCCTCAGTCAGTGAAAGTGTGTTTCCTACCCCTAGACCCCAGAAGTTTAAGGGTTAGGCATGCTTCCCAATAGGGGTAAGCTGCCAGCGGTGGCAGCATAGCAGCGATGATGCGGGTTTTGGGTACTTGCGTGTGGGATGTAGTGGCAGCGATGTTGACGTTGAAAACCACTGGGTTCTGGGTTGGGAGCGACTCCCGCTGATCTCCAGCAGGGAGAAGAGTGGTGAGAGAGACGGCCCCGAGAAAGATCATCGATTCCTCCTTCTGTCTCTGCTCTTTTCGCCTCCGCTTTTTTCTCTGGCTTGTCGCTGACAGCAGCGGTTGGGTAACTCTGAGAGGACCTGCGGCTCTGAGCGCTGCTAAGTGACATCAGTGGGAACCTTCTCTCCCTCACCCTCTCTACGAGCTGCCGGAGATTTCTGTGTGCGTAACTTATGAGTTGCGCATTCCCAGGCGAAGACATCCTCTGCAACAGGATTCTGCTCCGGCTAGTCAGATGCAGTGCCACGGGGTCCTCCTGGACCTCTGGCTAACTTAGCCAGTAAATGACTTTCTGCAGTAAACCAATGCGGTCATTCTCGGTTTCAGGAGATGCATCCTTGTGGAGATCTGTCATTCTGTGATGACCAGTGTTCTGTGAGCAGGCAGGAATTGGGAAATCATGAGTTGGGCACACAATGATCCAAATATGAGGTTTTAATGGGGATAAAACAGTCTAAACAGGACAGCACGGTGCATACGTCAATGACAGATCTGGGTAAACTGACTTGGACACAGATTTAAATACACAGGACTAAACAGGCAAAACAGGAAACAGCTGGTTACAATCAGGGTTTCACATGAGGTAAATGAGGGGGTGTGGCACACAGGAGGATCATACAAGGCGTGACAAATTGAACCTGAAATTTGGCACATTATAAGGATTTTGTGAGCTCAATTTAGTACGTTCTAGGAATGTTAAACTAATTTAACTGCATGATTTAACGCATTTTGGTTCTGTATATGGTACTCTCTATTGTATTAGAGTATATTTTATAGTTCTTATTGTTATATATCAGAAAATGTTGGTCACAGTACAAATGAGAAATAAATATAACATAAAAATTTAGAGATATTAAAAAATGGTAACACTTTACAATGTGGTTCCTTAGTAACTTAGTAGCAACTCGATTACTACTCTAGTACAAATTATGAAGAAACATATTGGCTACTATATTAGTCCCGACTGCTTTGACCACTGCTGGTCTATAATGTGCTAATTACTACCGTGGAGTATTTTGAGAAGAAAATCAGCTGTGCACTGCGGAAGAGGCTAGGTCTGCCATGTAGCCTCAGTGATATTACCATATACAGGAGGATGAACAAGCTAAAACCAACCAGTTGTCTGAAGGAGGAGTTTATGGTAACCCAAGCAAGAGAGGTGCTGCTGTCCAGAGACTCCAGTGACATCAAGGTCTCATTGGCAGGCATAGAGGTCAGAACCGACAGGAAGTGGAAGGCTCAAGAGACAGTTAACCAGGCTGAATCACGGCTGCAAAATGATGAGCTAGTGGGGGCAGTAGCTACAGGATCGGCAGGACTTGGGAGCAATCCAAGGCCTTGGTTTAACAAGGGCAAGGAAGGGCGGCAGCTGATCCAGGAAGAGGTCCATGCAGGGGTGGAGGAAGTCCAGTGTAGAAAGATAGTAGGGATGTGGCAGCAGGTGCATGGACCCGGTGGGAGCAGGCAGTAGACCAGAAGATCTCGCAGACAGAGCGGTAGAAGTCTGTGCCACACCGGATCCTGGTCCAATCTGTCTACAATGTCCTCTCCAGTCCAGCCAACCTCTTTTGCTGGGGCCTGGCAGATACTCCACTGTGCCCACTCTGTCAGAGAGGAGGTTCATTGGAGCACATCTTGAGCTGCTGTCCAAGAGCTCTGGGGGAAAGGCACTACCATTAGCACCACAACTAAGTGCTGAGGGCCATTGCAGAGGTCGATGGAGGTGAGGAGGTGATGTATTGGCTCCAATAGCCTGAGGTGAGGGATAACCCAGCTGCCAGAGCCCTGGCTTATCAGGGATGTCCTGGAAGGGATCGCTCCACCAAACGACGCAAGTCAGGCAGAAGTAGTGTGGAAGTACCTCGTGCAGTTTAGAATCAGGGCAGCAGAGAGTTTGTGCAGGCAGGTGTTCCTGGACTGTGGAGGGCTGTGTCTTTCGTTGTCCGAGTAGCCTGACATCCCTGTCATCCCCGCTGTCTCTGCCCTGCAAAAGATGTGGAAACGATGTAAATGGGGGGTGTGTCCGGCACGCCTCTGGGACCTCCTGTGCCTGTGGCCACCCCTGCTGTGTCCCCAGCAGCCCCTGCAGAATCCCACGCTGCCTTAGTGATCCCCACAGTTTCCCCGAAGGATCCAGGTCCCACGGCTCCTGCTCTGGCACCCCCTTTTGAGAAGCTGGTCCAGGCTCCGCCTGCAGCTGTGCCGCCCGAGGTCCATGCTCTGCCCACAGCTGCACCGGCTGAGGTCCAGGCTCCGCCCGCAGCCTGGACTCTGCCCGGGCTCCACCCGCGCCCAACGTCCCAGGCTCCGTTCACGCCCCAGGCTCCGCCTGTGCCATGCCTAGCGGTGCCAGTCCCGAGGGCTAACGCACCGACCAATGAGGTCCCGGTTACCCCAGCCTCTGCTTCCTCGGCCCCAGTGCCCCCAGTTGTGGCTCCCCCAGCCTCAGTCTCCCTGGTCCCATCTCCCACAACCCCAATACCCGAGGAGGTCCCCGATTTCCAGACCACCACTCCTCCCTCCATAGTGGCATTGGAGGATGAGCTTGAGTGGGACCCCTCGGGGATCTCACTGGCTACCCCCTTGGACTCGTTCAGGAGGCCACCAGAGCCAAAGCCACCTTTTCATGGCGGCCCTCGATCCGGTTCCCGCCTCTCGGTCTCCCAGAAGGGGAGGGGACACTGAGGTCGAGGTCGCCTTCCCAGGTCAACCTCGCTTCCTCAGCCCCCCAGCAAAGCTGGTGCCCCTGGCCTCACCTAGGGCACCTTATCCGCCGGCCACAGCCCGACCGTCTGTGTCCCCTCAACGGCCTGCAGGCCTTTCACCACGGCTCTCCCCTCGGCTCCCTCTTCTCCATCTCCACCAGCCCCTTTGCCTGCATCCTCGCCATCCTTGGTCCCTGTCCCGACCTCACAGAGGCCTGTTGCCCCAACGTGCCCTACCTCACGCCCTCCGAGGGTCCCCTCTGCTCTCAGCTGCCCCTTGGTCTCCTTGTGGTTCCTTTGTGCCTCCTGTGTGTCCTGTCTGTCCATTCGTGTCTTTGTCCATTGCTAGTCCCTATGTGTCCCCTGTAGGTGTGCCCCCGGGTATGGTCCCTCCATTATCGCCTGTAGTGTCCCCGACTTCCATGTTTACTTTTTTGGTGCCCCTGTGTGTGTCTGTGTTCCTTGTGGTGTGTCCCTGTGGTGTGGAGTGCGTGCCTTTGGGGGGTGGGTCCCGTCATGCCCTGATCATCCACTCCTTCTGTGTGTCACGCCCCCCTACTTAACCTTGTGTGGATTCCCCTTGTTTACTGGCTGTTCCTGATTATTGTCATTATTCCTTTGTATTTAGTCCGTGTTTCCGTTTGCTTCCCTAGTCCGGTCATTAACGTTGCATGTATCATTAGTGCATTTTTGTTTGCCTTTCCCTTGTATTAAAACCCTGTGTTCCCCGACTCCTGACTTCAGTGCTTTTGTCTGCACTCGGGGAGCTTGGCAGCATGACAACAAATGCTTTATGCACGCCATTATAATTGCCCTGACATGACAATCAATAACTTTTCTTTCTTGTTATTGCAAATGTAAGGAATAAATTAATCTGGTTAAAGCTAGAAAACATTAGAAGAGATGTGTTTGATAATAATTGTTCAGATAGACCAGATGGAAATTAAAATTGCAACATTTTTTGATAGTGTGTGTCTGAACAAGAGAGAAAAGCAACATGCATATCTCTAAAATTATATGCAGTATAATCCATATCCAAAGGATGAATCCAAGATCATAACATCTGGTTCCTCTGCACAATGTGCATGTTTGTAATGGTGCCATGTGATGATCATCACACAACTTAGAATGCTTTTCCTGAATGGGTTGAACATAAAAATGTTTCTTTAAAATTAAAATTTAAAAGTCCTGGAGAAGTCATAGAAAAGTGTACAAACCATATTAATAGATGTAGTAATTAGTACAGCAGCAGATCACCTTATTAAAATGATAATGACTACCCATTAATTTTCTGTAATTGCTTGTCCTATTCAGGGTTGCAGGGGGTCCACAGCTTATAGATGTGTACATGGCAGGGAACAACTTTCAATGGGGTGCCAACCTAGCACCCAGCATGTTCTTGAATTGGAGTACCCAGAGGAAAACTCACAATGACATGGGGAGATCAGAAAAATCCACACACATGGAGCAAAGGTGGTGATTCAAACCCTTGTTCTAGTGGTGTGAGTCAACAGTGCTAATCACTGCACTACCATGCCACCTCACATGAAATTGATCTTACAGCAATTGCTTAATTAAAAATTATAACTAAATGAAATTGTAACCATGAACCCCAATGGGAGGATATTATTTGTTTTTTCTGAATAGATGGATTAACTAAATATAAAAGCAGACATAGGTTGGTTGCATGTTCTCCCACTTTGATTTCTGATCACAGTCCAGCCACATCCATGTTCAGTGAATTATTGTTCATCATTGAGATGCTGAGATTCTTTTCTGTCTTGCTATCCATAACTTAGGGAGCACAATACACAGTCAGAAGGGGCTTAAAGGCCTGATTCAAATGCACGTGGACACATGACTGTCCTGCTGCTCCTGAGGCTCAAACAGGCAAAAGTCTGCTCACAGGCACAGAGACTTAGCCCTCTGATCTCATATTTGTTCATTGTTAATGAATTGACACATCATTTTTTCTCAAGTAGCTACTATATTTGTTGAGGATTTGTTCAACAGTAAATTATTTACTACTAACTAAATAAGGAACTGTACTGTAAAGTATTACCTAAAAATAGAGTAATATAAATGCCATTTTAAGAAATACACAAAAAAATACAGGTACCCACCTGATTTTGGGAAAAAATTGTGCGGATGTGCAATAGGTATGTGGACATAAGTCCAAACTGCGTGCATTCGCTAGGCTCCCGTTTCCTGTCCGCAACATCAAAGATTTTTCTGCGTGGTAATTCCGGCTAGTATGAATCCTGGCTGCTACTCCCGCTGTGCAGCAGCGTAGCATGCATACTCCCAACATCCCAGTTCTTTGTACTTGCGTATCGGTAAGATGTGCTCTTAAGTTTGCTTTGTTTTTATTGCGAAATATTCTGGGCACCCATTATCCATTTTTGTTTTATGTATCATTAGCAATGTGTTTTAGTATAATAAAACATATATTGGCTTTATATCATGCCTCGGTCGTCCGAACTTCCTGTGTGCCACGCCCCCTCATTTACCTTGTGTGGAATCCCCATGTTACCAACTGTTTCAAGTCATGTTGATTGTTGCTGTGTATTTAAGTCCACGTTAGAGTACGTTTCCTCAGTCCGGTCATTAACGTATTGATGTCATTTTCATGTTCCTGACAGTGTTTCCCCAAAATAAACCCCATGTTCACCTGGCTCCTGCTCTGCTTCTCCATACCGAATACCTGACAGAATGACCGGACTCGGGAAACATACTCTAATGCGGACTTAAATACACAAGACTAATTAACACAACTAGAAAACAGCTGATGACATGGGGATTCCACACGAGATAGTGAGGGGGGCATAGCACACAGGAGGATCAGCACAAGCAGGGCATGACACATAGCGTAGAACAAGGTTGGGTCTCCAGGCAGGGGTCGGGCAATCGGTGTCAGTACTGAAGAGGGCAGAGGCATAGAGCAAGGTCGGGTCTCCAGGCAGGGGTCGGGCGATCGGCGTTGGTACAGAAGGGGGCAGGCAAAAACTCGGAGTCTAGGAACTGTAGTAATCAGTAATCAGACACAGGAGAAAACACTCGAAGAGAGATGGAGAATGCCGCTTTCGCCAAAATGACAGGATGAGAGCAGCAGCAGCAGGTCAGTCTGACGCTATGCTAATGCTTAGCAGCATGGCCACGTGTCTGTGTCCTGTGAGGGGAGGGTGCCCTCCCGGTGCAGCATCAGATTTGGCCATGTTTGTGTGTGAAAGTTAACCAACCCCCCGTTTTTGTCTCATCTCATTTCAAGTTGTTTTCCCTTGTAACTTTAATTAAGCTGCACATCATATTTGCCTCACGGTAAAAATTTCTTTGAAAGTAATTGGGCCACATCTCAAAAGCTTTCAGTCACACACAGTCAATCCATATGGATCACACATTAAATCACACATTAAATGTGGCATTTTGTCTCAAGGTTTCCTTATACGGCCCCCCCACAGCTAAGGTCAAACCGGGTCAAGCGCACAAGTAAAAACACGAGTTAAAATTAGAAAACATAGATTAAATGGACACGATTAAGAAAATGAGACAATCCTAAAACTTCACAGGCTCCTCTGGTAAAATATCATCTAAGGCCTTACCCAACTGCCCAACTGGAAAAAAGAAAACTGCACCGTGGACTTGCACAGAGTGAGTATATTATTTTCTTCTAAACATGTTTTTATGGTAAACGCTATACATTAAAATAACTATCATTTTTTTATTTATTTTTTTTTATAGATTTAGCTATTCCCTTGGTTATTTTTCTACGTTGCTGATAGAAAACTCCATATAGCAAGTATATTATTTTCTTTTATACACTTGATAAAACGCTATACGTTAAAATAACTTTATCTAATAATAGGTATTGTCTGTCTTTCTTTTTATGAGAGACAAAGACCCGAATCTTCAGGTACGGACGAGGCCGCAACATCCCCTCCTATACCCGAAGGCTTATTAGATGAAATCGACAACATCAACAATGCTAATAATGAAAATTATGTGGTTTACGAAAACTACCTCGCTCATCACGACTCGCCACCCGTAGCGTCTGGTGAAGCGAGAGCCGAACAGGCCTGTTTCCTACCGTCCTTAGAGACATTAATAAGCATGTTAAATGAAACGGGCTCTGAATCGTTGTCCCCCACTGATTCTGTAATGTTGGAAGCCTTGTCGGACGTAGAATTTCTCCTCAATGCTGAGGAGATTGAAAATTCAATTCAATTCAGTTTATTTTTATATAGCGCCCTTCACAACAGAGTCGTCCCAGGGCGCTTTACATGGGTGTG
>JABFEA020000130.1:13168246-13181919 GCA_019775915.2 Cyphomyrus plagiostoma | reverse complement strand
CGCCCGCGGCCTTGCCCGCCTGCTGCCTCGCCTGAGGCCGGCACGCCCGCGGCCTTGCCCGCCTGCTGCCTCGCCTGAGGCCGGCACGCCCGCGGCCTTGCCCGCCTGCTGCCTCGCCTGGGGCCCTGCTCCGCCCACAGCTGCCCTGCCTGGGGCCCTGCCCACAGCTGCCTCTCCTGGGGCCCTGCTCTGCCCGTGGCTCCGCCCACAGCTGCCTCGCCTGGGGCCCTGCTCTGCCCGTGGCTCCTGCCTGGCCCTGCTCTGCCTGTGGCTCCTGCCTGGCCCTCTGGAATCCATGACTCCTTTCCCCGAGGAGGTCCTGGACAGTGCCATCCTCGCTCCTCCTCTAGTGGTGGACTTGGAGAAGGAGCTCGAGTGGGACCCCTCGGGGATCCAGGGTCCCCCCGACCCAGCTCCTCCACCTCAACCTCATGGAGGTGGAGCCCGATGAGGTCAGTATCCCGCAAGTGCAGGGGACACAAACACCGGGTCCGGTTCCCTCTCATCCCACCCCCTGGCTCACCTGTACGTCCCCTGGCTGTAGTCCAGTGGCTACCTGCGGGTCCTCCAGCTCCGGGGCGGTGGTCGCCTCCGGGTTCCCCTCCGGTACCTCGGGGCCAGTCCTCTGTCCCGCCTCCGGCTCTGCGTCGACCCCCTCCAGGCCCCCCTGCTCCTGCCTCCCTATCGCCTGCGGCCCTCCAGCCACTGCCCGTCACCCACCTGGGCTCCTTCGGGCTCCCTGGTGTCCTCCTCCCGTTCCTGTCTCATCTGCTCCTCCTCCCTTTGTCCCGCCGGTTGGTCCTTTTATTGCTCCGTTCACTCGTGGCCCTTTTGTTCCGCTTGTTGGTGTTCCTTCTGTCTCTCCCTTTCTTGTCTGCCTGTCCTCGTTCCCTGTTCTTTGTAGGGTCCTGTCCTGGTTTCTGTCCTTGTGAATATTTTGTGTTTCGGTTTTGTTCCCTGGTCCCTGTTGATGGTCTTGTTTTGTTTTCCAGGTCCTGTTTGCCTGATTCGTCTCGTCCGTCGCCTCTCCTGGGGCGCGCCTTTGGGGGGGGGGGGGGGTTATGTCACGTCCCGCTCCGAACGATCCTCGTGTGTGCCACACCCACCTTGTTATCCCGTGTATTTACCTGATTGTCCTCACCTATGTCTTGTTCTTGACAGCGTTTCCCCTGTATTTTAGTCTGTGTCTTAGTTCAGTTCTCCAGATCCGGCATTGTTGTGTACTGGTGTTCGTCGCTGTCCGCCCTGTCTCAAACTTAATAAACCCAGTTTGTCTGCAATTACGGCTCTGCTTGCCTGCTTCCCGGCTCGCCACCTGACCGTACGCGACGGAACCTGACAGGTGTCACCTAATATTTATGGTCAGCTTATGTTCAGGTCAGCATGTGTGCATGCCCAGCCACATGGCATTTTCGATTAAAACGGTTACTAGGCAGTTTTCATGAAACTTATAAAATTGATAGGAGGTGTTTATGGTATATTAGCGTATTGTTATTTAAAATGCCTATAATTACATTATTTGCCACTGGTATCACTTTTTAATTATGTAATACATTTTGTTTGGTGCAAGTTACTAAGTTTTGGATTCACATTCCATTTTTCAGTTACATATTCACACACTCCCCTATCAATCTCTCTTTGAAACTGCTGCTTTGAAGACCAAGTTAAGATTTTTTTCAGACTTTTTGCATTTTTCTAGATATTAAAATTGATATCATAATTCCTCATCAATTGTTAGATACTACCTACCTGACGCCCTACTTCTGACCGACTTTGTTCAAGATGTCTTTCCATCATTCAGGCCTGTAGCACTCTGTGCTAGTTGTGGGACATGAGGCCAGCTCACTTAAGCCAAAACACTCATTACAAATTATTGTATTTCTCAGCATCTATTACCTTTCTTTTCTAGACCCTGAACATAAAATGACACTACTTTTTCCAAATGGATTTTGAGAGTGAGAAAAAAATCTTATATTTGGGTCAACACGGTACTATTGTTCACTTGGATAGCAGATTTTGTATGCAAGTAGCGTTTCCCATAAAGACTATATCACGTTGCAGTTCATTTACAAATACAAATGCAATTCCATGGTGTACTGTACTTGGTTGCTAATATCTAATATATATACCAGGACTTGTCACAGTTTAGCTGTTTCACTAAATCACTCCCACACAACTTTTCTGCCCTTCCTTTTTTGTTTTTACATCTTCTTGTTTGATTTTCTAAGATCTTTTTGCCTCCATTGCTGCTTAGGACAAATGGACCCTACAATGAGAGTCTAGACTGCTAATTTCTACCTGACATCAACATATTTAATGCTTCATTTTACATTTTAAACAATGTAGTTAGTATTATCCTCATTTATAATATATCATTACCTGTCCAGTGGGCAGTGGTGTCTTAATGGTTAGGGAAGTGCACTTGTAATTCAAAGTTCGAATTCCCGACCAGCAAGACACCACTGAGGTACCCTGAGAAAGGTACTGCCCCCAAGCACTGCTCCCTGGGTGCTGAATTAGCTGCCCCCCCCTGCTTTTCTGTCTGTCAGTCAGTCATATATGGGTTAAATGCAGAGGACACATTTCATTGTTGTGCACTGCATGAGTCAACAATGACCACTGATCACTAAATTCTATCCATAAGCTACTAATCAGAATGCTAATTTTAATGACTCGGCTCACCCGATCCGTGGATCAACCATGGTGCACGCAGATATAACTGTGAATACTACCCAGTACTAGTCAGGTGTACCTGATAAAGTGGGTCCTACCCAGTATAAGCAAAGTATCTAATAAAGTGGCCACTGAGTATAGGCAACGTACTTTAGTCAGGGGTATTCCATTTCTTACTCAATATTTTAGTACTATATTATGCATTATGACTAAAAGACGGCAGGCACCTTTTCATTGTGGCGTGGGTCTAGGGTAAACCACAAAGCAACAGCACATCTCTGGCCCTTTGTGACAGCCGTCACACCATGGGGATTCTCCTTCCCAGCCCCAAAGCCAACGACCCTGCCACAACGAGGTCTCACTTTGGCCTGAATGACAAACATATGCATTATTCACTGAACAGTTTAATTCAACAAGACATACAGCTGAACATATAGCAAACCCAAAACTGTTGTGTTGTAGTCCAGTTTGGTAAATATTACACAGACACTGAATACAATATTTACAAACTGAACTGCAAGACGACAATTTTGTTCAGTTGACCAAACAATTGGTCTGGAATATTGAGCTTAATTGATTCTCTCTTCAAAATAACATTGGGCATGTCACTGCAAATTCCTATTAAGAATACAGTGGTACCGCGGTTCTCGAACTCACTAGAACTCGAATATCTTGAAAGTCGAACAAACAAGTTTGACCTATAACTCGATCTGAATACCAGAAGTCGAACTGTGAACGCTGACCAAATATAAATTGTATGCGCCAGGAAATGAGTCATACTACATACTACAGAATGCAATTCTTACTTGAATGCCTTTTTCACAGACTGGACGATTAACCAAATAAAGCAGCACAACATTACAGTAACTAACAGTAAATAAACCACTAACTTACCTGTACTATTAGAGCATCTATGTAATTTATTTAAAATTTATAACCACGTAAATTAACTGAAAACCAGTTCTCACTTCTTTACGTGATATTCAGGAGAAATAGCAGATTACACATTGGAACTGCCTGGATTACAAACGTCATGCGTGTAACTAAACTCTTCAGCCAATAAGGGCAAAGATGTGTTGTCACGGAGGCGGTTCCAGTTTGTGCAGCTGGGTGAGAGGTCGCAATGCATCTAACCGTAATGCATTGCGTCAGGATCAGAATGCGTTGATTTAAGCCAGCTGTAAGAAAGTCGAACACACCCAATGACCGGACTGGGTAAACAAACTGAAACGTGGACTTTAGTCCTCTGTATTATGACAACAACCAGAAACAGCTGATCACATGGGGATCCCACACAAGGTTAACGAGGGGGCTTGGCACATGGGAGGAGCGGACCATTGGGGCAGGACAGGGGTAATGTTGGGATAAGACCTTTATCGTTTTGGAAGCCATTAAGAAAAAAATGCTCTTGTTTTATCCTGTTCATTTTGTGTTTAAATGCTAAAAAAAAAAAAACATATTTAGGTATAATGTTGGGGGGGCGGGAACCAATTAATTGGTTTTCCATTATTTCTTATGGGAAAAATTTTATCAGAACTCCAACTTTTTAGGATTCGACCTGGAGCCCGGAACGGATTAAGTTCAAGAACCAAGGTACCAATGTACTAATATCACGTCGCATATGACATACCCAGATCTTGACATAATATTTACAAGTATAATATTTACATTTTAAATGACCAATCTGACTGTATTTTGTAGATACAAACAAAACATGAATTTGATGCCTGTAACACTCAAAAGTTGAAGGTGGAGGCAAAAAACAAAAGTTCATAGAATATTCAAGTAATACCACCTCATAACATTTAACAATAAGCAAGTTAATTGGTAATGGGCAAGGGTATCATGATTGGGTATCGACGGATTTGCTATGGTCAGATTAATCCATATTTCATCTGGTTTTCCGGAAAAATGGGTGATGAGTTCTCCTTCCCAAAGACGAATTGGACCATCTAAAATGCTAAGGTCAGAGTGCGTGAGCATTGATTGTCAGTCTGTATCCGTTTCTTATTGAAAATGCATAGCGCATCATGAAGAGGAGAATCGGACAATGGAGACCACAGACTTCATCAACTGCAATCTTTTATCGAGCAACAATGGGCAAAAATTCCACTTGCAATTCTGAGTTCCGAGACAATTAATAAGTGTAAATAAAGAAAAGTGGCATAGTGGCATACATGCTTCTGTCCCAACTTCTGAGTGTGTTGCAGGCAAAAAATTCTAAATTTATTTATATATGAAATACAGCATTGAAAGTCTTTTTCTGTATTTTTATGAACCAAATAAAGAGAATCAACAAATCTCAGATTTTTTTTTTTATCAAAATGTCCCAGGGTTTTCTCAAAAATGGGGTTTTTACATGAATGTAGATAATCTGTGATATTTTTCCTACCAAGTGTAAGTTCATTAAAAGTACCTCCAGAAGTCATTAGTAGTTCCACATAACACACTACCCAGCACAGCAGATCCAAATCTTAACCAAGGTAAGTGGACATTAATGTGGAATGCTTGCTCTCTGAAATATTTTAACCAGATCTACCATGCAGAAACTTGTGGGAAAACTAAACATTTTTGGTCAGAAATGTACACCTACCGTAATGGTTTTAGCATCAAGTTCTGTGAAGATGAAATCACCCCCTTCAAAGTCATCATTCAAATAGAGAATGGCACTGAAATTGTACAGGGAAAGAAGAGAACAGTGTATCCAAAAGCACAGTATTATCTTTACCCCATAATTTTGCCTGCTGTGTGGTTCATTGTTACCTGTAGTCCCTGTGTGTGTATGCAGGTGGCTCTTTGACACATTCATTTAGCTCTGATATCAGCTGGCAGTTGTCCACATGTATAGGGTGACTCAAGTCCTCACGGCCTTCTTGCTTGTCTACAGAGAAATAAAGTTAGATTTATTCACAGAACTAGGTAACTATAACGAAGCATCCAATAAACTGCATAATAATTCAGATCCTATAATAAACTAACAGCACCAGGAAATAGCAACCATATATATCATATGCCACCTTTAACTAAGAGTTCTGGTTTAAATAATTTAATCACCATTAGATTCTCAAACCCAAAACCTTGCAATGAATTTCATGCACTATGCTCAAATCTTTTTTTGTTGGTGCTGTACAGAAAGTTGTGGAACTTTGCAGAAGTTGTGTGTTTTCTCTACATGCTGCCTCTAGGTAGAATAGTAAGAAAACAAAGCTTTTTTTTCCATAAATATACCTTTGTTGCACCAAATGAGATACTTCATTTAAGTTTATTAGAGTGCAACAAAATGGTGATATCTGTCTCTGAACATTAATAAAACAGAAGCGCTGTAACTTGAAATTGAGGCCCACACTCATAATGCCTTGTTATAAGCGCTCAGTTTACCATCATAAACAGTATAACACTTCAGTTTCATTGAATAAACTCCTTACTTAGGAGTGATTCTCGATAGAGACCATAAAGTTGCTGATGCAATTCTACATGCCTCAATTGCAATCTCCTCTGCTATTTTTGGTTACATATGAGCATCTGTACTGATCAACCACCCAACACTTTCCTTTTCACACAGCCAAACAACCTATAATAGGGATGAAAATCAATTGAATCATGCTAGGAACACAGCACATCACAGGCCGAGCTGCTGCTCAGTACAGGACAGAAGATGGGGAAACAGAAGGCTGAGGTGAGAGTGGACCTACAAAAGATGCAATGACCCATGGACGACACGGCAAGTAACAGAACCAAATACCCAAACACAGAAAGGCAAATACATGCAAGCACACTACTTTCTGACTTGTTTGTTAGCATCAGGCATTCAGACCATCGGGACTGAACAGTCTGACCTCAGCCAGAGTTTTTTTTCTCACTTATGAAACTGAGTTTTTTATTTCCTTTTCTTTAAGTTATTGGGGCAACCACGCTGAGAAAGGCACTATATAAAAAGAAATTTAATTGGATAGAACAAAAGCGTAACTACGGGTTAATGCATGTTAAAACACACTTTAGGGCAAATGTACTGAAGGCATCTGTATATGAATTAGTGCAATGTGGTTTGTTTATTTTGTTATCTGATGTTCCTCTTAGCATATGATAATGTAAACTACCTTATATACAAACTGCTTCTGGATTCTATTATTTTTCCTTTCTGTGTAACATTCCTTATTCCTTAATTAAGTAAAATGTGTCATAACAAAATGGAAATTGACCAATTAATTAGAAACTAGAAATTGGTTGGGACCTCTGAAGCTATGGTTAGACAATTATATATTATAAAGCATTATAACTTCACATTTTTCCAGTACAAATTATCAATCAACAGAAAATTTAATTCAATTCTCTCTTAATACATAGGATATGCACTCCCAGTCAAAAGCTTTTGCACACACAGATTTTCTACATTTGCATGTTACACGCTTAACATTTACTAAAAATACACTCAATATTCTTTGCTAACAAATAAATTTACAGCATGTTCACATTTATTAGTGGGAAAATGTCATATCTTTGATTCATCAAAGTAGCCTGCTCTAGCAGTCATAACAGCAGAGACAACTTGAGGAATTCTTTCCACAAGGGATATTAAAATACAGCTCTGTTTCATGGGATGAAACAGTTAACTAGAGTGTTCAAAGTTAAGACAGCCTAGAATTTGACTATGCCATCACCATACAACCAGTTACTAGGATGTCAGACATGCACTGTTACATACTCTTTCTATTTTATAAAGGAAACTTGTTTTATTTGACTTAAATTTTCATGTATACGCTCAATCAACATTCAAATGCTTAAGAATAAAAATCTGCAGTTTAAGAACAAAATGGAAAAGTGGTAAAAACCTGTAGTGTGCAAAAACTTTTTACTGGTAGTATACATTTTCTCTATTGAAATATAAATATTACAATACTCCTTTATATAAGGACATTGCATTTACAATGCAAGCAATTATAGTATGGTATAAGTGTTTTGAGAGAAAAACTATATGTATGGCAATAAATAATAATATAGGTGAACAAACTAGTAAAAAATCTTTATGTAAAGTATATGGAATTCTGAGCAGCAGAAAAATGTGCTTACCATCAAATGCGGAACGGCAGACCAAGTGAGTATAGGAGAAATAAAGTGGAGTTTCTAAGTGGAAGTAGGACTCCACAACTTTGCGCACTCTCTCACTCAGGTTGAAGTACAACTGGGCACTCTTGAGAGGGACCTTCCCCTCCTGCCCCATCTATAGGAAAAAATAAACAGACAGATCCTAACATGACAGATCCTAAAATACATTTCATCAAAAAGAGAAAAAGTGAATCTTTAAATCTATAAGGAAGAAACACACTTCATTGTTACATATTTTTTGATTCTTAGGGATTTCAATAAAAAGATGGCAATTCCAATAAACAAGATGACAAAATAATAATAAATATCATCATAATAATAATGTTATTATTATTATGTCTTTTCTCCTTTTAGCTTTGGGAAGGTCTTAATTTATCTATTTGATCGTGGATTTTAATTTCAAAACATAGAAAAAATTGAAACCTTGCCTTTGCAGCTTTCAGGACAGTAACTCCTTGGAACATCTCGCTAGGAGAATGAGGTGAGGGCTTCCCCCTGTAGCCATCACCTTTTAATGCAGCTGTCTTTAACACAGTCATGACATCATCAAAATAGATAGCATGAGTCAAAGTGAGACACAGTACAGTATGAAATGAGAAAGTGACAAATGAGAAACGGTATAACATGTCTTGCTAAAGCAGGTTTATTGATTGCACCTATAGAGCTAATGGGTCCTCTTTTGAAATGCTTCCTTTAAAAGGCTACAAGTCATGAGTAAAGGTGATGATCTCTCTTGCATTAGAATACAAACGCACATTGGACAGGCGGTGTAGCTCCCGACACTCATCATCAGTGATCACCCCATCCAAAACCACCCTCTGAGACCCATTCAAGGATCGAGGTGTCATGGCGACAACGATATCACCAAACAGCACACTTCCACCTATGAGGACAAAATCACACATATTTGATTAAAATATCTTCACTCATTTAGTGTACAACACATAACAGAATTAAGAGATTCCAGCAAACAGTATTGTGGTACTGTAAACTGAAACCTATGATGTATTGTGAAGTCTTCATATGACAACTGAACTAGGTGTTTTAACTACCAACAGCTATTCTATATATCTCCAGTATAATCTCCAGTATGCTCACCTTCTCGCACAATCTGGGCAATGTCAGTCGACTCCTTAGTCTTTTCTTCCACAAGTGTCTCAATCTCCTTCATAAGGTGGCCAATTTCCTCTGTTATCCGAGCTGCTGTCTCTCTCTCTGTTCTATAGGGCGTTTCAGACTGATGTGATTACCGAAGTCAAATAATAAACGAAGGGAAAACTTATCATGGCCTATACTGGATGGAATATGAATAAACTGCATTACTTCTGTTTGTCTCTTAGCTTCTGAGGCATGATATCAGGAGGAGTCCATGAATCCTTGAAATGGGTGCAATGAAGTAGCAGTTAGAGGTTTTTCCCTTGACTTGAATGAGTCTTAGTTCTACTGCATCATGCAGGGAACGTGAAATATTAATGTTCAGAAGTTTAAGAAGAATACGCCACAAAAAATGAATTAAAAGATTTTGCGCTATATGCAGAACAAACAACTGAAATATAGAATCCGTCAATTTGTGTATACAAAACTGAAATTTTATTTTACGTACCGGATCAACAAATGCAATTCCAAAAACTTCATAACCAAAATACAGCAGATCCTTCTCCAACAAAGATTGTGTAATGCGCTTCTGGATCACCTAGGAGCAGAAAACAAAAATTAAACTCGTAGAGCCAAATTTATTAAGCAGGGGAAATTAGAGTGAGGGAGCAATCAAATATCTTTCCACCATTAACTCACTGCACATCATTAATAAATCCAGATGGCACCATTTTAACCGCTAGTAAATCTGGCTCATATTCTGTAAGATTTTCAGTCATTCATGCATCCATCTTCTGCTGTTGATCCATAGTCAGGTTGCCGGGGCAGCAGTCTATGCAGGGATGCTCAAACCACCCTCTCACTTGGGGAATACCAAGGACTTCCAAGGCCAGTGGAGAGATGTAATCTCTCCAGTGCGCCCTGGGTCTGCCCCAAGGCCTCCTCCTGGTTGGACATGCCCGAAGCACTCCCCAGGGAGCCATCCAGGAGACATTCATGATAGATGCCTGAACTAACTCACCTGGCTCCTTTTGATGCAGAGGAGCAGCAGCTCTATTTTGAGCTCCTCACTCTCTCTCTAAGGCTGACTCATTTCTGACACCTTATCATGATGGAGGGGTTTGCGTGCTTCTGTGATCCTAGGAGCTATGTTGTCTGGGGCAATACCCCTGGTAGGGCGCCCAAATCAAACTGGCCCTAGTGGCCAGACTAAGTGTGATTCAGAAAACCCCTATGAAGAAAGACATAAAGGACAATGTTACCCTGCAGAGATTGGGGGAATCCGAGGCCTTACTTTGGAGCCTTGCCTGGGGTGGGAGTAAGCTCTTGGTAGCCAGGCCTCCACCAACTAGGCCTGGCTGGGCATAGCCCGAAGGAGTAACCTGGGTCTACCCTCCTGTGAGCCCACCACCTGCGGGGCAAATAAATATCTAATATTTTGTAGGACTACCTCTCTGGCAGAAATGCCCGTAGCCTGCTCTTCTCCCAAAACAGCAGAATAGTAAGCCACATTCTGATTCATGACTTCCTCCTCTGGGTGAAACAGCAGGTATGTTTTGGCGCATTCAATGGCCTTCTCATAGTTCTCCACTGTGATAAAGATAAAACATTTAGGTCTATATATACAAACAGCAAGTCAATAAAATTTTGTATTCTATATCATTTTAAACTAATCAAAAAATCTTACAACAGACACTAAACTACATGTTAGTGACGCACTATTGAAGTATGAAAATTGCAGGTAGTTGAAATGTGCTGGCAGGAAATCTTCCAAAGGTTTTTCAGTGCCCGGCAGGATGGCTAGTTCGATAGCACAATTTTGTTTGCAGTTAAGAATTTGCATATAGTGATCTGTGAAAGAGAAAACAGAAAATGCATGCTAGTTACATTCTACCTCCAACACATTTTTATTAAGTATTTGTATACACATATTTAAGTACTGAGGGAGCTGTAAAGGTACCAAGTCCCCCTTTGTTTAGCCTCTGAACATCATTATCCTCAATAAGTCTCTGTACTGCCCTGATAGGATGCATAAAATAAGCTATACTATGTAAAGGTCAAACAAATTAAGATAGTGAGTATGAGTGCAATTTTATTTGGTATTCCCCAATTATCGAATTAGCATTGAGGTATGATGATGGATGAATTAACAATGTCCATAAGAGGTAAGGGTAAGCATTTAACTGGAAGATTTACTACAGTTGTAATAAAACCAAGCTTATATTCATCACTCCAGAAAGGTTAATACATCTAAATGTATGTTCATATTAAGATTAAAAATTAACACATTCGGAACGCATAAAATGCTCCACTTATACTTGCCTGTCATTGACTGGAAAAGATCAGCATAGTACTCCAGGTAGTTATAACCATCATAGTCGTAAATTCCCTCACAAAGGGCACGGCATTCCAGATCAGCAGCAAAGTATTCTTCCATCGCTGTCTCAAAGTGTTCAATTGCAAGACTGAACTCATCCAAACTGTAAAACTTTTTTCCTTGCAGGAACTCTGACTAGAAATACACACAAACAATTTCATATTTTTAACTCAATTGCAATGCAATGCAAACTTCAATGTCTATATTAATATTGACTCTTATTGCAAAGAGGTATTATTAAATTAAAGCAAATTAAACTGAATAAAATCTATGTACTATACGACCACCAGTATTCACCAAATACACACAGAAAATACACAACATCAAACCTGGGTCCATTTCCATTACAGGCAGCATATTATTTTCACAATACCTGTATTCAGTATTAACAAAATCAAACATCAAAATCAATCATACTAAAATGCAATTCTTACTTGAATGCCTTCTTCACAGGCTGGACGATTAACCAAATAAAGCAGCACAACATTACAGCAACTTACAATAAATAAACCACTAACTTACGTGCACTATTAGAGCACTTATGTAATTTATTTAAACTTTATTTTACCAGGTAAATTAACTGAAAACCAGTTCTCACTGCTACGTGATATTCGGGAGAAATAGCAGATTATGCATAGGAACTGCCTGGGATACAAATGTCATGCGTGTAACTAAACTCTTCAGCCAATAAGGGCAAAAGTGTGTCGTCACGGAGGTGGTTCCAGTTTGTGCAGCCGGGTGAGAGGTCACAATGCATTTAACCGTAAGGGATTGCATCAGGATCAGGATGCGTTGCAAGCAAGTCGAACACACCCAATGACCGGACTGGGGAAACAAACTGAAACGTGGACTTTAGTCCTCTGTATTATGACAACAACCAGAAACAGCTGATCACATGGGGATCCCACACAAAGTTAACGAGGGGGCGTGGCACATGGAAGGAACGGACGATCGGGGTAGGACAGAGGTAATGTTGGGATAAGACCTTTATCGTTTTGAAAGCCATTAAGAAAAAAATGCTCTTCTTGTTTTATCATGTTCATTTTGTGTCTAAATGCTTAAAAAAAAAAAAAAAACATTTAGGTATAATGTTGGGGGGCCGGGAACCAATTAATTGGTTCTCCATTATTTCTTATGGGAAAAATTTGAATCCAATTAAGGATCTTTATTGAATACCCAAAGGCTTAATTGTGTTTAGTTCCACTATAGGCCATAAAACTAGCAGTAGGTGTTAAAAATAGCAATATTATACAGGGGTTGAATAATTGTGACATGGCTGTGTTAATATACATTATAGACATTAAAACATCATACATTTTCATTGTTGATTTTACGGAAAAGTCAACTGAAAAATAAGCTATTCAAAGCAAATTCTAGCTCTTAGATAAAACTTTCATTGGTAAATCCTTGGAATGTTACCTCTCTGATGGGGAAGGACCCTGAGCTGGTGCGCAAGGTTGTGAAGTTCCGACTACACATAGTCGGGCTCACCTCGACGTATGCCTTGGGCTCTGGAACCAGTCTCCTCGAAGGAGGTTGGACCCTCTTCCACTTTGGAGTTGCTCACAGGAAGAGGCGCCGAGCAGGGGTGGGCATACTTATTGCCCTCTGGCTGGGCGCCTATATATTGGGGTTTACCGCAGTGGACAAGAGGTTAGCCTCCCTTCGCCTTCGGGTGGGGGGACGGGTCCTGACTGTTGTTTGTGCTTATGCGTCAATAGCAGTTCAGAATACCCACCATTTTTGGAGTCCCTGGAGGGGGTGTTGGAGAGCACTCCTCCTGGGGACACTCTTGTTGCACTGGGGGACTTCAATGCCCACGTGGGCAATGACAGTGAGACCTGGAGTGGCGCAGAGTGGTGGTTTGTTGTTGGACTTCTGTGCTCGTCGCTGATTGTCCATAATGAACACCATGTTCAAGCATAAAGGTGTCCATATGTGCACTTGGCACCAGGACACCCTAGGCCGCAGTTCGATGATCGACTTTGTAGTCGTGTCGTCGGATTTGCGGTCGCATGTCTTGGACACTCGGGTGAAGAGAGGGGCGGAGCTGTCAACTGATCACTACATGGTGGTGGATTGGCTCTGCTGGTGGGGGAGGAAGCCGGCCAGGCCTAGCAGGCCCAAGCGCATAGTGAGGGTCTGCTGGGAATCTCTGGTGGAATCCCCTGTCAGAAAGAGTTTCAACTCCTACCTCTTGCAGAACTTTTCCCATGTCCCGGGGGGAGGTGGGAGACATTGAGTCCGAATGGGCCATGTTCCTTGCCTCCATTGTGGAGGCGGCTGACTGGAGCTGTGGCCGTAAGGTGGTCGGCGCCTGTCGCGGCGGCAATCCCCGAACTCGCAGTTGGACACCAGTGGTGAGGGATGCCGTCAAGCTGAAGAAGGAGTCCTATCGGGCCTTTTTAGCCTGTGGGACTCCAGA
>JABFEA020000130.1:13143958-13163968 GCA_019775915.2 Cyphomyrus plagiostoma | reverse complement strand
TTGAAGTTATGCGTTTGGTGTATTCGTTTCTGCCTGCCATCTCCCTGGAATTAAACCCCGTGTTCCCCGCTTCCTGGTTCCGAGTGATTCTATCTATGCTCCGGGCGTCGGCACCCCTATAACAACACAAATATATAATATAAATTTATCGGTATCGGCAATGACAACGACTTAATTATCGGTTATCGGTATCAGTTTAAATTTTTGATATCGTGCATCCCTAATATAAAAGATACTATAAATGCTCATTAGACAAAACGTATAAATTCAAATTAAAATTTCGAAGGGCTGTAGTTTACAAAACGATTAGAGATTCATAACTAATATTTCGATTTCTCAATATGTCTTGTATAGGAGCACCTTCGGGAAAATGCGAGACTGTAGGTGACCTGAAAAATGTCCCCACAAGCTAAAAAGTAACAGGTTTTGTCACATTGTGGGGACCAGATGTCCCCACATTATGGTAAATACAAATTCACCCCCATACAAAGGTTCTATGTCTATCTGCTCTAGATTCTTGAAGGAATCCTCCTGGTTTGAAATTCAGGAACCCTCGCATTAGGGTACCTAACGGGTACAGGCTATCTTTATACTGCATTCCAGACAACTCAGAACAAGTATTTTTTTATTATTATTTTGGAAATACGACATCCGGCTTGACTGGAACGCAGCATCAGAGACAGGACTACACGACTCATAGTTAACCGCATATTAAAATTGCATGACTTTATCGATAATATCAGGAAACACATCTAAGATATAGTGTCCATGCTATGCATTTCCAGATCAAAGAAATGCAATCCTTAAATCACTGAACAATAGGATCATACCAATAAAGCAAAGTACACACATATTACACATGTGAGGCTCCAGTTCTAAAAAGGTCATAATGCGTCTTTTAAAAAAAATTGCAAATAGTCTTGGTTTACTTACTGTAATATTTGTGCAGAATATATTAGATAATTTGTTAGACACAGAATTGATTATTCAAACGATGTGTACACGTTTGCTAGAAACTTTGTTGATTGGTTGATGTACACGTGATCTGTTTATGCTTATTCACCGAGTCAGTCAGAGTAGTTCTACCTACCTCTATGGAGTGCAATATATTCTTCGTATCATTCAATAAAGATCGTGCACAGCTATCCTGCCGTAATACTTTATAAACAACAAGACAAAACACAACTGAGGAAAGTTGCTAAGGGAACCTCCAATAAAAGAATGAAACGAGCTATACCTAAATGCATAAAATGAATGCAGGAACCAAATCTTTTGCTGGAATTTCGAAACAAAAAAAACCTTCCACTTACAATGTAAAGTAAAAAGTTATTCATCTATACACAACTCGCGCAAGATTGTGATTCAGGATTTCTTCGACATATTCTTTCTACTCTATCTGGTAAACCGAACAAACAGAAACGCTCTCCGCCTAACGACGTGGCACAAAATAAAAATCCAAGGGGTACGTGTATAGGGAATAGCAGTATTATTTCAGGTTAAAAACAAATACTGGAAAAAAACTAGTCGTACGAAAATGTTAGTTACGGAAGTAAAATAAGTATAGCAGATTTAATCTACAATATGAAATTAGCTTTAGTTTACAATTAGTTTAAGTCTAAGAAAACGCAATACAGACAATAGCGAAAAAACTGCGCATATCACTACTCAAAAATCTAAGAATGTCTAAGCAGTGAAAATCATCAAATAATTTAGTGTTTGCTGAGAATTACTTGCCTGATTTACATTTCATAAGATGCACCAAATAAACAAACAAACATCTACCTTGAAGTAGGCAACTTGGAGATAGTTATAGGGTGTCCTTTTCTGAAACTCAAGTTCCACTTCCTCGCTGATTTTGTGTTTAGATGGTGGGCCCAAATTTTCGGCTTCACATGAACTGACGCAGTCAGCCCGTTTTAAAATTTTCTGGAAAAAGCTGAGATCCTCCACAGAACCGTTGCCCGGTACTGGAAAACCCAAGCCCGGCACTGGGTCACCAAAAGCATTCAGGTTTGCACACGAAAGGCGACAATGCGCCCTGACACGTCGGATTTCCCCCTTGTTCAGAAGCGCCCGCTCCATGTTAAGGATGACCGAAATCCAGTCCCCCTTGTAATAAGCTTCCACTGCATTGTCGAAGAGCAAATCGTACGGTTCTAATGTAACATTTATATTGAGAGATGTATCCATAAAGCAATGATGAATGAAACTTAAAGCACAAATCAGATTTCTTACGTATCCATACATGTTAAAAATCGGTCCTTTCATACGCATAAGGTGGAAGAAACCTGGAAGCAGCCCCCTAAAGTGAGGATAAAACTCCTAAACGGAGACACACATACTGGATATAGTGGGTGGAGTCCGAGGATCGCCAACCTGTCCGTACACAGTCAAATGTGTCCGTAGCAAGACTAGTTTATGTCAGTGGCAAAATGTTTTCATCGACATAAAAACTATGTAGTGGGGCTCGGCGATATAAACCATATGCCGACTTATCGTCATATAAATTTTCAACAATAAAAAAATTAGAAATTTAGACAAACTCTCCACAATTTGATGCGTTCGAATTGAGCCGTCTGCAGCTCACGTGACGTGGAGCGACATCTGCTGGCGGCCGCAGGGGTATAAACTGACTGCAGCTAAGTGGTAAGAAAGTGGTAAGTTATGAGCTCTGAGTGAAAGTTTAGGTCTTCGTCTCAGTTTATTATTTAATGGCCTTCCCCGTACCCCGTCCGACATATTACCAATTTCTCGCCTGTTTTTAACTATTTTAAATACTGCACAGTATTGGGTTTTATAGGCTACCCACGTGCACTTTCCATTTTCCTTTGATTGCCCGATTGGAATTCCTACGCAAAGGCGAAGACTAGCGTTTAATGCGGTGCTTTATATTACTGTGTATAAACGGATATCCACCAGCCTCAGCTGACTACTACAGCATCCATTTCGAACAACTGGAGGAGATCGCATGCGTTTTTTGAAAATGAAAGCTGGAGAAATTAACGGGAACTAGCGTGCAGGCATTATCTGATATGGATTTTCTGTTTTATCATCATGAATGGGGATTTTGTCACTAAAATATAGCCCTAGAGTATTTTTTTGTTGGCACATGATGATTTGCAAACCGCAATTTAGCTCTCCTGCGTTCGACCCGAACCCGTATCCGACACAGTAGAATATTTTTCACCCGTTTCAACAAAATTTCCGGGTCACCGGTCGCATACCCGAACCCGTGCAGGACTCTGCCTGGCAGCACTTTTACGGGAGATATGGTCATACTAATATAGATGGAGTTATAACACTAGTCTAGTTCTATGTCTTGTTTTATGCTTACCCATACAGTTTACAAAATCAACCTGTGTTTTTAATATATAATTTATATTTTTTCTATAATTGCAGTTTTGCACAATAAATATTGTACCTTAATGACTACTTTGAAATGTGTTAACAGTTTATTATACAACTTCCTGCTACAATGCCTTTGCTATGGACATATGTTACCCTTTCAAAAACAGTTATATTGAAATCTACAGATCAAATCATATACCGCAATATATACCGTCTATGGTTAAAATTATACCGCAATATGAATTTTATGCCATATCGCCCAGCCCTAGCCTGAGGTACCTGTCGGCCCTGCCCGTAGAGTCAGCGGGTGCGGCCGGGCTGGCACGCTTTTGGGCGTTCAATTGCTGAGAACTCCCCTTCGGTTCTGACAAACAGTAAGACCGCGAGAGCCCACAACTTTCACTCCTACAGATACAAATAAGCACATAAGCTTTGAGACTCTTTGTCTCGGGACTCTAACCCATTGCTTTCGAGGACTTTAACCTCGGGCCCCTAACCTGGGTTCTTTGAGGGCTTTATACCTTGGGACTCCAACCCGTTTTAAAGTGGGGGACCCTATTCCCTCTTGCCAATACAGCTTTCATGGGTCCTGAATTCCCCGAGACTTAAAACCCAGCTTCCCTACCGCTCGTCAGCAAATAGTGGGGTTGCCACACCAAGGCCACGTTAAGGTCCTAATTCCTTCCTAGCAAGGCCTGCTCACAACATCTGACCAAAATACCTTAAACACAATACATAGACATAATATATACAAAACCTATGAACCCAGCACATGCAACCTCTCCTCCGTCCAAATTTAACGACAGGCCATTGGACACTTCAAACTGCTGAATTTGACATAGCCAATATGCAGATTTTGATATAACAGGCTCTGCTTACCTGTTCTAATCTGGGCCCCACAGTTCTCTGTGTCCAAGTAGGTTGCATCAACACTTAGCCGAATCTTGCAAATCTCCTGCTCATCCCGGATGAGCCCCCAATTTGTTGGAGTTGTACTCCGCCATGTCCGTTGATGAGAAGAGATTCACAACTGAGACGAGGAGTAGTTGCAAGCCATGGGTTTATTCTGTAACATGTTTCAAGCTGGGAGCGTCTGTCTGACATACACTCACCTAAAGGATTATTAGGAACACCAGTTCAATTCCTCATTAACGCAATCTACAGAGAAGAGTTGCCTATGTTTTTTTCCTCAATTTTTCTACTTTTACTTTTTTTTAAATAACATTATTATAATATCCTAATTGTCCTAACCTCTCAATTTGTCAGACTTTATCAATGACAACAGCAAATATCTCCTCTATGACAACATGAGAACTTCATGTTATCCTATAGCAAGTAACCTATTGACATTTGTGTTGCTATCTCTTAATTTACAGTTATACACGATTGCTCTGAAATTTCAACGTCACATTACATGTTAGCGTTTTATGTCAAATGTCAATTTCTGCACTGCTTTTGCTACAAAGTACATGGGAAGTCATATAGCCATGGTTTTGGGCCATTTTGTGACGCACGTTTGGCTGCAGTAACTACATCAGCAACATGAGCAGTTTGTCTGTCTCTAATCAGGTTTATGGAAAAACATTTAGTTTTAGCCTACTTTCGTTAACTTATGTCAGCTGAAAAATGCTTTCTTTGGGTGTGCTCTTCATGCATTTATTAGACTTTGTGTGTTATGAAAAGCAATGTTTTACACAACATATGGGCAATAAATTTTCCAAATAACTAAACATGAGCTGGCTTGCAAATACACTGCAACATTAATGTAAGGCTAACATTAAAACAAATTTAGTCTAATTTAGAATCTCAATTTCCAATTTCCCTCCTAGACTAACTTTGCAAGGCATAACCTTTTGCATAACCTGACGCGAGGAAGACTAGCAAAGTGGGGAAGGGTCAGGGACTCGAGAGGTCAGCGCTGCTGCCTCTGTGCATCTATCATTCTCGCTTGATGCTTCACATTTGTTTTTGTACCGGAGGGCGAAGGAGATTGAATACATGATGCACGATTGCTCAAATACTATGACTGTATACTGCACTATGATTTGCAGTCTGCAGCAGCACTGGAGCCTGTCTACAAATTCTGGTTAATTTCAAATTAGGAAAACTCACTAGATTTGCATACTTTTAAATGACAATACGTATCAGTATATGTCAAAATGCGTGGCTGCTACGCAAAATGTGTAAGGGTATGTAAATGAAGGCCGAGTGCCATAGGTAACCACTTTTAAAGCTGACTTTGCTTAGCATTGGAAAATGTCTGTCATCCTGCTATGCAGGAAACTAATCATATACTTGTCAGCCCAGTAGCTGATTTGACTGAGTCTATAGGCTCACAACACTTTAACCTGTGACAGATGATGTCAAATAGCAAAATGATAACTTACCTATTGTAGCTCTCACTTTCATTTCATCCAGGGCGCTTCTTCTCTCCCCATCTCCCCCCTTTGAGACCTTGGATTCCCCTCCTGAGGGAAAAAAGTATTTTTTAGTATGGAAAATAACCGGTTTACGTTTTCAGTATCAGCAGCATGACCATCAAAATGGTTGAAAACAGATACATAAAGTCGGCCCATTTACATGAACAGCTTAAATGGGAAATGAACTACATTTATATTGCACTTTTCTACTCCTACAAGTACTTTACAATGTATGCCTCATATTCACCCATTCACACAATAGTGGCAGAGGCTGTCATTCAGTGTGCCAACCTGCCACTGGAAGAAGTTTTGGGTTCAGTATCTTGCTCTAGGACACTTTGATGGGGTCAGGCAGAGCAGGGCTCAAACTTGCAGAGGTGCCGAACAGTACTTCTACCACCTGCGCCACCATTGCCCCCTTAATCAAATTATTACTAATAATCAGCCTAAGATCTCAATTCCTGAATTTTTCCTGTATAAGGCACGTAATGCAAATCCTATGAAAATGTTATATGTAGGTTCCATTGGAAGAAGGGGCAGAAGGCAGATGACACGGCACACAGGGTTCCTCCACTCCAACTTCAGTATGATTGGAATATACATGCACAGGATATTTGACTTTAAATTGCATTATCTGAGTAGTACAGTTCAGATTTATTTCAGTCAGTTCAGTAAGGTAATCCTTTAGCCAGAGGGTTGGTCGGTACCATGAGGGCATTAAGGCACATCATGATTCCTGTAATGGTAGCGTAGTGGTTAAGGAACATAGATAGCATGCTCATAGCCTTGCAATTATGAATTCAAATCACGGCTACTGCCCTATGTTGCTCTAGGGGGAACTGGCTCTGAGGTAATTGATACTTGACAAATATAAGTTGCTTTGAATTTTGGTGATTCAATACTTTTACGTAATAAATGAGTAATGAATCCCTCCATATCTTTTTGGCAGTCAAAATAATTCCTTTTGAAAAGTTCCTCCTTGTGTTGTTTTTAACATTATTCAACTTTTAAAGCATTTTATTGGCCCTGTCCCAACTTTTTTGAGACATGTTGCAAGTGTCAAATTTGAAATTAACATATATTTTCCCCAAAACAATAATTTTGCCTGGTTTTAACGCTTGATTTGCACTATTCCTGTCAAATGTATGGCTTGTATGTTTTGAAAGTGATAATATTTTGTTTTTATTTAGATTTTATCAAGCGTCCCAAATTTTAAATGTGCTTGTAGATCACTCATATCAGTAGAACGCCGTTCATTATCCTACATAACCTCAGGTACGTTCAGATTTACTGAACGCAAACGCTTGTCACAAACACGTTCACATTGAACAATGAAACTTGATCAATTTTGTGTAACGTTTGTTGGAGTTGTACTCTGCCGGGTCCGTTGATGAGAAGAGATTCACAGCTGAAACGAGGAGTAGTTGCAAGCCACGGGTTGATTCTGTAACAGGCTGCAAGCTGGGAGCGTCTGTCTGACATACATTCAGCATGTACAGGAAGAGGCTCAACCATATGTATCGGCTCTGTCCCTCTTATAGTCCTTTTTGGCATCTCCCCCCTCTCTCGGTACCTTCCATCTACGTGGCAACCAAATGTTCGACGTTTGCCCTAGTTAGTCAGTTAGTACTTGTCCTTGTGGAAGGCTAAAGATAAGTAAGGGATGCTTACGTTGTCTGTCTGCCCCCTCTATCAATCTTGATTGCATCACCCACCCCTGCCGGTGCCAGTACGTTCTTGTTTCAATTTAGTTACAGCCTTATAGAATTATTCCCTGTTTCCCCCTTTTGATCTCCACTAGGAGATCACCCTATTGGCGGGGGAGGTGAAGTTCAAAGCTGTCCAGAGGACCATTGTCCATCTCTGGCCTGACCGGCAGGAGAGGCATCCTCTGCGCATAGGTGTCATCCTGCTTCTCTATTAACCATTGTCTAGGGTGTCACGACACTACTCGCTGGGAATGCCCCCAGTAATCTATGCACTTGGCAGCTCTTGTTTGTACAGTGGAAAGCAGTATTATCATAACCATAATGATCAACACTTTAACCTTTTAAGCCTCACACATAACACATTTATTTCCCCCAAATATTCCCCTTTTTATCTTGTTCTCCATCCTGGTCCTGATGATCTGCAATGGATAAGGCACTGATTTCTTCAATCAGCAGCGGTAGACTGCCCTTTTGATCCGCTCAGGTCAAGGGATTATTCTGCCCTTCTGTTGAGACCTGGGCTGTGTGAAGTTCAGCCGAACTGACGCTTTGGGTTCCTTCCCTCAGGGCCTCATGGATCTCTGCTGTGGTTCTGCCTGGGCCCTCCACAGCCGCGTCCTGGCTCTGACCATTTCTGCTTGACGACTTTCAGGAGAACCCACTCCGCCGTGGGTGGTTTGGCTGGCTGGTTCTCTGGTCTCGGCTCCTGGATCTGTTTAGAGAATTCTGCAACGGGAACTTGCAACCCATCATAATATGCCCTAAGATTTCGCTCCCCCTTTTCATCGGGGGTTCAGGTTAACCCTTTCTGTGGTCCTGGGAACTGCCTGCCTGTCTGGAGCTCAAAGGGGGTGAACCCGGTCCCCCAGTTTTATGGAACACCTCACTGACATCAGTGCCAGTGGTAAAATGTCAACCCAAGTCATTTTAGTCTGTGCACAGATTTTTGCCAATTTTTGTTTTATTGTTTGGTTCATTTGCTTCCCTTTTGCCTGGGACTGCAGATGATACACAGTCCAAAATGCATGTTTCAGTCCCAGTGCTTTGTCCACCTTCTGAAGGTCCTCGTTCTTAAAATGGGACCCATTGTCTGACCGACTCCTATTGGGAAACCCGTGTCGTGGTATATATTGATTGTTCAAACACTTTATCACTGACGGCCCATCCTCTTTTGTAGGCCATGCTTTCGGCCACCCTGACAATGTGTCCACACACATTAACACCTATCCAAACCCTCTCACTGGAATGACCATGTCTGTGTAATCCTGCTCTCGGCCATTGCCTGACTTCCACATGCACTGCACCTACAGCCTATGTTGAGTCTGAGTATTTGGTAACTTCTTTTCCTTCTGCTAATTTTAGGGCCTCGATAACCACTATCACCTTGGGTCTCTGGGTTGAAAGGGGTCCTTCCAGTCTTTCTGCCTTCAAAGTCATATAGTCCTGGCCTTGTCTGGCCACCACCGCATACCCTGCCCACAAACCTCCTGTATCTGTTCCAACACAACATCCATCTGTGAACCATCCTGTGTTCCTTCTAAATTTTCTGCTTCTAAGTTTGGTCTGTCTTTCTCCTCCTTCTGAACTCGGTACCCACACTCGTATGGTTCTCCCCCATTCATGTGGTCTGCCATGTTGATCTCTTTGTGAGAAAAATTCAGATTAGGTGCCTCTAGTATTTTACTGAGTCTCTGCTGCCTGAGTGATGTCATGGTAAACGTCTGTGAGTTCACATAAGCCACCACACTGTGCGAGGCCCCAATGTGCAGCGTGTGTCCTATCACTGTGTGTGCTGTTTTCTAAATAATTTTGGCTACTCCTGCTGCGTGCCTTGTGCATGCGGGGTGTCTTTTTTCTGTAGTGTCAAGCTTTATGCTGATGTACATCAGCACTCTCCTTTCTCCCCCTTTTTCTGAAACAAGATGGCGTTAACAACGTCTCCTGTTTCAAAAACATCCAGATAGAATGGGAGGGAATAGTCTGGCAGGTCAGTGGCCTGCGCCAGGCATTGCTTTAGAGCGATGAACGCCTCTTCTGCTGCAGTGTCCAAATTAAGGGGGGCAGTCAGGCGTCTCAGCCCATGTTCCTTCACTAGGGCCCGAAGTGGCTGTGTGAGACATATGTAATCAGGAATGTATGTACGGCTGTACCCTGTGAGCCCCAGGAACGACAGCATATCCTTGAGTGTAACTGGTTTGGGGTGATGCAAGACGGCAGATCAATGGGCAGGGGAAAGAAATGCAACGACCGTGCGGGCAACCTATAGTTTCTCCCTGCTAACTTTAGCTCTCCGCTGCTCCACTCTAACATTTCTAGCTCTCTTCAAGGCCACAGACTACCACTGATAGTAATATTCTGGCCTGCGCATTCTCTTACCACCACAACACTTTCCCTTGATTTCCAACATTGTTTCCCTACATTCTAGTTCCTCCGGTTTAAAGTGCCCTCCTTTTCACCATCTACCCCCAGTCTGATGATTCCAATTTCTACAAGCCTCTTTTAGTCACCCGTTCCATTATCTGCCTTGGGGAGTGTTTTTCCTTATCCCCTTTACTACATTTCCTCATTATCTATGCTTTAACAAATGGTGTTGAACACAGGACCTATAAAATATCCGTTCTGGCCCTGATATACACTCCCCTTCTCAAGGTAGCTGCTGTCTTTCTAAAGCAGCGGTGTCCCCAACCTTTTTTGCGCCACGGACCGGCTACATGTCAGACAATATTTTCACGGACCGGCCTTTAAAGTGTGGGGGGTAAATACGACAAAATAAAATGACGAAAATACGACGAAATAAAATATTTTTTTCTATGCGGCCCGGTACCAAATGCCCCTTGGTGGGAGACCTCTGTTCTTAAGCACGCAGCTGCTGGGTGACCACTAAGTTAAACAAAATGTCTTTTTATTGGGGACGATAAAATTATAAACAAATTAAGTGTTATTCCAAATATTTAGTGTCCATAATCCAATTAACAAGCTTATCCAAGTCTATCTCCGACCCAACACATTATTCCCCAGCACTTTTGCTCTATTAGTCCACAGGGCTATTATCTATTCCATTTAATGTTAGCACCTGCATGCGACAGTGTGGAGCAAAATCATCTTCATGTATCATTTATCCCACTGAGGATACTGCACCTGGGAGACCCCACACCCTTTACCACATACACATTCTCCATAATCCACATACCCTATCAACATCCACCTTTCTACTCCTGTGGGACTGAGAGTGGGCTAAACCCCGAACAGTGCCTCAGCCCGGTGTCAGGGGTCTCTGACACCGACTGTCTTAGGTTGTTCCTGTTCTCACATAGGAATCTTAGCCGTCATCGGCCTGTTACACAGCGCTGTACTACTGCATACAATGCATTCACTGTCCAGCCTTCACCATAAAGTACTGCACCATGCAGAGCACACACCGCCCTGCCCTCTGCCACTGTTGCACCGAGCCTTATCACCGTCGTGTCTGGACCCCCTACAGGTGATGGCTTCCCTGCCACCTAACGGCTTCCCTGCCGCCTTCCTTGTGCCCTGTCTAACAATAATGAGCGCTGTCCCACCGTCCTTCCTGACCGTGGTCAGCGTTTCCCCGTGCTTGGATCCTCTCAATCACGGTGGACTTTCACATAACCCACTCAAACATTACCAAAACACATCCACATACTATACCAGTGTGCTACCCCCCAGGTGCAGTAATAACCTTCCAAATTTTTGCCAGCTCCTGTCCATACCTGCTACGTGACTCTGTGTAGCCCTGGGGCATCACTGTCCAAGTCCACCTCCTCCCCTGAAAGGTGAAGGCAAACCAGTGCTGGGAATCTGTATCTACTGGGATAGAAAAGAAAGCATTAGCCATTTTACCTCCACTGGTATGGAAGCCGGAATTGTAATGGGATTAGGGACAATATGAGGTCTGGGGTGTATGACTGCATTTACACCCCTCAATTCCTGTACAATCCTCCCAGCATCATTTGCCTTTTTCACAGGTAATATAGGAGAATTAACTAGAGAATAGTCTATTTCCTTAATAGCCCCCCCTCCTTTTTACCAGATCTGCATGTACTTTTCTCACTCCCTTCTCTGCTTCTCTAGATACAGGATACTGGGCCTTGTGGGCCTTATCCTGGAACTCCCCCTCGCTCTCTCGAACTGCTCCCTCCTTACTCAACTTTCAGATGCCACCTGATCCTGTCTGCCTTCCCTTCTCATGCATATCTTCTGTTTTAATTTTTTTTATTTTTATTTTTTCTGTTTTTTCCACTGCCTTTTTGCACTGACTTGGCTCTCGCCCCCTGCCATGCTTTTTCATCTCTCTGACTAATATGCTCTCTCTCTCCTTCTTCCACAATATCTCTCCCAATGAGCACCAGTCTTCTACCTGGTATCCGGCTCACCGGACCACCCCTCACATATGCTCCCACGCTTCGGCTACCTCCTTATCCTTATTTTTCTTTAACTGCTTTTTCTACGGCTATTTTTACCGCCTGCATCTGTTTGGCTAGCGGCTTCCATACCGCGTTTTTAGGGGGCACCCATCCCCCAGCATTTATTTCCTGATCAAACTCGTGTTCCCTTTTTAATTTGCCCTGACTGTTTTGATTCTTTGTCTAACAGCCTTTCTGCCTCCGGATGTGGGTTCACCCACCCACACTTAGGACACCTCTTTATTCTAGGGGAGTGTAATACATAAAATAACGACTTTAAAACTATAAAATTGAGTTCATGGTTGTGTTTCCCCTGAGAGGGCACGTCTCACAAGTTCAATCCCAGCCAAACAGGCGTGTCCCCAGCCGACACTCCCCGGTCCCCAGCAATGCCAACTTGGAAGGGTGGTGTACACAACTGAGACAACCCAGGTGGGGCTCAGATTATTGGCCACACTACCCGTGTTCTGACTCGACCACGGCCGGCAAAATAGCCAGCAGGTGTCACCCACCCTTCCAAGAGTCCAAGCTAGGGGTGTTCTTAGAACTCACCCTAGGCGAGGTCCTGCTTGGAAGTCGTAATGACCGCCTTAGGTACTTGTCAGCCCTGCCCGTGCTGAGTCAGCAGGTGCGGCCGGGCTGGCACGCTTTTAGGCGTTCAATTGCTGAGAACTCCCCTTCGGTTCTGAAAAACTGTAAGACCGCGAATTACGGGCAAGTCCACAACTTTCACTCCTACCCTCACAAATAAGCACAAAAGCACACAATCTTTGAGACATCTCGGATCACTAACACGGTATACGGTACACGGTAACCCAGGGACTTCCAACCCGGTCGTTTAGGGACTTTAACCCAGGGACTTCAACCCGGCCGTTTAGGGACTTTAACCCAGGGACTCCAACCCGGCCGTTTAGGGACTTTAACCCAGGGACTTCCAACCCGGCTGTTTAGAGACTTTAACCCAGGGCCTCCAACCCGGTCGTTTAGGGACTTTAACCCAGGGACTCCAACCCGGCCGTTTAGAGACTTTAACCCAGGGCCTCCAACTCGGTCGTTTGGGGACTTTAACCCAGGGACTCCAACCCGGCCGTTTAGGGACTTCCAGCTTTCCTACCGCTCGTCAGCAAATAGTGGGGTTGCCACACCAAGGCTGGTGCGGAGTCTTCCAAGGTCCGCACCATTAAGGTCCTAAATCCTTCTTAGCAAGGCCTGCTCACAACATCTGACCAAAATACCTTAAACCATGCATAGACATAATATATACAAAGCATATGAAGCCAGCACATGCAACCTCTCCTCCGTCCGAATTTACCGACAAGCCACTGCACACTTGAAACTGCTCCATTTGGGAGTTCTGGTGACGTCACCCTCCAGAATAGCAGCCTAACAGGAGAGCTCCCCCGGGAAAGTTTTATTTCTGCCCCATAGTATAGTTAATTATAAGACTATTTGGAAATATTTGACCTGATGAATGGGGCAAGAATGGGGAAAAAGGATGAAAGCAAAAAAAGCTCCACCAAAGAGTCACTGACCGAAGAAAACGCTACGCGGGTTACACGTAGCATTGAGGCTAACGAAAGCTCCTCCTCAGAAGCAGCAAGTTTAGCAAAAGTTCTGGAAGAGATATGGGACTTCTGAAAAGACTCAAAACAACAGCTAAATGATATTAAAACTGAGCTGGCTGCTATTTATCGTAAGATAGGAGAGGTGGAGTCACGAACAGAAAAGGTAGAAGACCGCGTCCAAAATATGGAGCAGGTGCTAAGCAAGATGATAAAAATGATGAATCAGCAAGAAAACAAACTACTCGATCAAGAAGGAAGGTCCCAACGGAAGAATATAAGGGTATATAATATTCCAGAAGGAGCGGAGGGACCATCTGTGGAGGAATTTGTGGAAAAAATGCTACGAGATATGCTGGAGATTCCTGGAACCACTGACCTTCGTATTGAGAGAGCGCACTAGGCGCTCGGTCCTATGTCCTCCAAGGACAGAAGTGACAAGCCGCAGTCTATAATGATGAGATTTCTCCGTTACAAAACCAAAGATGACATAATACACAAAGCTTGGGGGAAAAAGAGAGTATTACTAAATGAGAGGCCAGTATACTTTGATCACGACTATCCCTCTGCAGTATTGCAGAAACGAAGAGACTATAATGAAGCGAAACGGGTGCTGAGCAAGAAAAACATCAGATTCCAAACTCCGTTTCCTGCTAAACTACAAGTTTTTTATGACGACGGGACTCTACTGTACCAGACGGCAGAGGAGGCAACAATAGACATGAAGGATAGAGGACTGCCTGTCAACGTAACCACACTGAGGGAAAGCCTGGCCGATCAGCTGGCCCGCACCGCTTGGAGCACTAAGGGTGAAGTGGCTCAACGAGAGAGGAGAGTGGGACAAGAGAGGAGCGTCAGAAGGAAGCTGCAAGCTTTCAAAAGAAATATCTCATCTCTCTCAGGTGAACCATAATTATTATTATTATCCATTTGAAGTTAGAATTGAAATGTGTATCTGATAGTTTTTTTTCCCCACATTAATTACTTCTTCCCAACCGATAACACGAAAAACACACAGGAGGAATAGAGACACTTTCCAATCCAGGTATGCTTCGCTTTAATTGTTTTGCAGTGGGGGGCTTACCACAAAAGGTGAAAGAGACTTTCCCCCACAGCTAGCTTTGCCCAGGGTCATTTGTTCGAGACCCCTGCCTTGGAACTGTTTTTTTTAAAGTTAAGTTTTAATACACTTAAAACGATAATGATGATAATTGTTGCGAGCGTCGGTAGTGCGATCGGCGGAAAAAGGGAAATCCAGTCAGGAGCACGGGTAGACAGGGTTTAATGTCGAACACACACCAACACATTGAAACTTCAATGCCGCGTCTGCCGGAAGAGACGCAGATGCAGACCTAAATACACAAGACAGGTACAAGACAGGTATGCGGCAATGCCAAACAGGTGGGAATAATCGGAGATCACAAGAGGTAACGAGGTGGCCGTGGCACACAGGAGGAGCGGACGGAGCTGGCACGCAACATATCACCCCCCCAAAGGTGCGCACACCGTGCATGCCTCAGGTGAGGCGACGGACGAGATGGACTGGGCAGACAGGACCTGGAAAACAAAGCAGAACGTCAACAGAAACCTGGGCACAAGACCGAACGACAAAACTGGCACAGAGACAAAACCCAGGAGAGGACTGGGAAGGAGGACAAGCAGAGAAAAAACAGAGGGAACGAGGGAACAGAAGGGCCAGGACTGAAAGGAGGAACAAAAGGGACGGGAGTGAACAAGAGGAGGCGGAACAAAAGGAGGAGGAGCGGGCAGGAGAGGCACAGAGAGACCACCGGGTGCCCAAAAGCCCCCCAGCAGGAGACGGGCAGCGGCTGGAGGGGCCGCAGGTGAAGGGAAGGCAGGAGCCAGAGGGGGCCCCGCAGGGGCCAAGGAGACGGGCCGAGGGGCCAGCGGAGGAGACCCGGAGGGAGCCGGAGAGACCCCCGGTGCAGGCAGGCCCAAGGGGGAAGCCGCCGCCAGCGAAGGCGGAGCCCGGAGGCGGCCGACGTGGAGCTGGAGGCGTGACGGAGGACCGGCCCCGAGGAACCGGAGGGGAACCCGGCGGCGACCAGGAGCCGGAGGACCCATAGGCAGACACCGCACGGGCGTACCAGAGGGCGGGATGGGAGGGACCCGGACCCTCCGTAGGTGCCCCCTTCCCTTCCAGGACACGGAGAGGCGGGGACCCCGTTGGGCTCCACCCCTCTTGAGCCGGATGTCCTCCTGGGTCCGGGGAATCCAGCAACCGGATCCCCGAGGAGTCCCACTCAAGCTCCTCCTCTTCCGCCATGAGGGGAGGAGCGATGGTGTTGTCCGGGACCTCCTCGGGGACATAGTGTTCTGTTGCTGCAGCCACGGGCTGAGCAGGAACAGGCGGGGCCGCGGACGGGGCCGCGGGATGAGCAGGAACAGGCTGGGCCGCGGGATGAGCAGGAACAGGCTGGGCCGCGGGCGGGGCCGCGGGACAGTCTGGAACAGGAGGGGCCGTGGGTCCAACAGGAACCAGCAGGGTCGCAGGCGGGGCCGCGGGCTGTTCCGGAGCGGGCCATGGCAGCGGCTGCGGGCGTGGCAGTCGCGGCGGCGGCTGCGGGCATGGCAGCGGCAGCTGCAGGCGTGGCGACCTCGGGCGATGCAGCAACTGTCTGCGGAGGCGCCTCGCAGCCTGCCTCAGGCAGCGGCGGCAAGTCCAGCACCGGCCGCTCGGGCACTGCCCCTTTAAAAGCCCTTGGGATCCGTGGGATCGCGTCGCTCACTGGGCTGATCCACTTCCCGGTGACGTGAGCTGACCGATAGGCGTACGGGGTTTCCCTCCATCGTACCACAGCCTACCATCCGCAAGCCAATGGGCTGTGCGAGCGTTTTCACCGCTCCGTGAAAGCCGCTCTTCGGGCCAGCCTCAGGGACGGCGGCTGGGTGGACAGGTTTCCCTGGGTTTTGTTGGGCCTCCGGACCGCTCTTAAGTCAGACCTGCGATCCTCGTCAGCCGAGCTAGTCTACGGGCAGACTCTGTGTGTGCCAGGAGATCTCCTGCCCACCACCACAGCCCCTTGTTGCGCTGACCACCAGCGCTCTGCTCTGCGGGACTTGGCTGGGGCTTTCGTTCCAGTACCCATGACCCAACATGGGGTGCCCCAGACACATGTTCCGGAGGGTTTGGCCGGGGCCGCATATGTCTTTGTCCGCCATGATGCTCATCGGGGCTCGTTGCGACCACCTTATGATGGGGACAAGTTTTTCACACTGGACATTAGGGGCAAGCCGGACCGGGTTTCGGTGGACCGTGGACACCCCAGCGGCCCCCACTCCTACTGCTGTGCGTGTGCCAGGGACTACTCCAGAGACAGCTGGGCGCCCAGCCCCCTAGTCTATTGTGACTCGTTCTGGTCAGGTGGCCCGGCCTCCGTGCAAGTTGGACTTGTCTGTGTTTGTGAATTCTGGGGGGGCGTGTGTAGGGGTCCTACCTCTTAGACAGAATTCATTCTCTCTTACCTTTGCTCATGCGTGCAGGGTTGTTCACGCATGCCCAAGCGGGAGACGCGGGCTTTTTGGTGTTGTAGACACACAGAAATAAACGCGCTGATCTTGACTGCCTCTTTCCCTATTTTTCTCTGCTGCACCGCATCTCCACAGTATATTGCGGTATATGATTTGATCTGTAAATTTCAATATAACTGTTTTTGAAAGGGTAACATATGTCCATAGCAAAGGCATTGCAGCAGGAAGTTGTATAATAAACTTAACACATTTCAAAGTAGTCATGAACGTAGAATATTTATTGTTCAAATCTGTAATTATAGAAAAAATACAAAAACATTTCATGTAACTTCACTAGTTTTATCTTGTATTAAAAGCACAGGTTGGTTTTATAAACTGTATGCAAGCAGAAAACAAGACACAGAACTAGTGTCATAACTCCATCTTTATTAGTATGACCATCTCTCCCATAAAGGTCCTGCCAGGCAGAATCCTGCACGGGTTCGGGTACCCGACGGGTGTCCCGCAGATTTTGTTGAAACGGGTGAAAAATATTCTACTGTGTCGGGTATACGGGGTCGGGTTGGACGCAGGAGAGCTATATTGCGGTTTTCAAAACACCATGTGGCAACAAAAAATACCCTAGGGCTATATTTTAGTGACAAAATCCCCGCATTCAAAATGATTAAACATCCATATCAGTTTATGCCTGCACGCGTATTCCCGGAAATTTCTCCCACTTTCATTTTAAAAACGCGTGCGATGTCCTCCAGTTGTTCGAAATGGATGCTGAAGTAGTCAGCTGAGGCCATCAACTGTGGACAATATCCATTTTTACACAGTAATATAAAGCACCGCACCAAACGCTAGTCTTCGCCTTCACGTAGGAATTCCATTCGGGTAATCAAAGGAAAATGGACAGTGCACGTAAGTAGCCTATAAAGCCCAATACTGTGCAGGGTACATTTTATATAATATTAATGTGATATCGTAGCTGTAGCCTTGGAGTTCTTGTGTTCTTTGAGGGTTAAGAGTAAATAATAAGTTGTCCAGTAGATGGCACTCACACATTATCACTGATGGGTTAAACGTTGGGCCGGCAGTGACGCAGAGCCAGAGGGAGATTCTTTGCGGGCTTAGCCGGTAACCAGTTCTGTGCTGGACGATTGCTGTATGTTTGTCGTTGTTCAGTAAATATGTTGGAGTCCACTCAAGGTTGTGGTGAATTATTCAATTCAATACACAACAATTAGTTTTATTAAAATATTTAATTGTAAGCTGGTAAGGCTATGTGTGGGCATGGCAATATCAAACATTATTTGAGTTTGGAGGTAGGCTACTACCATTTGTTTTGCTTCAATTGATGTTGCACATGTCACTGGTTTTTTGTTCTGCCCATAAACTTTTGACTTTAATTTTTAATCTGACTGATTTTAATTCGGGTGTGGGTCGGGTGTCGGTATTTATTTATAGGGATAGGGTACGGAATTTGATTTTATTTCTGTATAATAACGGTTCTATACGGGTTTAAGTATGGGCGGGTGCGGTTTGTCAAAATCAGACCGGGTGCTGCAATAAGTAGAAGAAAAAGTGCAAAATAACAGTATTTCTCTTCTGAACGTATAGAACTGCCCTTTTATTCAAGGTATTTCATCATAATAATATTAAGAAAAGCTGTAAAATAAGTAGTTTTATGTAAAAGAATAACAGACGTTTTTTGTAAATTTAATGTTTTTGCACTTCATTTGAAATAAAACATTTTACTGTAATTTTACAGTTTTTTTGGCAGCTGTTGCTGCCAGTCATTTTACCGTTTTTTTATGAGATTTTTTTTTACAGTAGGGTAGTTTTTTTACTACAGGATGAAGGTCAAAGCCAACAGCAAGGGACAGAGTCACTTCCTGTAGCAAAGATCAGGATGTCCTCTAGTGTGACATCACTAATTCCCACTGAAACAAACAAACAAAAGACTACAATGTATACGGATATCTAGAGTAGATTATCATCACACGTGTGCACGTGTTACACACGTGGACAAACATTCACACACCAACCACTCACACGTGCACACCTACGGGCAATTTGGCAACTCCAATCAGCCTCAGCATGTTTTTGGACTGTGGGGGGAAACCGGAGTACCCAGAGGAAACCCCACAACGACACGGGGAGAACATGCAAACTCCACACACATGTGACCCCAGGCGGAGACGCGAACGCAGGTCCCAGAGGTGTGAGGCAACAGTGCTAACCACTGCACCACCATGCCTCCCCCACAGAAATAACTTTAATCTGCCAAAAGTAGTAATACATAAAAATTCTATGAAATTTAACCAATGAAATTCAGACATTGCTTTTCAACCATGCTTCAACAGAATTATTTAAAAAAAAAAATAAACTCATGAAACAGGCCTGGACAAAAATAATGGTACCCCCAGAAAAGACTGAAAATAATGTGACCAAAGGGACATGTTAATTCAAGGTGTGTCCACTCATTAGCATCAGAGGTGTAATCAGTCAGTGGGCCTATATATTGGGCTCCAGGTAGTCACTGTGTTGTTTGGTGACATGGTGTGTACCACACTCAACATGGAGGAAGCAAAGTAAATTTATCTCAGGAGATTAGGAAAAAAATTATAGACAGGCATGTTAAAGGTAAAGGCTATAAGGCCATCTCGAAGCAGCTTGATGTTCCTGTGACTACAGTTGCACATATTATTCAGAAATTTAAGATCCATGGGTCTGTAGCCAACCTCCCTGGATGTGGCCGCAGGAGGAAAATTGATGACAAATCAAAGAAACGGATAATACGAATGGTTCCAAAAGAGCCAAGAAAAACTTCTAAAGAGATCCAAGGTCAACTTCAAGCTCAAGGAACATCAGTGTCAGATCGTACCATCTGTCGTTGTTTGAGCCAAAGTGGACTACATGGGAGACGACCAAGGAGGACACCATTGTTGAATTCAAATCATAAAAAAGCCAGACTGGAATTTGCCAAACTTCATGTTGACAAGCCACAAAGCTTCTGGGAGAATGTCCTATGGACAGATGAGACAAAAATGGAACTTTTTGCCAAGGC
>JABFEA020000130.1:13128334-13138359 GCA_019775915.2 Cyphomyrus plagiostoma | reverse complement strand
GTTGCTTCCGGGATAGGCTCCGGACCCCCCGCGACCCAGTAGGATAAGCGGTTTGGAAAATGGATGGATGGATGGACTTTGCTGGTGATGCTATGATCTTGGCATAGTCAATGGAAGCTCTGATCGGGGCTCTCGAGAGACTGAGCAAAGAGGGTGTGTCTGGGATGTGGGTGTTCTGGATAAAGACCAAGATCCAGGCATTTGATGACTTCTTATGCACAACCATCAGTAGTCTTTCTGTCTGCGGGGAGAATGCCGACCTTGTAGAGGGATTTACCTACCTCTGCAGTGAAATTCACGTCTCTGGTGACATTTCCTATGAAGTCAGCAGATAGATTGGAAGACTATGGAGAGTCATAAGGTCACTGGAAAGGGGTGTGTGGCGCTTGTGATATCTTTGCAAGAGGACAAAGGTCTATGTCTTTAGAGTCCTGGTGCTCCCTGTCTTGCTGTATGGCTGTGAGACATGGGCGCTATCCAGTGAGCTGAGAAGAAGACTGGACTCCTTCTGTACTGTGTCTCTTTAGAGAATCCTTGGGTACCGCTGGTTTGAATTTGTGTCCAATGATTGGTTGCTAGAGGAGTCTCGAATGAGGCACATTACCTGTGTTGTGAGGGAGTGTCAGTTACGACACTATGGTCATGTGGCAGATTTCCCTGAGGATGATCTGGCTTGCAGGATCCTCATTGCTGAGGACTCATGTATGTTGTTTGTATGTTGTATGGTGCTATGTTGTTTCCTGGAGGAACCTTCCAGAGGGAATAATAAAGTTATTTATCCATCCATCCATCCATCCATCTATCCAACCAAGCTAGGGGGACACTCACGTAACACTCTCTTTGTCTGTGTCTCTGATAGTGACCTTGGTGGAGTCCACAAGCACACCTCATGGTTTGGATTTGGTAAGTTCATATCAGTCCCACCGCATTGGAGATCCCATAGACCTTGTTATGCTGGCACAGCAAGTACAGAAGGTAACACATAATTATACCTTTATATCCTATATGTTGAACATACTCAAAGTCTTCTGGGATGGCAGTTTTTGCTTCCTGTGAAGTGGTTTTTCCCATGTAAAATTTGGAATTATTACCACAGTTAAAGCTTAATAACAGAAGTCTGCAGACTTTTCCATTGTATTGTTAAATAAGACATATGTTAAATAATATTCTGCTATGACAACACCTCTATATAAACGTAAATCCACTGAACAATGTAAAAACAATGTAAATTAATGGCTTGGTTTTACAGGGAAATGAGTTTGTTAGGGCCAATGCCTGCAACAAGTTAACAGTTATTGCAGAACAAATTAGATACCTACAGGAACAAGCAAGAAGGGTAAGGAGATAAACAAAGTCCAAATTGTTCTTTTTCATAATCACATTTATAATTGTCATCACCATGTTATGATGTGTGTCGGTTTCTAGGCCAAATATCATCTAACCCTAGAATGACCCCTGGTAATATGTAATACAGTGATTTTGAAAATGAAATTTGAAAGACGTCCTGACCTACATGTAATTATATTATTTAAAATGATACAGGGTGATCTTTGTGGAACTTCTTTTTAATGTAGGTTATGGAACATGCAAAAATGGATGCTGAACTCCACCATGTAGCATGTAACATGGTCAAAAAACCTGGAAACATGTATTACTTATACATGCGAGAGTCTGGACAGCGATATTTTTCCATTCTGTCTCCTAAGGTAAAGGGGAATCAATGACAAAATTTACTACAAAATGCACTGTTGAAATTACTAATATTCATGTTGCGTTTGGATTGGCTTACAGTTGTTTCATGTGTACACTTAAATGTATTTAGGTTAGACTTAAAAAATGCTTAGGCCATAATTAGCCTGAATAAAATGAGTAAATGGCTCTCTTAATTACATGATTGTATCAAAATGAATTTGTAGCCTCTTATATATGATTGCAGCAAATCGAGACTCATTCATCTTATTCTTCAAGGAACAACTGAATGACTGTCTCTATGATTGTATTGGCCTTGATTCACAAAGTGTGGTCCTGTTGAGGTGACTGATAGTATGATAATATATTGCAATTGTTTTATTTACATAAAAAGATTTCTAATTCAGTTCTAACAGCCACCCCACAATATTGCTAGATAAGCTGGATCTGAATTCTGAACATTCTTATGAGTACCTTTTCAAAATATGTTTTTTTTTTCCTTCTCAATGTAAGGAATGGGGTTCCAGATGCCCACACAAATTTCTTGGTGCTTACAAGCTTCAACATGATATGTCCTGGACACCGCTGGAGGAGGTTGAAAAAAAAGATTATGAAAACAGCATAATGGACAAGCTGCTGACCAAGAAAACTGCTCTTCCTTTTACTGAGCCCCAATTTGAAGGTTTCTTCAATTAAATTTGGAAACAGTATATTATACTGTCGTAAGATAATGCAAAGGAATTCATTCGAAAACTGTCTAAATCATCTCAAATCACTGCTTAAGATTTTGCATTACTATGCAATGTGACACATTGTGACATATTTTACTACTTTTGTGCCATTTTGCTTTAATTTGTTGGATTAGCTGCATTTGAAAAAGAAAAATTATTTCCTTATTTTGAAAACATTATAGATGACAGAGAAATTGTCAAATGTATGTTGCTGCACTCTTGCAACCCAAGAGTGCATCATGCTTATATCACTACACTGAAGTAATTGGTTTTAAAACTAACTGAATACCTGACTTTCTCATTTATTGTATATAACACACATATTTTAAATACAAGATGTGTCATCAGAACCCCTTCCAAGCCTAGTAATATTTTGGACAGGGGGACAATCCGAGAATTTTGCTGGCCATCATCATATTAACTGACAGGGTGTCACTTAATTCCTGATCTAATATTAGTAGATGGAAAATGATGGTTGTCAGATGTGAGTCTTTACCATTTGGTATGATGCCTACCTTGTGCAATGTATTTTGTAGACCTTTTTTTTCTGTAATCAAATAGAGACACTACCAACATATTTTGCAATTCAAATTTATTATTAAAGAATATCACATTATTGGTGTTACTGATGACAGTCAAACATATCCAAAAATATTCCATAACAAAACTCACAATAATACACACCCACAATAAATTCAGAAAGGCATTAATTTCTAATGTAGGAAAGAAATCAATGTATACATAAATAACTTAAGCATTAAAAGTGCTTTAAAAATATACCCTCTGCTATTTTTATCATCTTCTTAAACAATTAGACTTGGCTGTAGATTGCAGGTCTATTTATTTAGGTAACAGTTTTTAGGTAATTGTTTATGAAAGGCAAAAGTTCCCAGTTGTCAGTAGCAATATGAACTTTAATCGCATCTTCTGTATTTACAATTTTCAGCAACAGGTGATATTGAGGGGGAAGGTAAAAGAGGACTTTGTAACACTTTTTGTCAGGTTGCTTAGAGATTAGGTAGGGATTGAAGTTCTCCTGAACAAGGTCAGAAATTTGTCGACCTCCAAGATCAAAACAAAACAAACTGGGGGCTTTTTGACTGAAATTATCTTGGCACATGGAATCCCAGAGATGGTCAAAGAGCTGTTCTTGGGACTCTTGGGTCCAGTTCACTGGGACAGGCAAGGGTACAAATAAATCTGAGAAAGATACAGGTAAATCATCCAACTGAGTATACCAGGACATCCCGTCATCTGTACTGAACACAGCACAGACACGAAGGTGGGTGGGGTATGGCTGTCGAGGCTGTAGTGCAAGCCGCACCACAGGTGGCTTCCTGCTTTTGAACAGGCATGGAATGTTAATATCACTCACTTTTTCATAAAAGGAGTCTGTCAGGTCAAAATGTAGACAGATACTAAAGAGTTTGTTGTACAGGGCATTTACATCACCTACATGTATGAGATGGTACTCCAGGATCATCTTGGAAACAAATCCAGTGCTGACACACTGTCCCTCATAAGTTGTCAGACAATCTCCATGGCTCCCTGACTTTGATTTATGCATCACTGTCTGTGTCCTAATGTTTGGAACTCTTGTGAGTTTTAGGATTCTATTTTTTGTTTGGTATACAGTCATAGAGTTGGACAGTCCATCACTCTCAGGCACGATAGAGGAGAGGGAACGTGTTTTAGCAGACCGCTCCACATCTGGTCCTTTTGCCAAGACCCCAGATAGCTTTTCTTGAGATAGATTATTCAACAATGTGTAATAGAATCTTGCATGGTCTTGAATATCTGTGTCTTCATAGTTATACATCAAGTACTGCAGGAGATCAGCTAGCTCACTGAATACCTGATGCAAGCTAGGGTGTTGGAGTAAATTACGGCACACAATGAGCACTGCATTGCCCATCTTCCAGCCACCTGTTTTGCAAAGGCTTGAGTTAATGAGGACACTGAGCAAAAAACAGAGTGAGGCCCTTGGGGGAATCTGACTTTCCTTGGACACTCGACTCAGTATTCTGAGATGCCATTTTAGGTTTTTAAGGGTCATGAGTGGCAGAGGTAATTCCACAATCAGGCTCTGTAAAGCTTTCAGTAGCTGGATAGGCCACCCAGACTCTTCCAAACATTCTTGGATTTTATCAATTAGATTGATCAGATTTGGTGCAAGGCAAAAGTGTCTTGAATAAAGCTCACAAATGTTATTTGTCAGGTTATCAATAAATTTCAGATTATGGTAAAAATAGCTGAGAAAAATAAAAGTTGCTCTAAAATATGTAACTGTCATCTCTCTCTTGCTATTATTGTCCACAACTTTGTACAGAGTCATCAGATGACTGAACAAGTACCCAACACCTTTGTCATCGCTCTCATCTGCTTCCATGTACACTAAGCTGAGAAGACGCAACCTAGAAAGCATAGTCTTGCTGTCGTTAAATACAGTGGGCAGCAAGGATGCAGCCAAGCGAGGTGTCACTAGTACTGGCAGGCTTTCTTCGCCATTGCCAGAAATCGGCCGATTTTCTGGAAAATTAAGTATACAGTCAAAATAAAAGAGTTTTTGCTGAATGTTTACTAATGGATGCTGAGCCATGCCCACCAGTCGCTTTAGGAAGAAAATCTCATCCTCAGTAGTGAACAGGCTATCTGTGAAGGTGCTCTTCATCAGTAGTGTAGCGTGTAGCAAAGTGATTTCCTTAGTACCAAAAAGACGCAGGAGCTGAGACTTGAACATGGCTGGGGAGAGGCCATGCACCATGGCTACAATTTCAATAAGCTCTCTGAGTAAAACAGCCTGAGAAACAGGGGTTAGCAGGTAGGACTCCTCTAGTAGCAAGGATACAACAGACTTAAGTTCTTTGTTGTCAGTGCTCGTCTGTAATACAGGAATATTCTCCATGAAGTTCACTGGTAAACGGGCAAGGACAGTTTCAAAAGCATTCCAAACAAAAGTATCATTTCCACTTAATGTCCTTTTCAATTCAGCATCTGTTACTCCTTTTTGCAGAGACAAGTGATGAATAGCATTCTTCAGCCCCAATGCATATAAAAGACTGTACTCTTGGTGTATCGGTGTGGTCTCTTGCTGTTTTAAGAGACTAAGTGTTTCTAACTTTTGAGAAAGAAACCCTGGAAAACAAGTCTCTATTTCCCGGAGGCAGTCACAGGCAATCAACCTGGCAGACAAAGCCTGTTGCCCATTTTTGTGATCATTGGTGTCCTGGATCATCTGAAACACCAGGTCAAGAAAGCTCTTGGCCACTTCCACCTCACTATTCATGCAAGATGTACACAGCAAGACACTTGTAATAGCTACCATAAGCTGACCCTTAAAGTGGAATGACTTATGAGGCACTTGATTGAAAATGGCTAGGAGTTCCAAAGCTGTTTCTTCTGCTGCTGCTGGGGTTGGACAAAGTACAGTGGGGTACTCTAACAGTGGTGACAGTAAGAAGATCTGTAAAAAGACAGTAGAATATGCATCCAAACTTCCAATCATTCAATTTGCACAACAGCTATTAAAATATCCTAGTAACAAATATGAATTATAATTAATTGAGGTCAGTATTAATGTTCACTAGGTAGCATTATTGTCTCCCACCTCCAGAATTTCATATTTAGTCTGCATGCAAACTTTGTGTCCCTGTTTTGGACCACTTTCCTTCCTGGATTTCATTCACTATATTAGCGTGACTTTGTAGGTGCTTACATCAGACCCTTGTGGAGTCCGGCGTGTATTCTATCATACCCCCAGGTTTTCCTATTTGAGTTCCAGGTCAGCAATAATGTGATATGCATTTTTAAATTAATCTTAACATTTATTTCACCTAAAAATATATAACTAGAATTTGTACAATTTAAAGTCCACCCTACTTCTTACATCTCTGAAATCACATAGCTCATTTAAAATATGAATACTTTCAAAAAGCTGCCCTTGTTAAAGAAACGTGGTTCAAATATATAATTATATGTTAGTAAAAGCATCGAGACTTAAACACACCTTTGTGCTTTCGTTGGTCCTGTCATCCCTCAGTTCATGCAGAAGTTCTTCTAGAAAGCTCTCGGATGTCGTGCTGGACAGGAATTGAGATGGGCTGAGCAAGAAAGCAGGGATTCTTCGACACCAGGTTACTTGAATCACGTTCGCCATTACTGAAAAAGTGAAAATGTTTTCGATTACATATCTGCAGCTTTAAAGTAGCTAGATTTTGCGTTTACAAAACGGTGCATTAACTCACTTTCTCCTTTACCGATTGCGCTGTTAGCAAAATATATATTTTAATTTAAATGCTTTGCTGCTATCTATCCCCATTCAAGTACATTTCACTAAAACGTATTTCGTATATACAGACTATTCTAATTTCTATCCTGCTTCTCTCACTTCCTCATTCCCTGAAGAACTGGATCATACGACCAAAGCGACCTATTGAAAACACTTCCGGTTTAGATTTTTTCATTTACAATATTACCAGACTTCCGGTGTTCCAGGCAATTCGGTTTCCCTATGTCCCCTATCTATCAGGAAATAATGTTTTGCCTAATATTAAAGCAAAGAGGTATGTGAAATGTCTGAAAATCATCCATCCCATCCATTTTCCAAACCGCTTATCATACTGGGTCGCGGGGGGTCCGGAGCCTATCCCGGAAGCGTCTGAAAATCACTCAGGAACATTATTACATGTGAATACTGTATTGTTATTAGTATCGATGCCCAGAGTTGCTGTGTACCTGTTTTAACAGAGGGGAACCAAATATCCTGGATGTCAGGAAATAATGTTTCTCATAATATTTAGGCAAATATGTCACTCAGGTACATTATTACATGTGAATACAGTAGATCGTCACGCATAATATAGTTTTATAAGTAATACTATACGGTTTTCATTAAGAAATATCTCTATCCAACGAATTAAATACTTTCATTTATCTGTAAAAAAAACATTGAAAAGGCATGTGATGTTTTAAAATATATGGCTTGTTTACCTCAAGAGCTTCGTAAAAAGACATAGAAACAACAGCGAAACCGTGTACAAATCAGCGGGCGACAGGGGTAACATAGGGAAACTGAATTGCCTGGAACACCTGTTTTGAGGCGTTGGTGTCGTCACTGTGGCTGCCCGAACTGCCTGTGTCACTACCAGATTTAGACCGAAACCCCGATTTGGACTACGCATGCGCATACAATGTCATTTCCGCTCACTACTGCTTTACGGCATCCGCTTGGTTTTTCCGACGGCAACTACGCATGTGCAATAATACGTCATTCCGCTCGCTACGTACGGCAGTGGCTTTTTATTTTTTTTTATTATTTGCAAGAACTGTACATACATAAAACAAACAATGTACAATCATTTCAAATAGAATAGAAATACTAATAGACAAATAGAATACAGTACATAATAGCCACGTCTAACAAATAAGAATGCGTCAGGGGTAATTACGCAAGTTTATAAAAACAAAGTAATTCGTGTGACCTCAGCTTTTTTGTTTTTAATATAACTTAAAGTGGTGCTGTATTGTTTAAACTCTTTAATAAAAAGAAAAAAATTGGGCTTGGCACTAGACTATTTTCGTTTATGGTTATGGAATTTTCCAAGTATAAGAAAGCTGTGTTACAAAACATATACATTTCTGTTTAAAGTATCCCTTGTAAAATAAAGCATTACATCATATAAATCTATTTTAATCGACATTTCAAAAGGTCTCGTCAAGAAATTAGACATGTCTATCCAAAATAATCTAGAGTATAAACAATGGAAGAAAAGATGAACAATGGTCTCCTTTGATAAATTACAACTGACAGGTGTCCTCTAACTTCTAAGTTTAAATGAAATCTCTGAAGTACCTGTTTTACCGGTTAAATTCTGTATAAAATTTTAAATGATTCTTCTTTGGTTTTATTACAAACAAAATATTTGTTAATATTACTCTATGCTCTTTTCCAATTAATACAGTCAAATAAAGAGGACCAAAAATCAGTTGAAGTTGGAAATAGTGTTCCTTGAATATACTTCTGATAAACTTATTATTGCAATTTTTTCCTAAAACATAAATTCCTTTAACCAAAATTTTGCCCACCCTAACTTCAGTGTTTATTTGACTGAGATCACAATTTTTACGAGGGAAGAGTATGGACTTGTTCTTGTTCACTTTTAGGCCTGACACCTCTGCAAATTCATTCAGACACTGCACAGCTGTGTCTATTTGCTCCTCATCCTTTAAAAACAGAGTAGTGTCATCAGCAAATTGACTCGGTTTAATTTGTCTCCCTAACACCATAATACCATCAAAGCTTATTCTCTTAATATGAGTTGCTAACACCTGCATTACTAATAAAAATTAAAATGGGGAGATGGGGCATCCTTGCCTTATTCCTCTGCATATGTCGAATCTTTGACAAGTACCGTGAGACAGCTGAACCACACTATTACATTCATTATAAAGGGTTTTAATAGCTCTTAAAAACTAAGTACCAAAGCCAAAAAAGTCAATCACCTTAAAAATAAAAGCATGCTGAATCGTATCAAACGCTTTGTAGAAGTTGATAAACAGAATGAAATTATTATAAGGAATAAAATGCTTATAGTCTATCAAATCAAGTACCAATCTAATATTATTACCAATATATCTACCATTCAAAAAGCCTGATTGCTCTTCATCAATGACAGTGTTTAAGCTCCTTTTAAGCCTTTTGGCAAACACTAGTGCAAAAAATTTTTTTGCATCGTTATTCAATAAACTAATTGGTCTCCAATTTAATATATATACTTTGTCTTTATTAGACTTAGGGATAAGTGTAATGATTCCCTGCTTCAGTGATGTAGGAAGTTCACCTGAAATCAATGATTCTTGAAATACTGCCAGCAAAAAAAGAGCAAGATCATCCTTAAATGTTGTATAAAATTCCCCTGTGAGACCATCACTCCCAGGGAACTTAATGTCTTTTAAGTCGTTAATATTGTCTACAATTTCCTGAATGCTTAATTCCTTGTCACATGAATTTTTAAAGTCTACACTAATTTTCTTTATATCAACTATTACATGAGACAGAATGTCGTCCATATTTGAGGACTGAAACTTGGAACTGTATAAGTCTCTATAAAATGACCTACATATCGAGATATAGCATCAGGATCCTCTGTAAGAACATTGTTAATTACTAATTTACCTACGGAATACATTTCCTGAATCCTTTTTTCTAAATTAAAGAAATATTTAGTATTTTTTTCTCCAACCTCCATCCATTTTTGTCTTGATCTTACAAAAGCTCCTTTAGCTTTTTCGTCATAAATTTTGTCTAATTGATTTTGCAATCTTAATAATTTTAGCATGTCTTCCTCAGATAAATCTTGATCATCTTTTTTAGTAATAGACATAATGTCTTGTGTTAATTTAATTTCATTTTCTTTATTAATTTTAGATTAATTATAAGATTACTCTGACGTATCGTTAACTTTTTGCTGGATATCTGTTAGTACCTAGGGTGAAAAGAGCTACGGCAGGCTGCAGAGCTTTCTCCTATAGCTCCTCAGTTGTGGAATGGTCTTCCCCCTGATGTACGGGTTTCAGGCTCACTCTCAATATTTAAGTCTAGACTAA
>JABFEA020000130.1:13094300-13115492 GCA_019775915.2 Cyphomyrus plagiostoma | reverse complement strand
GAGTTATCAATAACTAAAGAAAAATTGTCAGTTTTAGATAGTGCTGATTTAGTTCCAATTAAAAGAACTTCCGTTTTGTCACTGTTTAATTTGAGAAAATTTGAGGAGAACCAGGATTTAATTTCTGTGATACAATCAGTAAGGGAGGAAGATGAAATGATACAGTTGGGCTTGCTACTAAAGTAGAGCTGGGTGTCATCCACATAACAGTGAAAATTGATATTGTGCTTGCGAAAGATATTGCCAAGGCAGATATTTGCTAGGCAGTAACTTGGTGCACTATGTGTTAATGTCTTAGTACTGCAATGTGCTGTTTCACAATATATTACACAAAGTTAAGAACAATACCTTGCAGGTCTTGAAGACCTCTGATGAATCCTCCTTTAAATAAATAGGTAGGCCAGCTAAGACTGCTGTTCTGGCTGCACTGATGTCATTCTTATCCTGTAGCACAGACAAGACATGCATAGTAGATGTTAGAATGCAGTGTTCACGTTGAACCACACACACAAATACACTATATACCCACCCGTTCCTGATATGCCATCAAAACTTTTTCCATCTTGTGACCAAAACTTCCAGTCCTCCGTTTTTTGTACAGCGTCAGCAACTGAGGTGTATACTTGTCAAGTGCAGAAAAGAAGGAAAATGGCAGATTTTGATTGGTGATTCTGTGGAATTCACTGTAGAGCTGAATGGAAAACAAAAAAAAAACAGATTAGCTGGCATCATCCATTTTCACAGCTGTAAGCCTTGGGAGATATTTTCAAAAATCAGACATACGTGTTAAACTACACATATTTTTGAAACTTTATCTATATATTAAAATACTGTAGTGTGACAATAATGACTTCCTTCTCAAATTTTACTCACTTGGGCTTCACAAAAGAGTGCAGGCCATCTGTCTTTTAGGTCCGCGACAGGGGGAGCTGAATTTACAATTTCTTCACGCCGGAGTGCAAAGGTGTGCAGCATATGTTGATGGATGAGAATCATGTCTCTTTCTATGAATGCCTTCATAAACTTCTCCACAATTTCAAGCCTCTGTGCCTCCATTGTGTCCTTAGTCTATCCATGGGGATAATTAGGATGGAAGTTAATTTCCCCTCTTCTGGGTCTTTTAATGTTGGCTCTGGATGCTGCACCCTCTGGATTGTTCCTGCTGCGCTTTCCTGGATTTACAGCTACATCTTTTATGCCAGCCCTGCTCAGTTTGGTCCTGTAGTTGCCTATCTTGAAACGCAAACTATTTTTCCAACGATCATACCCTGATTTAGAACCGTTTTCTTTGAGACACGGGTGTTTACACACAAGACCTTCTGCAGCTTTGCCTAGCTCTCTGCTGCTAGGATATGCTTTAAGTTTATAGATTTCAACAGCCATTACATCCAATATGTTGTGTTTCTGATCCCTGGTCAATTTGATCATTTCCCTCTTTTTCACAAATGCAGTGTTACCCTCTCTGAGAGCATATTCCACCTCATATGAAAATTTTGGAATTATAAATACTTCTGGCCACAAAGGCGCTCTGGCGAATTAGTATTATCAGACAGTAACACGGTTTCATCTGTACTGTTTGAACTGACATCAAAATCAACTAATCTTAATTGATGCATTGGATGGTAGATCTTCTATGTTAACTAAACTGCATTGTCGAATTCTGGGTCCTGAAACTGAAGGCGAAAATCATAGGTCAAGTGCAACTTATTTTTCACCTCAAATATGAGGGCATTTACAGTTTCAGGACGTGAAGGCAAACTAAGCCTCTCAGCACTGAGGTCATCTAGGATGACCCTGAGTTTCAGAACATCAGTTGGTTCCATTTGCATTGGGCCTGCACCTGTACCAAAAAAAAAAAAGCTGCTGCCAGTGTTTACTATATGACCACTACACTAGTAAATGACCTCAGCTGTTATTGCTTTATAACCTTTGAGACGGACATCCTATAATGCATGGGTCACACTGTAAAATAGATTACCTTTAAATACCTTGACTGCCTTGTCCAGGAAGGCTTCCTTCTAATCCCAAAAAAGCTACACTTTTAGTCTGACACAGGAATGAAATGTTTAGTTGTGAGAATTTTACCTTACCTTACAATTTATAGGCAAACAATGGCATTTGATTAGTTAGCTGACACACTGATTTCACTGCATGGCCTTCATGATCTGTTAACTCATATGACCGCAAATATACCAGGTGTCATAGTTTTTCCGTAAAAAGATTATTTCATTTCCAATGAGTAAAATGTTATTTATCTCTTTAAACTCAGGTAAGGCAGCATGTACTCCAGTGCAGACATGCAAACCACAAAATTTGTGCCTTCAACAGTTGCCTGTTTCCTGCCATAAACAATACTGCTGTTTGTGAGGCTTGAGATGAACATGTGGGTATCAGTGGGCAAAGATGTTACAAAGAGAGATTCCATTTTTGAAATCTGAAGTGGTGGCTTCAAAAATCTTGGCGATGAGAAATAGAAGGCCATAATTTTTTGGTGTGTCTCTGCCAAGGTTTTCAGCACATTTTTGTAGTTATGAGTGTCATGTATAATTTTCTTAAATACTTTGTGCTTCCTTTCAAATCTCATTGTCCAGAGATACACCAGAGGACCAAAGCACTTTATTAGCTGTGGATAATGTTCAATATAGTGAGGCGTTGGTCGTAATTGTAAGCTGGGGAAGACTTCCTGAAACAGTTGTCTGTGATCTGAGATCTTACAGGCCATGTACTGAATGGTTTCATCTGTGAAAGAATGAGACATAGCAAGTTCAGCTATGTCCTTCAAGTTCATTAGTACTTCCCATAATTTATCCCCCTCAGGTACTCTTGAACCTATGAGAACAGGAAGCAGTCTGAGTAGTGTGTTGTTCTCATGCCCATTCCCACCAACCGTTCCTCGAGTGGCAAAATTGAGGAATTGGGTGAGGGTGGTCAACTTTGTATGTTGGTATGGAAAAGATATTATTACCCTATTCAAGTTATGCAAAGTAAAATATCTCTATCTCAATCTTTTCAAACAATGTGCCAATTCCACAGGTATCACACCTTCACACAGGTCATGCAAGATGTCTGGTGGAAATCCTGTGATACGATGGAAATGAGAAAGATGGTCAGAGAGAACACAACTGTGATGCATTATACATCTAATCCCTGCTGTTTTCCTGAGTTTTTTGAACAAGGTTATCATGCAGATCTTTGGTTCTCATCTCAAAAGTAAACGCATCTGATGTTTGCATCTCTGTCAGACTGGCAATACAAAATCTGCAGAAATATTTTGACCTGAAACTCTGACTGAAACCAGCTAGTCCATGGGCAGCAAGGTTATCAGCCTCAACAGAGTACACCGTGCCTTTGAGACAATCACCAAATGTTTCAATTTAGACACCGTATTCTTCAAGAGTTTTCAGGTCACACAAGAGAGGTGCAAAAACCTTTGCATATCCAAACTGCCGTACATCATTTGAATTGCACAAAAGGGTGTGGAGTGAAGGGCTGAGCGGTACTTCACTGGCAGGTTAGCTAATGTCCAGTACATAAAGTGTGTGCGGTTTATTTTGTTTGATGTTCCTAGAGGGTTTGCAATTTCAAAATCATCAATATAGAGAATGATTGATAATTTCTGACCCTCAGCTGAGAGAAGCAGATTCTCGTGGTAGAAGGAGCCATCACAGTATGATGAATACTGTCCAGATATCTGCACAGTGGTATCTTTGACTTTCTCAAACACATCTGTTTTTTTCAATAACAATTGCAGAGATGTCAGAATAGGCACATACATATATGTATGCTGTGATGACTTGATAATGTACTCTGTGCGTTTAACAAATGGAAACTTCTGCTCATAATATGATTTTCTCCTCTTAACTGTTGACAGTGGTCCTTCATGGGTAACAGATTTGTGCAAAACTCAATTACTCTCTAAAACTGCCTGGACTGTCTCATTTACAAGTTGGTCAGTAAAAGAGCAGTTATATGTTTTTTCAGTATCTTGATGACAGATTCTCTGACTACAGGTTCTGAGAGAGAAAACAACTGATCGATATGCTCAATTACTTCTTGTGTTGCTCTCTGTGATACATGGAGAATAGTTTCCATTTTCAAGAAGCAGCCAGCCAGGTTATACTGTAATTGTTCCTCTAAATTGTCAGTGCTGCTAGCTGCTTCAGATATGAATTCATTTTCATCCAAGGATTCTGCTGGTCCTTGCTCGATGTCAGTATCCTGAGAAAAGTTGGATACACCTTGCACTACCACTGACACATCATAGTCAGGTGTATTTTGATGATCCCTGCATTTATGAGCATTATATGTGGCGTAAACATTTGTTTTAAACTTGCAAGCCTTAAACAGACATGGCACCTTTTCTTTCCGTCTTAAATGACCCCTAAGATGAATAAACATATTCCTTCCAACAAAAGGTTGCTTAAAATTACACACAGGACAATGAAATACCAGATTGAACGTTATATCAAGACTGTCCCTAGCTGCCACTCTCTTCTCATGTAATCTTGATAAATGGATCTTCAGTTCATTGAAAGTGCTAAATGTGGAAATGCAATTGTCATACAGACAAGTTAAAGGTGAAACTGTGGAATACTGTCCATGATGGAGTCTGTAATGTCGCAATAACAGTATTTTTAAGGCAGTAGAAAAGCCACACAATTTACATTTCCACATATTTAATATTACCAGTATTGATACCAATTCAGCCCAGCCTCTGTAGCTAACATTATTTTACAATCAGTTAGGTTACTTGCATTCACTTTTTAATTAGGCTGCACAACTAACATTAACATTTTTTAAAAAGCGAATGTAAATGTTAGCTACAAGAGCATTTACCTAGCTTCTTAAAATAATGTTAGCCAATTACAGCAAGTTTGCCAGCAAATATTGCTTCAATTGCTTGTTACCAATCTCATGTCTGAGCAACTAAAACCTCGTCGTAGCGTGCTACATGCTTTTACCAAACAGCCAAACTCTGTGTCGAGTCAAAACGTTACCTGGTATAAAATACAAATGTACATCCTGAGTCGCCAGTGAAATGACTTCCCAAAAACACACTGGAGTGCTGTGCGCAAAGTTAATGGGTGTTTCCGCCAAGTTCAGAGTTTAAATTTTTGGCAGAATGCTCAGTCTGTTTTTTGTCTCCTACATATATTTAAAAAGTAGTTATTAAAAGGTTATTCCACCAATATGTTTGTTATAATGCAAGCAAGATTATGTAATTCTCATTTGAGGCAGGAACAAAAAATGTTATTTAAAAAATGATTCTGTTATCAATCGATTGATTTTCTGGGGAAAAAAAAACAATTTTAAAATACTAATGATTGCTGTTGAGTTTTTACCAAATGATACTAACATCCAATCTTTACACTTTATGTGAATCTTCAGAACTGATTACTAGATTCCTGGAGCACATCCTGAAGGTTTTATTAAAAACATCCCAAGACAAAAGCCAGCCATTTACATAATATTAATTCAATTTAGAGAAAATGGGTCAGTGCAACTAACTTGTTATATATCACATCTACTTGAAATGATGCAAAAATCTAAGCACACTCAAATCTATCGAGTTATTACTTCAAAAATACAGTTTTGAGTTGGGTTAATTCATGAGAATGAGTTGACTCAATATTTTTGAGTATCAAGTAATGTTAACTTACTACTTTGATTAAGGTATGCTGTTAGGTTTTACAGTGTAGAATCAGCTGTGATATCCTAAATGCATTATAAAATACAGAACTGCGTTATTAACTTTTGAATGCTATTATGCTTGTATAAACAGCGGATATTCTTTTATTTTATTTTTTCCTTTTCAGGTCTTCGATAATTATGCAGTAACTGTCATGATTGGTGGAGAACCGTACACTTTAGGGCTGTTTGATACTGCAGGTATAGTATGACTGGGTGGGATTTCAACCATATCTGACCTATTGTAATTGGCCATGAAATAAAAGGGCTTTACCTTTATCACATACCATTTAGCAGTCATCCTGTAGTCCTCTTCAGAAAGTATGTGCTGTCAGGGAATCTTGAAAAATTCTTGGGTTTTGGTATTGTGTGATGTCCCTGGGCCAGTCTTCAAATTTGTATTTATGTACTTTTCCAGATTCTGGTTTGATGTTGCTGTTTGGATGTTATCAGGCAGTGTATTAACTAGGTTTTCCTCCTCCACCCAAGGTCAGGAAGACTACGATAGGCTACGACCACTGAGCTACCCCCAAACAGATGTCTTTTTAGTCTGTTTCTCTGTCGTTTCACCTTCATCTTTTGAAAATGTTAAAGAAAAGGTGAGTATTGCTTCTTTTTTTTAAAAAAAAAAAAAAAAGATTTTTTGGAATTCTGAAGAAGTGTATGGTGAAAATATTGCTTCCTGCTTTGCAGTGGGTACCTGAAATAACTCACCATTGTCCAAAGACCCCATTCCTGCTGGTTGGGACACAGATTGATTTGAGAGATGACCCATCCACAATTGAGAAACTTGCAAAGAACAAACAGAAGCCCATCACCCCAGAGACTGCTGAGAAGCTGGCTCGTGACCTAAAGGCAGTCAAATATGTTGAGTGTTCTGCTCTTACCCAGGTAAAGCCACTCTGAAAGTAGTAGTTTTTATCCTGTTTTTTTCTTCAGGTTTTTTGGTATTTTGGCTTCATTTTGCAATTATAAGCAGGATTTTGTTGTTGCACCTGAAACATTGGTCATCTGTTTATTAAGAATTTTATAATTACTATTGCTCATTTACTGTTGCATGCTGGAAGACACCAAGGCTTTTTAATGGGACATATTTACCTTGTTGGTTTATGCATTATCTTCCTACATTCCTGTGCCATATTTTGTGTGTTATGGGTGCCATATACTATATGGGCAAAAGTATTGGGACATGCCTCTTGAACACTGAATTCAGGTGTTTCATTCAGACTTATTGGCATAGGTATATAAAATCTAGCACCTAGCCATGCAGTCAGGTTTACAAACATTTGTGAAATAATGGGTCATTCTGAAGAGCTGTGAATTCAAGAGTGGTGCTGTCATAGGATGCCACCTTTGCAATAAGTCAGTGAAATTTATTCCCTGCTAGCTATTCTACATTGAAGTGGAAGTGGTATTATGCCAAAGTGGAAGCATTTGGGAACAACAGAAACTCAGCCACAAAGTGGCAGACCACATGAAGTAAGAGAGTGGGATCACCGGCTGCTGAGGCACTTAGTGCGTAACAGTCGTCAGTGCTCTGTTGACTTAACTGCAAATTCCAAACTTTCTCTGGCATTAACCACAGCATGAAAGCTGTGCACTAGGAGCGTCATGAAATGGGCTTCCATGACCCAGCAGCTGCATTCAAGCCTCATATCACCAAACGCAATGCCAAGTGTTGGATACAGTGGTGTAAAGCATGCCACCACTGGACTCTGGAGCAATGGAAATGTGTTTTGTCACTCCACAGAACATGATTCTATCTCTGACAGTCTAATGGACGAGCTTGGCTTTGGAGGATGCCAAGAAAATGGTACCTGCCTCAGTGCATTGTGCCAGTTGTCATGGCATTTCATGCACATGCAAATTTCACATTGCAAGCACCGCAATAATCTGCTTGGTTGAGACTGTAGTTGCTCTAGAACATTTTTGCCAAGAAAACCAAATTTAGCAAGCTTTGCAATTTTAATGATGGTCCCTTTTCAACATAGTCTTGTATACATTTAAAAAAAGTGTAAAATGTCACCGCTTCTTTTGCATGAACTCTGCAGGCAGTCTGTGAAACACTCATCATTCTCGTCCATACTGTTGAAGTTACTCAAACTGTGTGGACTGTTTATGAGAAATTAGACATAAATTGATGAAAAGTGAACAAGAACTGGTTATGAATGTGCATTAGTGTTCTGCTGTATGGAAATACTTTACTTATATACCAAATCCATTTAGCTTTCTTGATGTTGGAAAAAAACAGAATTCGTACCAGCACAAGGCACAAAAAGTTGTCCTAATGCTCTTAATTATTCAGAGGTGTGTTTAGCACATAACATGCAATGACCCAGTCAGAATGCTGTGTCACCTCAACTTTAAAAGGTAGCGTTGCTTGAGCTATGGCAGATTGCTATTATAATGGTGTCTTTGCCCGGCAAACAAGATTGCTTTTTGCCAAAGGAAATGGATATGCTCATGCATGAGGTGAAAAGATGTGAGCTTATCTACAGGAGCACCACTGTTTCACCAAAGCCTTTTTGAGGTGAAGTAGCCGTGAAATGAGGTATCAGTGTGTGTCCTCGTTTTCTGGCATCACCTGATCATTCACTCAGTGCTAAAAGCAGTATACTGATGTCAGAAGATGAGGAAAACAGAAGCTTGCTGCTGAATAAGTATGGAGGCTGGGAACGAGGACTCAATTGTGCTGTATTTCTCATTTATTTTTCATTTTAATTTTGGGTCTGCAGTTTGTGGAGTGGTGGCTCTGAGGCTAGGGATCTGTGCCCGCAACTGTAAGGTTGCTGGTTCAAATCCCTGAGTAATTTTTCTCCATTGGGCCCTTGAGTAAGGCCCTTAACCTGCAATTGCTTCATCCTGGGTATGATATTAATCTACATTTAGCCCTATAAGGAGGTCCTCCAATTACAGGGAAATACTTGGGGGTTGGTGGCAGGATTGTCACTCTAGCCACTGGAAAAAACTCACACTGGTCCATTTGGACTGGTGTGGTGCTGACCTGCCACATGGCTGCACTCAGGTTCTCACCCTTGAGGTGGTTTGTCATGTGATGGATGCGGCAACGCAGTGTATCAGTGCATTATCCTTACCTCAGTTCACAAAATATACATAAGTGCAATCAATTTGTGTTCAAACAAAAAAAAACCTACAGTTTTTAAGGTGTTTTAAAAGGCTATAGGACTGTTATTTTTTCCATTATTTCCATTACTGATTCTCACAATTTTGATTCCTTACCAGGCTACAGACAATTCAGCTTTTCTGCCAGCTCTTGCTCGTACTGCTGCTGGCATACACTTTTTTGGCATCGGCACATACAGTTCAGCATCATACCTTAAGTCCTTGTGTCCTCCTTTATGTCCAATGCTGCAAAGAATGCTGCAACTTTCTGATGGCTGTATTGTGATGTTCCACCTGTCTTATCTAAATATCTGGAATGAATTTTTGGCAATCCACATTGTCCTTTCAATGACAGTACATGCCCAATTCTGATAATGGACTAGATTGTTTCAATGATATGGTTTCATCTGGCCCCGCACGTTTCAAAAATTGACCTCTTATATACTGTTTAACGGTGTGCCACTGACTTTAGATGCACTTTTGACCAACAAAAATCATATTTCGTTGCCTTAAAATAGCAACACACAAACAATTTGGCTGGCTACGCTGCATTTAAAAAGCACCGCTCCTACAAGCAGGAAGTGGGTGCAAAATCATTTGCTATTTTGAAGACGTGCGCATGGTGTGAAAATGAACAATGCGCGGGTATGAAATGAGCAAATCCAATTTGCTTTGCGCCAGTAGAAAACTGGACCCTTTGTGTGTCTTGGCACAACTTATGGCAACACCACATACTTATTTGACACACTGTTGACCAGAAAATGTTCTATTTGGCTATTATATATAATTTGCAACTTCCTAATTTCGCAAAAGAGTGGTGAAACAACGTTTCTCCATTGCCCCGGTGCAACATAGTAACACTTAAAATCATAGTAACAGGGCACACAAGGTGCACAAATGTCACAAGGTTAAATTTTCTCAATATTGTTCAGCCCTAAGTTTACGAAACATCTTATATGGTTATGTCAGATTAAAGGGCTAAGCAATGGGTCTAATCTTTGTTTTAGCCAATAAATTAAGCAAAAAGATTTTTCAGTCTTGAAAACAGGCTATACCAATAAGGGAGGCTAAATGGCACATACATGCTGACCTCGCAGTATTTGGCGAGTCAATCTGACCTAAATGTCTTCATTTTAGATGTATTTGCATTGCATTTATATTTAATATCTGCTTCATAATACTGACAGATGACTGCATTTTATTCACATTTAATGCAGTGTTTTCACGTAACTGTTTTGGCTCTTTATTTTGACCGAGCGCCATCTTATTTCCTCCATTTTTCCAAATCGAGAAGGAAAATCTTTATTGATTTTTAATCGAGTAATCCTGATAGCTCTAATATGTTGTCCTAATACACTGGAACATTACATCTGTGATAGTATGGGTGCAAAGCACTATATTAGAAAACTGAGTAACTCCAGGTAAATGGGATATACTAGTAAAGTCTTATTTAATTCTGTGCTTTCATTAGGGATTTCTGGGTATTCCTGAAAGTTTGTTGGGGGAGGAGGTACTTAGGTGAATTTCAAGAACTTAAGGAATTTGTTTGCTACTTGTGTGATATTTAACTCTGTGTTGTCCTGTGATTGACTAACCAGCAATATCCAAATCCAACTGACAGCCTCAATTAGTATGTTTTCTATATTGTACACCTACTTCTGAATTTAGGTTCTATCCCTGTCAGTATATATATTCATTGAATTCATTGTGTTAGCACTGTTGTCTCATACCTCTGGGACCTGGGTTCAAGTCTCCACTGGGATTCCATTTGTGTAGAGTTTGTGTTCACCCAGAGTCATCATGGAGTATTCTCCAGGTACTCTGGTTTCCCCCCACAATCTGAAAACATGCTGAGGCCAATAACACACAGTCAGTAATCCACATTCATATAATTTAGTTAACTTTATGTGTGGCTGTTAAGCATATATAGCACAGATAAAGTACAAACTAGGTAGTTGAAAGCTGTGCATTTCTGCGTATCCTTTTGATGGACTTTTGCTAAATATTTAAATGGATTGCTCATGTTTCTGCCCTTACACACAAAGGGCATGTTGTGCTTGTGGTAACAAGCATTGTTAGCATCACTTCTAGTGAAATAAACAGACTTCTGAATGTTTAGTTCTTTCTCTCATCACTCAATATGTTTACATGCACACTATGAAAAAAGAATTGTTAGTCCAACTAACACTGGACTTTTAAAGTACATGTAAACATGCTAGTCCGACTGAAATAATACTAAATCAGATTTCTTTAAGTCTAAGACACTCAAGTAATGCGATTGGGAGTCGATTTTCTCCTGCATACATTCAATTGGACTCAAACTGGGTTAGGTGCCTTGAATATGCTCCACAGTTTCCGCCACGGGTTTTGACCCAGAAGTAACAGAAGAAGCATGGAGCATGGCAGAGGTTTTAAAAAATTGTATGAACAACATGCATGAAATTTACAGTGCAATAAAGCTGTCCAATTCACTGCTCAACTAAAGGGCACTTTTCCACCGCCCAAGGTGCTGTGCCTTGGGTACTTCAAGAAGGTACCAGAATTACGGCACTTCAAGGTGTTTGTTTTCCACTGCCGTAAAAACTGGTATTGGTGCCAAATGAGATCAAAACTTTTTTTTTATCTTCAGTTTAGTATGGATATAGCGCAGGAAGTTTCTTATTTACACATTTTTACTCTGTCATAAGAAAAAAAACTTGTAAGTTTTGCAATTTCAATGATCTATTCATTTTTAACATTATCTAGTATGTTTTTAAAAATCAGTTTAAAGTTTAACTTCGCTGTTTTTGCATGAGTGCTGCATGTGTTCAAGACTATCCATAATCATTTTCATACTTGGTGTTTAAATCACTTGATGGATTTGTGTGAAATTCATGAACTCCTTTTATGCTTCAATACCCCAATATTTTTTACAACAAAATCACATCACAGTACAGTGGTACCTCAGTTCTTGAACTCATTAAAACTCGAAATTCTCAAAAGTCAAACCATCCAGTTTGGAAAAAAATGACCTAGAACTCTATCTGAATCTCAGAAGTCAAACTGTGAGCGCTGATCTAAGAACTTGTACACGCAGTAAAATGAGTCTCTCAGCAACAACAAAGGGTAACGCTTCAGTCTCAGCTTCGCATTCGCTGTGATAGCATTGTGCATGTTTACACTACCTGAATACATATACAGTGATACCTCAGTTCTCGAACTTAATCTGTTCTGGACTCGAATCCTAAAAATTTCTGATCGAATTTTTCCCATAAGAAATAATGGAAAACCAATTATTTGGTTCCTGGCCCCCCAAATTTACACCTAAAATGTTTTTTTTAAGCATTCAAACACAAAATGAACAACATAAAACAAGAAGCTCATTTTTTTCTTAATGTCTTCCAAAATGATAAAGATCTTATCCCAACATTACCTCTGTCCTGCCCCAATCGTCCGCTCCTTCCATGTGCCACGCCCCCTCGTTAGCTTCGTGTGGGATCCCCATGTGATCAGCTGCAGTGGAATGAATAAACATTGAGGCAATGTATTCTTTTAATTTCACATATAGCTGTTGGTTTCAATAAGTTAGTTAAGTATGCCTGTAAATGTTAGGTTTGGACTAAAACTGCAATATGGATGTTTTGAGGGATCCAGGCACATTTAGGGCTGGTGTGTATATTTCTGCCCAAAGTTCAGAACAGGTCCACATTATGCTGGGTCTGTTTGCTTGCTTAAGTATTGAGGCACTTAATTGATGGGGATGCTGTTGATGTGGTGAATACTTTTGCCAAGCGGCATATGCAGGTATTGGTTTGAGGTGGTCACATTTACAAATAAAGTACAGATGCTCCTCTACTTATGAACTTTCAACTTATGAACTTTCAGTCCTCTTCATTCATATGTCTGAAAATCCAAATTGTGTTCATTAGGCTCCCATTTCCTGTCCGCAACATATATTTTTTTTCATGCGCGCCAATTCCACTTAGTATGACTTCTGGCCTCTACTCCCGACGCGCAGCAGAGTATCGTGTGTACTCCCAGCATCCTAGTTCTTTGTACTTCTGTATACCCTTAAAATGATGTTGAATTGCGACTTACGAACATTTAAATTTACGAACGGTTGTTCGGAACGTACCTGGTCTGTAAGTAGAGGAGCGTCTGTATACAATGTATATTAGTTGAAACTGATTGCTGCTGCGTGACCTTGATGGTTCTGAGATTCTTGTAATCCTCTTTTTCTCTTTATGTATTTTTATTTGTACACCCAGAATTTCAAGGAAGTACATTTAGTCTCTCCTGAAGCTTCCACCTGTGGAATTTGGCTCCTTAATGCCAAAGTGTACTTCTGCTTGCTTTCTAATCTGCCTGCTTTGATTGCTAACATTGGTGCTATTCTCTCCCCTTTCCTCTGTCTTTGTAGAGAGGTCTGAAGAATGTTTTTGATGAAGCTATTCTAGCTGCCCTTGAGCCACCTGAAACTCAGCGAAAACGGAAGTGCTGTATATTCTAAAGTCTCTAACACCCAACCTTCCAGTTGTTGGCTGCTTGTCCCCTTCTGTGACATTTAAAATAACTGCCAAAATAACTTTTAGGCTTTTCTGGCAAGTTTGATAACCATTGCAGCATTCTTGCTAATTCTTTGTAATTACTGTTATTAACCCTGTTACTTCGTAAGCTATGCTCTGACCCATATCCTTATTTGTGTGTTTACAGATGTTAATTTGTATTTTGGTTGGGTAAGGCTGTCAGTCTGAAATGGGTATTGGAAAGGCAGGGTTTTTAGACAGTTTCCACTGTTCACATTTCAATCTCTCTCCCCAAAAACTTTTTTCAGCTTTAATGCATTGTGAAGTAAGACCTGATAGTATAACATTCCTTCTGTCAATGTTTTTTTTGTACTATTGTATCATAGAATATTAAATTTGAACATTTTTATGGCTTAACAATGCCATAGATTATTCTTGGTGTACAGAAAATATTGAAAACCTATTATCTTGTGTATTTGTGATTAATAAAAATGTAAATTTACACTATTTCACATCTTTTGCATTGTGTACAAAGTGTCACAACTGCATTCTCTGTAAATGCTTGCTTATTTGCTTAAGGTCTTATTTTTTAAATTTCCTTAGTGTGTACAGTTAATGCAATGTCAATTGGAGCCAAGTCAACTCCTAAGTTCTCAGACACCAGAATGAGGCATCGTGCTCAGGGTAGTAGGTTAACCCAAGAGCTGATCGACCCAGGGCTGATCAACTTTAATCATCAAAGGCAAGTGGCTGGGGAAAACTGTAAAAATTTTGGCTTTCATCTGCCCGTGTTCTTTGGGCCCCGTTTTATGTCTGCAGTCTTTTTTGTGGAATTTTGGTTTTCTTTTGTTTACACGTAAAGTCTTGGCCCCTTCTATTATCTGTTGAAACACAGGAAAGTATCTGTTATGTTCAGCATTCACCTGGACCACGTGACCAGTTTTTGATATGCAAATTTTAGTTAGGAAACACCCACCTCCCCCCCAGCTTTGGGCTTTGTGTAGGTGTCCTTGTTTTTTGTGAAGTGCTGAACACAAGAAAATGCAGTTGTATGTTGCATCATCGTGTCTGTGTCCTTGTTGAAAAGCCCAATTGTAAATATTAATAACATAATTTTACAAATTGAGAGGAAGCTATTTGGTTCATCAACCTCATTTGGGGAGAATTCAACTAATACCTTAAACTTTTCAGTACTAGATTGATAGTCTGTTTGGTCTTGTCACCATAATTTCTTTGCCTACATAAGTCTTTTACAGTTCTGTCCTGTATGTTGATATAGGCATACTTGCTTCCAGTTTGGAAAAGTACTACATGAACACTGTGTCAGTGGAACTGCTTTATTACATGAATGAAATTAAATTCTTTTCTACATTTTTTACAGAAAGGTCTGAAGAATGTGTTTGATGAAGCCATACTGGCAGCACTGGAACCACCTGAGCCAAAGAAGAAGCGCAAATGCGTATTGTTATGAGTGTAACAGGAATGTCCTGTTATTCCATTGGCTGGGTATTAAAATCAGATTTTACTTCAAGGTAAAACATGCTGCAGACAATAGTATAAAAACAAATGAGCATACATTTGGAATATCCAATAAATAATTTTATATGATCCAAAAGGATTTCAAGATGGGTTGGAATGAGCCTTTATGCAAAACATTGCAATGATTCACTTTTGGATAACCTCAAAGTGACATTATTAAAACTATGGCTTCAGGAATGCCAAGTTATAATTAGGTCCTGTTTCTGAAGTTCACAGTAGTCCTAATTGCACATTTTACATGGGGCTTTGGTCATGGTTTAGTCCAGATCAGTAGTTTAAGCAGTCACGTGTTTGACTTGAATATGTTCTCCTTACCAAGATGGAACTTCAGCTCTTTCCCATTAGCAATCCCATATAGTTTTCAAAAACTCCCATTTAGCAAAAATATTGTGATGTAACATTTTTTGTCTAGATTTTGGGACTACCATTAAAGGCTGACAGGGGAGCAGGGATGTTTTAACAGTGTTAGCCGAATAAGCAGTGTGTTAATGTGATGCCAGGAACCATACAGCATTTAACAAGAACTTGCTAGGCATGATTGGTTCCTTGTAATAGAACTAATGATGTGGTTTGATTTTTTTTTCCCATTTTTTAATTTTAAAATGGCAGTGTTATGCGTTTTTACCAAAACCTTTTTCCGTTTTATTAAAGGAGAGTTTTACATATTTTGTTGTATGGAGATGAATTATACCAAAGCTTCAAATTGCCTTTTGATTTAATTGGGGTGGGGAGTGCTAAAGCCAATGCCAATGAAGGTTTGGTTTTGCTGGAATGCCCAATTCCTTCTACATTATAAACTGCTTATTCATAAACAAACATTGCTATGCTCTGTCAATCTATTGTTTCATTCCAGCTTAATTTCATATCTTAGGTGCAAACCAAATGCTGTGTTTCTTTGTATATGCATATATAATATATACAAAATGTATTCCTTATGCCTTTTCTGATTTATATACCAGCATCCTTAAAATGATCGACTATGGTGACTGATTTTAACCACATTTCAGAGGAAAGGTGCATTTAGGATGTTCTCATTTTGTTGTGTGAGTTTTAAATGTTAAAGCAATTTATTTAGCTTATTCAGAACTGAATTACATTTTCTGGGACAAACTTGGCTACACCATTTCTGGATGAGTTTGGCTTTGGCCCTATGAAAACACAAAGTCTTTATCTTTGGCAGTGACGTGTATGTGCTTTGTGTGTGTTAATCCACTAGTAATTGTACTGTAAGATATTTTTTTTCTTGCAAAATACAATAAAAGTAAAATACTGTTAAAGTAAATACAATAATATTCTATTCTAATCTTCTAAATTCAGTTTAGGAAAGAGATGTTGGACTAGTGAAAATGGTATGAATTGGGGGTTTGGCCTTGTAACCCACACTGCTAGTTGAAGTTCTGGTAGTGGCCTTGTTACAACATAAGATGTAATAGTGCCGCATTATGTAATAACTTGACAAAATGTAACAAATTTTCATCACCACATTACCTAATGTGTTGTAACATCCATCCATCCATTTTCCAAACCGCTTATCCTACACAGGGAGAACATGCAAACTCCACACACATGAAACCCAGGTGGAGACCAGAACCCAGAGGTGTGAGGCAACAGTGCTAACCACTGCACCACCATGCCACCCTTATCATGTAACATATTACACATTTATACCCTATATTATATATTTCAGCATTTCTCAATCACCAATATCATACTTCAGTTTGTAATGTTAAATTTAAATTTTCGAGTTATCTAATGTGGCATTATTACATAATGCATTGTTATAGGCTTTCCTCTAATAACTTTTGAGCAAGGAGCCAGAGGTATACATTTCTCATGTTCTTGTTTGAAGTTCTTTTGGAGTAGCTGTTAATTTTCCGTACAACTAGCATAATTGTGCTCTTGTTCTATTCCTTAACCCGGAAAAATTTAAGTTGGTTCATTGATAGGTAGGAATTTTATTTACTTCTAAAATAAACAGTGGTGTTTTTCATGTTTTCTGCTGGGTGTATTAGTATGTATACTTTTCACAGATTCTCAGAGAAATGCTATGTAACGCATTGAAAAATGGTACAGATTTCCAAAATACATATGTTTTTATTGCTCATATTTTTGGAATGAGGTGATTGTATGGCTTGCAACATTTATAATAAATATGCCATCTCTGTGTTTTGGATTTCATTTTAATAACTGCCATACAGTTCCCTATCTAGAAATGACAATGTTGGCCATCATAAAGATGGTATTATTAATGATATATTGTATTATATTTATTTAAATGGTATTCTGCGCTAATTCAAGAACATGTGGCCGAAGAATTTTTAAGTATGGTGTGTATGTTAAATGTTAGAGGGATGGAAATAAGTTACTCAGTGTGAATCTCAGAACCTGGATTTCAGTCATGTATCCATTTTTAAGATGCCTATCCTGATCTGGGAAACACTCCATTGTAGTGGTCCGAATTGGCAGAGATGCGTCGAATCAGTATGTATTGTGATTGTTCAGTGGTTTTTACTGAATAGCAGTTTGAGTCTATATTTAAAAATGAGGGTACACGTTGTGTTATATGTTGTGTGTGCGTTCCAAACTCAGAATTGAAGCAAATATCCCCGGCAAACAAGCCCTTATGGGGTGACTGTGGACTGAAATAGTACCCTGTTTGGGCAACTTAAACTGGGCCCATATGTGTCTTGAAACGGCGTCTGTTGGGACCCCAGTGGGGCCCTTGGTGTACAGCCTGTGCTGTGGGCATGGTGTGGGCTGTACACCAAAGGCCCCATTTTTGTTTCACTTGCCGCGCAGTTTATGGCAGGCTCACTGTATGTGCATTTAAAATACTATTTGTGATAGTAGTTTGGACCCTCGTGTAACCCAAGTGTTATGGTTGTTTTGAAACCCACAATATATTTTACATGCAGAATTTTAGACTCCAGTAAGCATTATCTAAAACATAGTACAGAATAAGGTATTATATTTGAACCAATTTGAAACCAAGTTTAAACTGCAAATATATTAAATTTACTAGAGTGCAAAACACTGAACAGTAATTGACAATTACATATAAAGAACTAACCTAAAATCTCTTACCTAAAATAACCTAAAATATTATCCTTATACACCTGCAGTAAACAATTTCAAAACTACTAATTAATATTTAAACTGCTTTTCTCCTGTTCATCTCCTGCCGTCTCTGTCCCTTGCATTTCTAAGCCATATTTTTCTTCACCTACAGTACAGTGTGCTGTGCAGCACAGCTGCCTTTTGTAGCAGGGCTTTTCCCTTTATATGATAAAGGGAAAAAATGTGCTACCAATATTAAAAGCAAGGTGTAGACTAGTAAAATGTGAATATCACATTTCTTAGATGCCCAAATTGTCATGTATTATTTTAATTTGTGCTACAACATTATTGAAATACAGTGAAATGTTTTTTCTGCTGCTCTAGTAATTTTAATATTGGCTATTCACATAAGTTAGAAGAAATGGCAAGGCTGTAGTAGGTTACTGGCCCAGATAATAATAAAGTACTTGTTTGCACATTTTTTTTTTTTTTTTTACCTTTTTAAAATTATCTTAAGAAATGTTTTTTGATCCTTAATTGATCTCATACCTAGACAGGTTGCCTAGCATTCATTTCTGATGTACTATGACAGTTACCTAACATTTGTTTAATAATGCCACTAGCTCCTTTTGATACATATGGTATTTTTCATAACCAGCACTATTTTGAATAAATTCAATGGAAAATGTCAGTAAATTACTCCCCCTCCCACACACACACAATTTTATTGGCCACCCCTGGTGCCTGCTAAAATAGCTAGATTGTTAGCATTTTTACATGGTACCACAAAATAGAATAATAATGTAATACATCATATAATTACATATTGATATCTCTTGACATGTATATAAAACAACTGGCCGTCATCTCGTAAGGTCATAGTTACCAATTTTTTTTACTTTGTGCTCATTGGGTATTCACTGAATAAAAGCATTATTTTATCAGTCAGTAATTTGTTTAATTTAAAAACTGTTAAACTAAAAGAGATGGAAATGCAATATTGTACTGTTGCACTTGTCCAGCTCTAAACCAGTCTTCATTACACCAAAACAGTGAACCCAACCAGACAGCCATGTTCATTTACCTTACAGAATCCAAAGTTTGCTTAGACTTTGGATTTAAATGGAAACTGTCAAGAACAGTAATAGTACTTGTTTAAATTGGAGGTTGACTTCACACTGTTGTATGTCATTTGAGTATGAAGAAGTTCAATTGTTAAAAAGCATGGCACTCTGCATCAAAATAGGTTCATATCTGAACTGTAGGGTACTGGGATTGCTGCATGGAGTGGTGTAGACACTGTATGCACTTGTGTTGCACTTGTTGTGTTGTGCACCTGTTGAAGCGGTTGACTGGAATTATTTGGAAGTGTATTTGAGTGTTTGTGTGCCAGTACGGTTACATGGGTGGTTGTCGTTTAATGTCGTTTTACTTTCATTTTGATTTATTTATCTATCTATCTATTTATTTATTTATTCTTTTAAATTTTCTCCGTCTGCGTCTGTCCTTGCAGCGCTAGTGTTATCAATAGCTGTGGGTGTTGTGTTAGTGGTGTTTGAGGAGCAACTGGCTCTCATCCGACATAATGAGTTAAATGAGAGAGTTAACACGCCTTTTAGGGAGACTGTGTGTACGTCACAAGTAGAGAGGGGGGAGAATGATGAACAGGTAGGTCGAGAGCTGGGTGAACATAGGTCGTAGACATAGATAAGGGCGTACACACTTTACAGAGGCAGCATCACCTGAAGTGACGTTTCTAACCGCTTTCAGGTGCCCCAATAAATAATAAAAGTGGGCATTGTAAAAGGCCTATCCTTTGCAGTTTGTATGTTTTTTTTTTTTTGGTCCCCTTGTCTGGCAGGTTTAGCAAGCAGAATAATGGTCTGAATACACTGCTGTCAGACATATTTTCTTTACCATGAGGGGCTTTATAAAATCAGTATAGTCCCCTCCATTTTGCTCGATATTTTTTTTATTTTATTTACTTCATTATTTAGCACATATTAAATATTCCAGCTGCCGAGCTGCCCAAAAGGGAGTGACAGGTCAAGAGGAAAACTAGTGAAAAAAGGGGCAGGGTGAGAGACCAAAATAGAGGAAAGAGAAAAAAAAACAAGCAAAGGGGGACACCACAGTGGTAGGGAGAGGCCAAGAAAGAGAGGGGCAACACAAAAAGCAGCTATCAGGGCAAAAAAAAGCATTTGAAATGCAACCAAAAACCAAAGACACAATCAGAAGTAAAGAAAACACAGATATACAGACATAAAAAATTGCGTGGGCTTGGAAGGGAGCGTGGAAGTGTATCTGCATGTGTGTTCATCTGTGTGGGGAAGGTGTATGAACACATGTGCGTGTGTTGGGTGCATGTGAATTTCTCCATGGAATGTACTTCATAGCAACGGTGGGGGCCGCATCCCCGCCCCACAAGAGCCAGAGGCCGGCGGAGACAGGCCCAGGAGACCTAAGGCATCCACAGCCCCCCAAGAGCACGGAAGAGCCATGGCCCCACGTTCCCATGCCAGCCGTGTCTCCACCCCAGCAGGAGGAGGAGGGAGGTCCCAGGCGCAGCCCCCGCAGCCAAAAGAGCACAAGCTCCAGAGAACCAGAGGCAACAGGCAGCCAACCCCGCAAGTGGGACGGCCGCTCCCGCACAGGCCAAGGCCAGGGCCCCAGGCTGCGAGGACCCAACCGGCACCCGACAGAGAGCCCCACCCATGCCAGAGAGGCCCGAGCCCCCCCCCAGGCCACCACCCGGGGAGTTGGTCCAGCAACCATGCCAAGGAGGCAGCCGCGCCCAGGAAGGAGCAGCTAGCCCCAGACCCAGGCCCACACAGACACCTCGCAGACACATCTCTCAGCCATACACATAGACCATATACCCACTCACACAACATACAGAGACAAAAAGACATAAGCCCATCCTCTCTGGACCGCCCTCCGCCATGTGGGGGAACGGATGCCAGCCGCAACCCCAGGGTGCAGCCAGCCGGACGTCTACCTGAGCGCCCCCCCGCGGGCAGGGAACGGGTATAGGAAGACCCGCCCACTCTCCTCACCCACACACCTGTATGAGCGGTGGAGTGTTGGGTGCATGTGTTGGTGCATGTGAGTCTATGTAGTGTAAGGGATGAGTATGACTGTCAAGAAACTTAAGATGGATTTAAAATTGATGGGGGAAGCACGGAGTAGCGCTGCTTGTGGACAGCTCTCCTTCCCCATCACCCCCCCCCCCCAAGACCCTCAATGTATATGGTGTGAGTAAAATTGAGGGCCGGGCAGC
>JABFEA020000130.1:13054681-13068342 GCA_019775915.2 Cyphomyrus plagiostoma | reverse complement strand
GCTAAGATTATACAATTCCTTAGTGAGACCTCACCTAGAATATTGTGTGCAGGTTTGGTCACCATATCTTAAAAAGGGCATTGCGGCCTTAGAAAAGGTGCAGCGTAGGGCCACAAATATGATTCTAGGTCTTAGAGGAATGAGGAAAGGTTAGTTGAGTTAAATCTGTTCAGCCTCAAGCAAAGGAGACACAACACACTGCATAGTCTCCAGTTGGGCTTTCATCCAGAACACAACACTGAAACTGCCTTAACTAAAGTTGTGAGTGACATAACAATGACAACTGATGCTGACAGAACAACTGTGCTAATGCTTCTAGACCTGAGTGCAGCGTTTTACATGGTTGACCATTTTACCCCATTACAAAGACTAAAATTTAATGTTGGGTTATGGGGAACAGTGTTGAAGTGGTTTAAATCGTATTTGACAAATTCATATCAATATGTCCAAGTGCTGAATAACTGTACTCCATTTTCTATATCACCAGTCAAATAAGGAGTGCCACAGGGATCAGTGTTTGGTCCTTTATTGTTTTCTCTCTGCGTGCTGCCAATAGATTATATAATGAAAAAGTAATGTTAATCATCACTCCTAAGCCAATGGCACCCAAATATACATTTTGATTATGCCTAATGACACTGGATCTATAGTCACTTTATCTAATTGCTTTAATGAAGTCAAGACTTGGATGGCTGAAAACTTTTTATCACTGAGCGCTCAGAAAACCAAGGTTCTGTTGTTTGGAAGTAAGTCTGCAGATAGTAATGTTATAATCTCTGCACTCCACTCCAAAGGGCTGAATTTTTCCAGCTCAGCCCATAACCTAGGTGTCATCGTGGATAAAAGTCTCTCATTCAAATCACATGTGGATGCAGTATCAAAGGTATGCTTCCTACAGCTAGGCAACATCGCCAAACTGCAACTATTCAAGACACAGAGAAATTGATACATGCCATTGTATACAGTAGGTTAGACTGTAATGCTCTGTTATTTGGGAGCACACACTGCACTTTAAATACCTGGCAGCGTATTTAATGCAGCCGCTCAAATTGTCACCATAAGCAGGGAGGTTGAACACATAACCCCGGCTATACGTTTCCTGCATTGGCTTCCTGTTAGGTTCTGGACTGATTTCAAAGTTCTCCTGCTTACATATAAGGTACTTAAAGGTCTAGAACAGGAGTCGGCAACCTGCGGCTTGTGAGCCACGTGCAGCTCTTCGACCATGTGACTCTGGCTCTTCTCAGAATGATAGCCGCATTCTCATTCGCGTTTTCATGTCTTAAAATAATTTCATAAAGATTATTTATTTATTTATGGGCTAATATTATTTTTCATTTAGATATTTCTTTAGCTATATGTGAATGAGGCAGTCCATCACGTCCTTCTGTGATGTTTTAACGGCATCATTTACGTCTTCTTCAAAGTCATTCTCTACGACGAGAGTACGTCTCCAGTCAAATGGTATGCTTTCCGGAGTTTTCTTTAGTACCTGACATTGGATGTACACTTCAACATTTATTGGGATTCCTAATTCTTTCAAATACTTTTTGTAGTAAATCATCACCACACCTTCCCAGGTCTTCATAAAAATTATTATATTTCCTCCGATTTACATACTATAGCCAGCTGAGTTGTGACTACATTTGCACTGCTCATCAGCACAGCAGTAGTGAAGAGGAGAGTGAATGGCAGATGACTGCAGAGCTGAATGAAAGAAGCGGTGAGGGTGAAGACTACTGCTGCAGAACTGAACAATGTTGTAATATTAGTCACCTTTGCGCTGTTACACATCCGAGTGATTTAAAACTGAGATGCCCCCCGAAACTGGTTCTCTTTATTTTTTGTAAGTACTTAAACTTTTGTTTTTATGTTAAACGCCTATATGCCCATAAAAAAAAAAAATGTATCTCAAACCCCCTTCTCTACCCATTGCGGCTCATTGTAAATCTTGGTACAGACAAGAAATGGGTCTTTGCTTTAAAAAGGGTTGCTGACCCCTGGTCTAGCACCTGCTTTCCCACAACATGACACACAGCACACCATAACTATGGCTGCTGGTGGTGCTGTACATGCTATTTTTTTTATTCACTATGCTTGTCCATTAATGTGTCAAGACATGTTCTGACCATCCATGCTTTCTACCGTCCCACATGTCCAGATGGTGCCCAGGGGCATTGATGGGACTTACAAACTGTATCATTGTGGGTGCAGCTTGTATCATGCGGCTGCCACACTATGCAGGGCATCGTGAATAACAGACTCATTGATGGACTTTGGCTTGACCATAAGCTCATGGCTTACACCTTGCTTTTAGCAAGCAAGTCCACTCTTCTATTTTCAATAATGCTAGTATGCCCAGGGGGGTTGGGCAGCCAGTTGACCTTGGACCTGCAGAGGTCTTTGTTCTCCGTTCTACAATGCTCTGTTGCACAAAAGGTGTGTGACTGATGTAGAATACTGTTGAAGCTAGATTCACTTACCTTTAAATGATGACAGGTGAAAAGTATTTTCAGTGTTTTTCTAATAACTACAGTATATGGCATTTTCAATTATTTGTTTTTGTTTTATACATGTTTCCTTGCTATTTCACACTATAGACAAGATATAGACAAGAAGTCTGTAAAACTGGGCAGACTGACCTTTTGTCTTGTTTTAGATTCCAGAAGTACATTAATACTAAATATATGTCATGACCTGCCTGTCCGATCCTCCTGTGTACCACGTCGATTCATACCTTGTGTGAAACCCTGATTGTTATCAGCTGTTTCATGTTATTTCTGTGTATTTATGTCTGCGTTCAAGTCTGTTTACCCAAGTGAAGTGTTGTAATGTGTTCACCGTATTGCTGTGCTCTGCCTGCATTAAACCCCAGTTTCTGGATCTTTGTCTACCTGACCCTGATTCCCGACTCACTCATCCTGTTCATGGAGCTAACAGATCATCACAGAATGACTGGACTTTGGAAGAAGACACATCAGCTTACTGTAGCTGAATATAGTACGCTGATTACTGAAGCCGGGTACTGGCTTCAGCATTCCACAATTCAGGAGGACTCCACAGTGAGCGCCCTTGCTGCCCACACTGAGAATTGGGTCCTCGCGGAAGAGGTGTATCTAAACTTGCGGGAAGTATGGTGGCGGAGGCCAATGTACAGCAGGTAGCCTTTGACAGCAGACTACCTGTAGTTCCGCCACCTGAACTGCCAAATGGGACCCCAATGTCAAACAAGGAAAAAAACCGGAGGAGCTGGAGACACATCGAAACACCTGAGCTCTTCTTAGGAGCTGTCTCCCTCTATTCTGCTTGCCCTGCGGCTGATCGGGAGGAGTGCAGCAAATACCTGGAGGTGCGTGAGATGGAAGCGGTGGCCAATCACCCCGAGCAGCCTGTCTGTTTCACCACCCCTCAACAATCCAAGCCAGCCGCTTGCCCCTATCTAGGGACGCACTTAGCCTTTAAAGAGGCCAGGTCACTTATGGATGCAATTCCACGGATCCCTAAGATCCATAAAGGGACAACGCCTACTCCTAAGGCACTAACCCTGGCTGTTGCACCTGATGTTCCTGACCTACCTGATAATCCTGACCTGCCTGATGTGCCTAATGTTCCTGACCTGCTAGTCCCAGTGACTGTGCCACCGTCCTCAGAGACCCCTGTCCCGGTGGCTAACACACTGCTCTTGGAGGCCCCTGCTGTGCTGCCGCCCTCAAAGACCCCAGTCCCATTGATTAACGCGCTGCCCTGCTGGTTTCCAGTCCCGGCTGCTACATCTCTGCCCTCAGAGGCTACTGCTGCGTCACTGTCCTTAAAGTTCCCTGCTTAGCCCATAGAGGCTCTAGCGCCGCCTGAGGTCCCTGCACCTCCTGTGCCACTGCCCAAGGTTCTTGCTGTGCCACCACCCAAGGTATCTGCTGTGCTGGCGGTCCCTGCAGCACCCCCCGTGGCAGCAGCTCCATCTCCTGCTGTTTCTGTGCGCCAGTCCCAGCAGCTGACATGCCACCCACAAAGGCTCCAGTCATGATAGCTGACACGCCACCCACAGAGAATCTGGCCACGGCTCTGCCCGTGCCTGATGTGCCAGCCCCGGTTCTGCCTGCACCTGATGTTCCAACCCTGGCTCCGCCCACGCCTAAGGATCTTGCTCCCGCTCCTGATGTTCCTGTTCTGCTTCTCCCTGCTCCACCCACAGTGGCTCCTGCTCTGCCCACAGCGGCTCCTGCTCCATCTGTCACTGCTCTACTGCTGCTCCTGCGGTTGCCACCATCTGCCCGCTGATGTTCCCTCAGGCTCCCCGTTGTCCCCCATCCAATTCCTTCTGGCCTCCTGTGTCTGCTCCTTGTCCCTCTGTGTCTCATGTGTTCCCTCCTTGTCCTCTCATTTGTGTTCCCCTGGTGTCTCCTTTTTTGGTGTGCCTGTCTGCGTTTCCCGTTCTTTGTCAGGTGTTGTCCTGTTTTCTGCCCTTGTGCCTGTTCTGTGTGTCCATCCTGTTTTCTGCCCTTGTGCCTGTTCTGTGTGTCCATCCTGTTCCCAGTTCCTCGTTGAGGTTCTTGGTTGTGTTTTCCCAGGTCCTGTGCAATTCCCGGTCCCGTCTCGTCCGTCACTCCCCTTGGGGCACACCCGTGGCGCACGCCTTTGGGGGTGGGGGTTATGTCATGACCTGCTCGTCTGATCCTCCTGTGTGCCACACCCCCCAGAAACCTTGTGTGAAACTGCGATTGTTATCAACTGTTTCGTGTTATTCCTGAGTAGTCCTGTGTATTTAAGTCCGCGTTAAAGTCTGTTTACCCAAGTCCAGTCATTGAAGTGTTGTAATGTATTCTCCGTATTACTGTGCTCTGCCTGCAAAAAACCCCAGTTTCTGTCTACCTGACCCTGATTCCTGACTCCCTGCTCGCTTGTCACACGCACTGAGCTTACAGATCATTACAATATATCTTATTTTCACCCAGATATTCCTAAATACATGAATAATTAAATAAAACTAGAACCATATCTCTCTTTCCATCCTCCTATCTGTTTGAAAACTATACAGGTGAAGACCATAGTAAAAGCAAAGGCAAAAATACACTTTAACATGAAAAGACATATTCCAAAGAGATTTAATGCAAAATGATCATGGGACATAGCTTGCAAAGATTCCTCTTTGTCTATTGTTTCGTAACACGCACGCAAAAGAAAAAAAAAACAAAATCAGACTGATCTCCTTCAAGACATCAAAAAAAATAACATTTAATCTGCATTGAGATGAAAAGTGCCAACAATACTGATTCTAAAATCACATAAACATAATGTTTGGCCTTTCTTCATAAGTTATCTAAAAGTAAATTGACATCTCCAAACTGTCCATGGTGTGAATTTATACGTGTGTGTGTGTGTATGTGTGTGTGTGTGTGCACCCTGCAATAGTCTGTCATCCTCCTTCCTGGTGCCTCCCAACATTTGGCCTAATGCTGCCTGGGATAAGCTCCCAGAACTCCTGTAATAATCAAATAGAGGAAGGATGGAGGGATGGAATGTTATGTTGTGCTTCCGTGACAATGGTTATATAGGAGATTTAAAATACCTAATAAAAATGACTGTTGCAACTTTTCCTATCTGTAGTAGTTTCTACATAACAATGACAAACCCACAAAACATATTAAAGGGTTGGTCAACATCATGAAAACAAACTGAAAATTTAGGGAGAGTAACATACACCATAGTCTTTTCTCACAAACTCAAGCTGAGTAGGCTACAGCTTAGTAAATTGTTATATCACATTTCAATTCACCCAAGAATGTATTTAACTATGGCAGAGTGTACAGATGTATACAATAAATTTTGAAATGTTGAATATTCATCCCTCTAAATAAAACATATGAAAGATTTTTTCTGTCTAGTACTCATTCTCCAAGATAATATTCATTCTTAATCCATAACTAAAAGACAAAATTTCCGATTCAATTACCTCTCTATTCCTTATGTCATTAACAAATTTAATGATTCACACTTTCTGGCAAACTCTCTTGTGTATCCCTTCCTAAATCATCAAATATTTACTGGCCATAAAAACATAAAGGATTCCTCAGATATGTTAATGACTTCTGTTTGGACAATCGAAGAATGCGCAAACCCTCATTTGAATAGTTCTGCTCTGTAAAATTGTATTTTACAGAGTACCTGAAAGGTTCTTTTCATAAGCATACATGTTTCTACACGTCTGTGGCTTACTTCTGTCACCACGCCTTGGCAGTTAAATGAATACATACATACATGCACGCATGCATGCTAAATGTCTTTCAAAATATGGATTTATACGTAATTTTTCTGAACCCGAATTTAAAACAAATATTTTTGTATTTTTGCAATTATTGCAATTTTTATGGCAAGGTCCCGCAGCAAGTTGAAACACCGATTGACTTTTTACATAATATAGGCCTTCGAAATCAATTCACAAATATTTGGATGACATAATTCTATTAACTGTCAAAGACAATATTTCAGAGACAAAGTTCAAATGAACGACTCGAAGCTAGTTCTCTGCTTACATATTAGCTTCTTAAGCGAAATAACTAATAATAAACAAGTGCTGCACATGTAGCCTAGACTGAAAATAAACTGAAGTTGAGGATTTACCCCCCAGAAATACAAGAAATGCAACCACCCCTCCAAAGAACTCCGAGCAACACGCACGCGCATAAAACGCAATACACAAAATCCAATGTATAATACTTTGAATTAAGCATAAGACACTACGGTCTAGCTGTCCGTGGTTTGCCGAAACACGGTCAAATCATCAGCGCTTAAAATGTTATGTGCGCGCATAGACATGACATTACGGTATCAACCGTACATTACAGTTTAAGAAAATAACAAACTGCAAGCGATCGCGCATAGGAAAACGGTGAGTACTGGTATGTACAAAATACAGGATATACTTAAATGCAATTAATGTCTTACTTCCCCATAATGTATGAACAAGTCATGTACCATCTGAAAAGCAACATTCTAGGCTATTTCCTAAACAAATCTGGTCAGATTTAATATACCACTTTAATATACCACCAAAGAATGCACTTTGAAATCCATATAATTTTATGTTATGAGCCAGGTTTGACAGCTCATTTCTCAGGAATATCTCATAAGGTACAAACATATCTGGTACCCCATGAAAGGCAAGGGCCTAAGCTATATCTCCAGATTTGACAGGTCACTTCTCTGCAGGATTCAATACTAGATATGTCTGTACCTTATGAGATAATCCTGAGAAATGACCTGTTAAACTTGGCTCATATATCCCAAAGCATATAATGTAACCCCATGGAATTCAAAGTGGATTTTGTTTAAAATGATACAGCAAAAGTTGCCCAAATTTGGTGGAGGTATAGGGTAGGGGGTTGCCTTTCAAGGAGTACCAGATATGTGTGTACCTTATCGGAGAATCCTGAGAAGTGACCTGTCAAACCTGGCTCATATATGCAAACGCATATACTGTGAACCCATGGATTTCAAAATGGATTTTCTTGAAAATGGCACAGTAAAAGTTGACCAAACTTGGTGGAGATATATTAGTTTAGGAAATTGCCTTGAATGTTGCCTTTCAGATGATACATGACTTGGTCATACATTATGGGAAAGTAAGGCCTTAATTGCATTTAAGCATATCCTGTACTTTGTACATACGAGTACTCACCATTTTCCTATGCGCGATCGCTTGCAGTCTGTTATCCTAAACTATTGTAATGTACGGCTGATACCGTATGTCATGTCTATGCGCGCACTTAACATTTTAAGCGTGTTTCGGCGAAGCGCGGATAGCTTGACCGCAGTAAAAAAAAAAACGACAACGATTATTAAGATTTCGGTGTGCGTTTTGGATGAACAATTAAATGGAGCAAACAATATTCAAGGCAAACATTCACGATTGATTAATCAATATCGATCTATCGTATGAAATTAAGTAAATTACTAAAAAACAACATCCATTTGTCGGATATAAATAAGATACGTAAATTGCTTTTATTAAAAAAACAAACAAATTATTTCCAAACGTCTTCATACACTTACAGCCAGTTGCTAGCATGTGCGTAGAAGAGCGCCAGAATTAGCATCAGCAGCGACCTTAACAAATACTCCGATGTCATGTTGAGTAGTAGAAAGCTGAACTCCACAAGCCAACAATCCACAGATGATGTGATTTTATTGCATATGCTGTGGTAGTGGTCTCTGTAAAGGGATGATGCACATCAGTTGTGTTAGACACAATAAATCAAATATCAGAATTCCACTTGAAAAAAGTCGTCCAGATGTTTTAATAACCCTTACCTATTCACAGAAAATTCTACAGATGAGCAAAAAAGTAAAATGACACTTCACAGCAGTTTTTTTCTTTCTTTTTTTTCTTTCATTGTATTATATTTACTCTCTGATAATCAAATCGGAAATTAACTTCGCTCGCTTCTCAAAATTATCTTGAATGCAGTAAAACTGTTTCCCCCATTCCTATTCTAGATTTTGATTCTTTGCTTAATATTTTCCTCTGACTGACAGCAGTATGACGCGGCTATAACGCAACAAAAAAACTAAACGTCGAATTTACTAGCTCCTGATGTACTTATGAGGGGTGGTTCGAGGTAAAGGGGAGGTTTTGGTGAGTAAGAATGGTGAGAAAGGCGGGTTTAAAGCTCCCCCCTTTTATATTTTTAACCAGAATTAAAGCAAGGCTGGAAGGGCGTACAAGCGAAACTACTGTCTGCGCTGTTTTATTAAAAGACAAAGTGGTGGTTCACTGCATCTCATCAATTTGTTCATAACATGTTGTCTGTCAGTCGTATATAAAATTATGTAATACATCGTATGATAGAAATTACAGCCTTAAAAACCTACGTAGGCGACAATGGATTTTAAAATATAATCTTCATATGGACTGATTTTTCATTATTGCAGATTGTGTGTATTTGGTCATTCAAAATTCGGAGAAAAGAGGTGAGTGCATTTTATTCTTCATTTCTCTCGATTACAAGGAGATCACTAATGCATATAGTGTATTTTAATACGCAGTGTTACGAGTACATAATACAAAAGTGTTACGTCCGCTCCTCCCGTGTGCCACGCCCACCTCATTACCTCCCGTGATGACCCATTGTTTCCACCTGTGTGGCGTTGCCGCACGCCCGTCCTGTGCCTTGTCTTGTGAATTTAGGTCTGCGTCTGCGTCTTTCCGGCAGACGCGGCATTGAAGTTGTCCATGTGTTTGGTGTTTGTGCGAATAAACCCCGTTTACCCGTACTCCTGGCTACCTTCCGTCCTTTCGCCGCTTGCCAGCACCACCCATCGTAACAAAACGTAACCGGATTGATATTTGAATTTATTTGTCTGCATGTTGTTACCACTTTAAAACAATACTATTTAAACTAAGAATATATGATCACAAAGTTATTTTAATGTGGATATTGTACATATCGCATGGTTAAATAGTACTTGAATTTTTTAAAACATATCCATGTAAGTTAAATTTTAAAATCCATTGAAATTGCTTACAGTAATATTCTTGCTTACTCATTATAACTGCCCCGGTGAAAATCCTTTAAAGTTTCAAGTTATTAATGTATTGATTCTTACACACATCTTATCTCTAGAGGAGTGTTGCTATAGTAGGCTCTATTGTAAGTAAAGTTCTGGCAGCAGTACACTAGAGGAAATCATAATACAAAAACACGGTGCAGAAATCATGGGATCATTTAGGAATATCTCATCCACTCAAGAAATGAATGTCTGGTCAACATCCAAAGAGATGGAGCTTTGGTCCGTCATGCTCTGTCTGTATAAATACAGTGGTACCTCAAAACTCGAACTTAATCCGTTCAGAACTCCAGATCGAATCCTAAAAAGTTGGAGTTCTGATCAAATTTTCCCCATAAGAAATAATGTAAAACCAATTAATTGGTTCCTGGTCCTAAATTTTTTTAAACACAAAATAAACTGTATAAAACAAGAAGAGCATATACTGTAATAACACATCTAAGCACATGTATCAAAACACCAATTTGTAAAGTAAGAAAATAAATATATCCAACCAATGTGTAAAGTAAAAAAAAAAAATCAATTACTGTGTCCTGCCACGATCGTTCGCTCCTTCTGTATGCCACGCCCCCCGTTAACCCAGTGTGGGATCCCCTTGTGATCAGCAGTTCCTGGTTGTTGTCATTAGTCCTCTGTATTTAGCCCACGTTTCAGTTTGTTTCCCCAGTCCAGTCATTGCATTGTCTGTCTGTGTTTTGCCTGCCTAACCTGTAATCAAACCCCGTATTTGATCCCCGATACCCTGACGTTGTCATGCCCAGCTCCGTCCGTTAATCCCTGATAGTCATCACCTGTTTCTTGTTTCGTTTGACTTGTTCTGTGTATTTAGTCTGTGTCTGAGTTCAGTCCTGTCAGATCTGTCATTGAAGTTACTTGTGTTGCTTTTCTGCCTGTGTTTTCCCTGAATAAACCTCGTCTGTTTCCACTTCCTGGCTGTTTCGGCTTGTGCTTCACTGCACCCAGCTTGCCCGTCCAAGGCAACATACAACAGAATGACAGATCTCATGGAAAGCACAGCGCAGCAGACCGAGCACGAGCGGCTCGGTCTGCTGCAAGAGTTTGTGTACTGGAAGTCCCAGCCAAAAGTCCAGGAAGACCACGTGGCCCTGGAACTGGCTAACCGGGGTGTGGACCTCCTAGCAGAGGAGCGCCCACCTGAACAGGAGTACCCGCTCCAGAGGGCACGCAAATGCCTTTGTCGCTTAAAGCAACACCTAACGGAGCGACGGGAGGAGCGCGTTGCCTGGATCCTGGGCAACGTATCGGAGCTGGTTCCACCCGCTGCGACAGATGGCCGGAAGAAGAAGCAGAGGAAAGGCAGAGAGCAGTCTGAGGAGTCCCCGACAATTGCCCAGGGAGACTGCTCTCTGGTCCCTGCTTTTGTTCCAGCCAGTGGGCGAGGGAGCTCATTGGCCCCCTGGGCGAACACCGCCGCTGCCAGCTAGATCAGCCTCCACGATGAGATGCCGCCTCAATTGGAAGCGTACCCTTACCGGCCGGTGCACATGGCTAATAAGGGAATTAGCGCTGTAAGGGACGCTATTCCCCGGATCCTCTTAAAAGGGCAATGCCCACGATAATGGCACCTACTCTGGCAGCCAAAATGGACACTCCTGACCTGCCTGTGCCTGACCCACCTGCGCCAGTTGTAGCCACTACGCCCGAGGTCCCCTCGCCGCCTGCTGTAGTTGCCACGCCCGAGGTCCCCGCGCCACCTGCTGCAGCTGCCACGCCCGCGGCCTCGCCCGTTGACGCCGCCTCGCCCGCTAATGCCGCCATGCTCGCGGCCTCCCCCACCGACACAGCCACGTCCATGGCCTTGCCCGCTGATGCCACCCGAGGCCTCCACGCCTCCTCTGCTTCTGCCCGAGGTAGCCGCACCTCAGCCCATCTCTGCTCCACCCAAGGCTCCAAAGTTTCCACCTACAGCTTCGCCTGATGCAGCCGTGACTCCTGCACCCGTGACACCTGCACCCGTGACTCCTGTACCCGTGGCTCCTGCACCAGTGATTCCTGCACCCGTGACTCCAGTGTCCATGACCCATGTCCCCGAGGAGGTCCCGGACTGTGTTATCATTGCTCCTCCCGTGGTGGACTTGGAGGAGGACCTCAAATGGGACTCCTCAGGGATCCAACTACTGGGTCCCCCTGACCCAGGTGGGAACCGGACTCCTCCACCTGTATCCCTGAGAGGAGGAGCCCGACGAGGCCCCCACCTGTTGGTGTCCTGCAAGGGGAGGGGGCATAGATGCTGGGTTGGGGTCCCGGCCACCCTGCCCCCTGGTTCGCCCTTGCGTGTCTTGGCTGGGACTTCGGGGGCACCTTTGGTTCCTTTGGCTCTGGCTCGGCCGTTGCCTCCGGGTCCCCCTCCGAAGCCTCGGTGCTGGTCCTTAGTCCCGCCTCCGCGTCAGCCGCCTCCGGACCCCCCTGCTGTGGCTGGGCGTCAGACGGTGCATACCCGAACTCCGGCTGCGGCATCACTGGCCGCGGCTTCCCCCTCCTGCCTGCTTGCGCCGATGTTCCCTCTTGCTCCCTCCGTGTCCCCTATGTCTCTCCCTCGGCCTGTTCCCTGGACCCCTGTAGGGTCCCGCCTTCCTCTCGCCTGCGGCCCCTCTGGCCGCCGCCCATCACCCACCTGGGCTCCCTCGGGTTCCCTGTTGTCCCCCATCTGTTCCTGTTTGGTCTCCCTTGTCTGCTGCTCATCCTTATGTTCCTCCTGTCTCTGCTCCTTGTCCCCCTCTGGCTCCTTCATTCACCCCTGGCCCTTTTGTTCCACCTGTCGGTGTCCCCTCTGTATCTCCTTTCCTCGTCTGCCTGTCTGCGTTCCCTGTCATTTGTCAGGACTTGTCCTGGCTTCTGCCAGTGTGTTTGATCTGTGTTTCTGTTCTGTTTCCAGTGCCCCGTGGATGTCTTGGTTTTGTCCTCCAGGTCCTGTTTTCCTGGTTCATCTCATCCGTCACCTCCCCTGGGGGGTTCTGTCACACCCAGCTCCGTCTAATCCTCATGTATGCCATGCCCACCTCGTTACCTCATGTTAATCCCTCATAGTCATCACCTGTTTCCTGTTTCACTTGACATGTTCTGTGTATTTAGTCCATGTCTGAGTTTGTCTGTTTTTCCGAATGGCCTCCTCTCGTTTGTAAATTTCTTATGTAACAGAATTATAAAGTGAAACTCATTGTAACTTGGATGTGGTGTTACTAAGTAAGTTTCTATTTTTTTCACTAAAACATTTACTGAATTCTTTTTAAGGAGTTAATAAGAACAATGAATGTTAACATAGCTTTAGTAAATTAATGTCCATTTTTACAAATGATTAAAAACAATTGCTATTTGTTTCAATCGATGCAACATTTATTTGTTATTAAAGCAGGAAGAGATATAGCTCAACTTCCTGAACAGTTTAATTTCAGTGGTAAACCAGATCATCTGATACACCTCCAGAGAGCTGGTGGACTAAAACTCTGCAGGGTGGCTGATCTCCATTACCGGTGTTTAACGACTATTAGACCCTAACAGAATCTTAGGCAACACCTGTAACACAAAAGGCACCCAACAATGCCACAAGGAAACATATATTTGACTGTGCATACACACACAACACATATACATTATTTCTTCTTTTGAATGTCAATTAGCAAACCGCTCTTCTTTTTCTCCTCAATATGGCTTTTGGTTCTTGCCTGCATTCTTCTCTGCAATAGTCAGCAAAATCTGCCAGTGTCTGCCCTTCATGATACTGTGACCTTAAGCATTTGTAGGTTTCAATGTCACATGCCTCCAGCTCTGCAATTGGTGGGGTGTCCACAATTGTTTTTTGGTTCACCCCACATTTTTGGTATGCACGAGTTTTTGTTGTTCCTATTTCAATAGAGGCCAGTACCTTCTTGTATCTTGCAATGGCTTGCTCTGGAAGAATAACTACACACCGAGATCTCTCGTAATCAGCTACCTTTATTTCCGTGGAAACCATAAAATATCTGTACTTTATATTTCTGCTCCTTGCATGGATTACGTTACAGAGACTTAGAGTTTTTTATTGTCATTGTACAGTTGCCTGGACAACGAAATTAGTCGGCAAGGCCACAAAGGTGCAG
>JABFEA020000130.1:12972432-12986368 GCA_019775915.2 Cyphomyrus plagiostoma | reverse complement strand
AATTAAGGCAGTTCTGAAGGCGAAAGGGGGTCAAACACCATATTAGTATGGTGTTCCTAATAATCCTTTAGATGAGTGTATGTACTGTGTGTTTGAGGGATATGATCATGTTGGGGAACTTCGTAATTTAATTTCATTTGTACTTTTTTTTGGTATTTTTTTATTCTAAATTGATTCGTATTTTGTGTACATAAATACAACAGGCAAAAAATCAAAAAGGAAATGTATGCACTCACTTGACAAGAATCTTTTCCTCCAGTAGGAGAGCCAGCGCATAGCATGTTATCAGTAATTCTCCAATAATAATATTTTTGGCAGTTAGAGATAATTTCCACATCAACAGCCCGTAGCTCTGGGGAGAGATAGTAGCTGTAGATCTGCGTGACTCCCCATCCACTAACTGTGCATGTGGTTCTTCCAAACAGTTGGGGAGTGTTAGTTGTGGGCAGGGTGGCTGGCTGAACATTAGCATTCAGGTGTGCAGGACGACTGAGCTAAGTGTCACAGAAAATGCATCAGAAATACTAATACAAATTATATCAGTACTAATAATATACATGCACAAGAGCAGTTGTTACACATTTGAGTTCATACTAAGAGATGTACAGTGGAAACCGCTTATAGTGATCATGGTAATAGTGATCAACCACTTATATGGATCAAAAAGCTTGGGACAGAATCATTCCTGTACAAGTAATGTCTAAATAATTTGCTTATAGTAATTGTTTCACGTCTTTTATTTATTTTTATCTGCTTATTTTTTTTTACTTTATTTTGATAGCCATATTTTGCTACCAGAGGCTAATGTGGCATGCACAGAAAACACAGAAGACATGATGGGACAATGAGAGTCATTTTCTGTCAATAACAAATACAAGCTCATCAAAGCTTATGATAAGCTGTGAAAAATGAGCCAACAAGATGAACAACAAAACTGTAATAAGTGCTTTGAGACAACGTAATGTGAAAATGTAAAATGTAAATAAAATTGAAATTGAACTGAATATTTATGTACAATACCATATTGCATTATAGCATATTTGAATTATACAATTCAGTATAATTTCATTTAACTTGTGCAGCATTGTAATTTGAAAAGTGTTTGAAACAGCTATACCATATTTTGAAATCATCAAGAAAATTAAGTAAATAGCGGCGCTGTCCATTTTATTACCTTATATTCATGTAATAAATATACAAATGTCAATTAGATGGTAATCTGCCTGAGACATAAAGAAGAAGAAAAAAATCAGTTATAATGGTCACATACTGATAGTGATCAATGTCACCCCGACAGACGTGATCATTATAAGCACTTTCCACTGTACGTGAATGAGAAGTCCTTGAAAAAGGTAAATACTGTAATGCGTTTCTTTATTAAACAAGTTTCATTGATTTTCTTACTTTTATCAGCATAATGTCATTGTTGAAAGTCTTGTAGTTGTAGTTGAAATGAACAAATATTTTGGTGACATTTAACTCTTGCTCAAATCCTTCTTCTTTGGAGAAACTATGTTCACTTAAAACCACTTTGATTAGAGAACTCCTGTTAAAAAAAATCCATTTATTTCTCATTTTACACCAATTCCAGAAGAAAATAGTTGCTGTTTTTTGTACAATTGCATTGCATTCAATTTTTTCTTTATCCTTTCCTTCTCCTTTCTTACAAGATTTAGTACTCACGGTCTCCAGCAATGGGCAGCTGAAATAACCCACTGAGCCTGGATAAGTGTACCTCCACAGTAATGACGGTGGTTGTACTGGATAGATGCTTGGTACTTAATGGAGTAAGGATCAACCTCTTGCCCTCCAATAATTCTTTGCTCAAATGTTCCTGAAAAAATATTTTTTAAATGAATTTAAAACAATTTACTTAATTTACTTGTTCATGCACATGATAAAGGCAGACATGTTCAAGATGAGAGGAATGCAGGACTGAACCAAAAGTAAACAATGGAAGCACATTGTATTTTAAAATTTGTATGATAATATCACTAGAATTATCCCTACAGTGCATTTGATGCCTTCATCCACAACCTTTGTCCTCACAGATATTGTTTACCTATCGCATTTCACCATTCACATGTGGGAATCGCCATTACTTGATCCCCAAAATATAACTGCTTGGTACTTTCAGTTGGATAATTAGATCCAGTATTAAATGCAATTGTCATTATTCTCTTCGACTATTCATTAAATCAAGTAAATGCAATTGTCATTATTCTCTTCGACTAGTCATTAAATCAAGTAAATGCTGTATTACATAATAGATGTATTGCTAATTATGCAAAATGTTTGTTGTTCATTCAACATAATATTGAATTTTAATGTCAAGGGTAATATATACTGAGGAAGGAATTAAATAAAACACATTTACCTCTCAGCTTGAAAATCACAAGCAAGAGCACTCCAGGATGAAAACCGTGTTTCATATTTTGGAACTTGGGTTACCAATGTATAAGTGGCAATGACTTTTTGAACTAAAAACACAAGATGAAACAAAATAAACATTATGCTAACAGGAATATTTACAGAAATACATTTCCAAGGGATCAGTTAGAATTATGTATGCTATGTATGACATAATTCCATCATCCTACTTAAAGCCTTATTGCATTTTTATCATTGCAAAACTGTAGAAGAAATGGAATTACAATATTACAGTAATAGAAAACGAGAAATAAAGATACACAAAAGACAAAGACAAAAGAAATGTACAAAAAGACTGTGATCATAAAAAGTATTTTTTCCTTGATATATATTATATATAAACATACATTTGCACTTAGTTACTGATACTCACCCAAGGCAGATGAAGCTTTCATAAAATGTATGTTTCACTATTACACAAAATACAGTTCTGAAGTTTTTATAGTGTAACTGTATCCCTGTCCTGCATTTCTTGCAAAGAATTAAAGCTGCCTCAAAGAACAATAAAGGAACTGACCTAGAATATCACAAAGATCTTAGTGTTACACACAATATTTCTTCTAACTATTGCTGGATTTATCTTTGTTGGCTGTAACATATCTGTGACTAAATGGTAGGTCAGAATGTATCTAATTACTTTGCTTCATTATTCCTTGAGGACAGGAAGATAAAGCAATAGCAAGAGAGAACCTGGAATTCATTTCTGTTGGCATTAATATGGGCACTGCAAAACCAGAACAAAAAAAATAGTGGGCAGTGTAATGAGGCTTCTGGAAATGTTTTTTACAAAAGAAAATATGAAACCTCAAATTTGCACTCATCACAAAGATTTGCCATGGAACTAAAGTCATACCATTCACTATTTTTATAAGTAGTTTAAACCATACGCCACCTACTATGATGACTAAAAGAAGTAAATTTATTTCAAAATTGTGAGGTATGAGGCAGCATCTGCGACCCATCTAAGCCAACTGATTTTATACTTTTAAAGATCAAGTCGTTTTTTTCCCCAACTGTAAGCTTATAGTTCTTCTGGTCCAGTTAGTTTATTCATAAGTTGCTGCTCTTTCATCTAATAATTTAAAGTTATTACTACTACAAGTATTTAATTTTATTAAACATGCCCCTAGTAATAATTAATAATGCAATAATTGCAATAGAAACAATATTGATCACTGTATTACAAAAATCTAATATCATAATAACTTTGAAGGTAAATATTCAAATTAAAAATATTTTAATAAATGGTTCAAAGTGAATTTTCACTCATTTGATTTCAAAATGTGTCAGTTGCTTCTTTATTTCAAATGCATACCATTTTAATGCCCCTATTTATAATACAGCTATAATTCTTTCTGTTTCGTCAGAGGCACAAAAGATTTTACAACAGGAGACAAAATGAAATGATTGAAAGCAGAACTTTACTGCTCAAGGGCAATGAATTCTCTGGATGTCAAATTGGTTTTTAAAGCAATACTGACTATAAAACCAACTCATATTCAACATTAAAGGTCAAACAACTCAAATTTCCTGTTTTATCTGTTCCTCACTGCATGTGTATATGTTTAATATGGCTTTCATTGTTAATTTCCTCAGCAATGTTTACTTCAAGATTATAATCCTGCTTAAAAAAACTAATTTACATGGTAACATTCAAAATACCTGTACATTTGTGTGTGTGTGTGTGTGTGTGTGTGTGTGTGTAAAGATGCAAACAGACATAAACACACAAACAGACACAGCAGCTACTAAAGTGAGACATCACAAAAGGCTCTTCTGCCTGATGTTCCCTGTGTCAATTCGAATGATCACCTAATCCATGTCAGGGGGACAATATGAGCTATGAGAGGGTTTTTAAAGTACAATTTCAATTAAAAAGACCTGGAACTCAATATAGCAGTGAGTTCTTGCTGTGTTCTGGTGGGTCAGTTTCTTATAATCATGCATGTGTCACTAACGTTAATGTGAAACAACTGGAAGTCTTTCAATCAAAGAATCAAACTAGAAAAAGCACAAGAAGAATTGAACTAATTAGCCAAGAACAGAAGCCATTCAGTTTTAAAGTAGTTTGTAAAACCTGAAGTACCTCATAGTGTCCCTCTTGAAATGGGTTAGTTAGTCATTCTAATTGAAACAGAGATCATCAGATAGAAGAGCTTCTGAGTGATGTCAATCATACAATTCTGAACACCGTTTTCCTGAGTGCAGTTCTGTGAGATATAGTGTAAAATATTCCCATAACTGCATTTTTATATGATTCCTAATGTTTTCATGTGTTGTATTTGGGTAGATTAGTTAAGGTTGATGCACTGTGATATGAATGAAGGTAAAAGTAGTTGGTAGGTTTGGGAGTAAGCTTTGGGAAGTAGGTTTTTTGCTTTGGGAATTTAGAAATTTAAAATGAGCAGCTCAAATAAAAAAAAATACCTAGAACTTGATCTGAATCTCAGAAGTCAAACCATGAATACCGACCTAAGATAACTTGTATGTGCGGGGAAATGAGTCACGCGGCACGTCTCTCAGCGGAAACAAAGGGTAATGTTGCATACGCGGGTCGTGGATGAAGGCGAAGGAGGGAGTCCAGGAAGGAGTGAGGGCAAACGAAGGTTTATTGTCCACAACACCGACATAAAACAACATTAATGCCGCATCTGCCGGAAGAGACGCAGACGCAGACCTAAACACATCAAACAAGCACAGGACAGGCGAGCGGCAACGCCACACAGGTGGAAACAATAGGCAATCACAAGAGGTAACGAGGTGGGCGTGGCACACACAGGAGGAGCGGACGGCGCTGGACGTAACAGGTAACACTTCAGTCTCAGCCTCGCATTTGCTGTGATAGCATTGTGCGTGTTTACACTAGCTAAACACATATATTTAGACAATAAAAATACATTTAGACATCGGATGCAGTGGTGTAAAGCATGCCACCACTGGACCCTAGAGCAATGGAGACATGTTGTCAGGAGTGATGAATCTTGCTTCTTTGTCTGGAAATCCGATGGATGAGTCTGGTGGTTGTCAGGAGAATGGTACTTGCCTGACTGCATTGTACCAAGTGTAAAGTTTGGTGGAGGGGGAATTATGGTGTGGGGTTATTTTTCAGGGGTTGGGATTGGCCCTTAGTTCCAGTGTAAGGAACTCTTAATGCCGCGGCATTCAAAACCATTTTGGAAAATTTCATGCTACCAAATTTGTGGGAACGGATTGGGGATCCTGTTCCAAACATGACTGCGCACCAGTGCACAAACCAAGGTCTAGAAGGACATGGATGACCAAGTCTAGTATGGAGGATCTTGACTGGTCCACACAGAGCCCTGACCTCAACCCCATAGAACACCTTTGGGATGAATTCAAGCAGAGACTGTGAGCCAGGCCTTCTTGTACCACATCAGTGCCCGACCTTACAAATGCTTTCCTTGAAGAATGGTCAAAAAATTCCTATAAAGATATGTAAATATATTAATAAAAATATGTAAATATGTTCATGAATCTTTACATATACTCTCTATACTGTGTGTATTCTGTTAAACATATCTACAGACACAATAAAACAAAAAAATAAGTTGTTGAAGTGCTATTCAAATAACCACCCTGTATAATAATTCTGCAACAGTTTGCACACCTGAGTTCATTCAATTTATGAGCTCAATAAAGATCTGAATTATAGCTAGTATTATATAACCCTATTCCACTCCTGACGCACAGAGAAGCACACAAGATTCTCTTTTTATGGTTACACCCATTTACCCATCCTGGGTGCTTGGGCTCAATATATTACCAACACAAGATTTAAAAGAGATGACAAGTGGTGGGGGTCAGGAAATGTGTCACACCCAGGACAAATCTGTATATAAAGCAAAAGGCAGAAGCAAAGACAGAAAAGTTGACTTAAACCACCTGCCAGTCAATCTCAAAAGAAACACTGCTAGGCTCTCCCCCATCAGAAATGATGTGCAAAATGCTTCTGTCCTGGACTCTTCTGCTTACTGCTTCTGGCCCCCTTCTCTCACACCCAATTGTAGATTCTGCTGAGATGTCCTACTCCCTGCCAGGTGAGTTACTACTGTAGGAGCCAAAAGTGACCTTCAGGTAAGTGAATTTCATTGTTTGACTCTCAGAGAGCCATTTGCCAGATTTGGTGTCGCAGATTAACATGCGGTCTCAAAGGTTATAGTTGGTAGGGACTATGGCCATGAAAAATGAGGCTTTGGTGCATTTCCTGTGCAATTTTATGTGCAGCAGAATAAAAACAGATTAAGTGAAGGTTCCAGTATATTTTTGGTTACTATCATGTGGCTAACAAATACAAATACAACGTGCATTAGTGTAAATATGCAATTAATGGTTTCACTAAGCTAGGTTACCATTACGTGCATGGCAACATAGCTTATAAATAAGATTCTATATGAGATTTGGTAAATTTTCAAAATTTATCCAACAGCATTTTAAGATGCCAAAAATAAATTCATGTACTTCTATTGTAGCTCATTGTTTTGTTTGGTTTTGTTGGGCAAAAACACTACACCATATGCATGTAGTCTAATAATGTATATTAGATCAAATTGGTTTTTGACTACTGGTGCCCATATATCAACTTCCAAAATTACAGTGAATGCGCCCTTCACGATTTCCTGCAGCTATCCTTACTTGTAACTATAGTTCACAGTAATAATTTCACAATGATACGTGCCCCAAGAATTACAAATTTCAATGTATGTGCAGGTAATGTAATATCTTTATAGTATCTCCTTTGTGTTGTGCTAAATAAAATTAATTGATTGTAATCTTGTACCATGTAATATGTTAATGTACTGTTGAATTTATAAGGTGTAGAGTCAAGAACTAGATCAGTCAGTTACAGTATATGGGCAATTGCTGACTATAAATGGATCTTGTTGCAGGATCTCTAGAGGAAGTCCAAGCAGCTAGTCACGATGAATTGCCTCTCACTTACCAGGCCTACTTGTCTCCGAGTGGCATGTACTTGAGCTATCCTGCAATGGAAACAGGGGAGTTCAGCAAAGATGGTAAGACCTTCCCTCAAATAAAAAAGATTTAATTTGGAACTGAACATGCCGGTTGAGTTTTTAGCATAAAGTATAAAAATAATTACAAAATGTGTGGTGCAGTGCTTTAGGAAAATCCCGGCTGCTTTGCACACCCCTAATACAGTGGTACCTCAGAACTTAAACTTAATCTGTTCAGAACTCCAGATCAAATCCTAAAATGTTCGAGTTCTGATCAAATTTTTCCCATAAGTAATAATGGAAAACCAATTAATTGGTTCCCAGTCCTAAAAAATTACACCTAAATATATTTTTTAGCATTTAAATACAAAATGAACTGGACAAAACAAGAAGAGCATATACTGTACTAAACACATCTAAGCACATTTATCAAAACAGCAATTTGTAAAGTAAGAAAATAAATGTATCCAATCAATATGTAGAGTTAAAAAAACAATGTGTCCTGCCCCGATCGTCCGCTCCTTCCGTGTGCCACGCTTCCTTGTTAACTCCGTGTGGAATCCCCTTGTGATCAGCGGTTTCTGGTTGTTGTAATTAGTCCTCTGTATTTAGTCCGTGTTTCAGTTTGTTTCCCTAGTACGGTGATTGTATTGTCCGTCTGCATTTTGTCTACCTTACCTGTAATTAAACCCCGTATTCCCCGATATCCTAACATCTGCGCCTCTGTCTCCATTCCGTTCCCGCTCGGCGAGACAATATTATTATAATTAAATATATTAGTGGTTTATTATTAATATTAAAATAATTAATAAGAAATCTTTATTTTTAAATATATTTTTATTATATAATAATGATTACTATTACTGTCTATTATTGTCTAAATATATTTTTACTGTCTAAATATATGTATTCAGATAGTGTAAACACGCACGATGCTATCACAGCGAATGCGAGGCTGAGACTGAAGCGTTACCCTTTGTTTCTGCTGAGAGACATGCTGCGTGACTCATTTCCCTGTGCGTCCACGTTCACGGTTTGAATTCTGAGATTAAGATTGATCTCTAGGTAATTTTTTTTCTGACTGGTTAGTTTGACTTTTAATAAATTCGAGTTCTAGTGAGTTTGAGAACTGAGGTACCACTGTAATTAATCACTTTACGTAAGATGTGTAAAAGAGGGAGCAGGTATCAAGGTGTAATACAAGATCACCCAATCCTGGTCCTGGAAAACATGTTATGAATTTTAATTCTGTTTTCCACCAGAGAGGTTATTAATTACTCATCATTACATTGCTGGCTAATATGAAGTAGTAAGATTTTAGTCAGTAATTGAAAAAGAGAACTGTATTAACGTATTGTCAATCTGTCTTAATCAAATAAACAGAACATGAAGTAATACCAGAGTGCTAGATTAAGTAGTACAATGATTAACTGAAACTGAATGTATTTCATTGCGTAATGCATAAAAATTCAGAAACATCTTTCAGAACCCTTTTTTTCTATATAATTTTGGTGCCTGAAGTGCAAACTAGGTAACTAAAGAGAATTTTTGTGTCACCACATGAGACAGTAACACTGGTGTTATTTTATCAGATTTGGGGGGTATTCCATGAAGGAGGATTTCTTTCTTAGCTAGAAGTTCTTGGATTTAGTCTGGGCTAAATGGACTTTTTTCCCCATTCCCTTACATTTAGCCCAGACTACCTTAAATCCAACAAGTAATCCAGCTAAGCAAGAAATCGTGCTTTATGGAGCAGTCCCCAGGTTTGAGATGGAGTAATTGTAATTATTATTATTGATACTTTATTAATCCCTGTGGAGAGGTTCTCTTTTGACCTATCCCGTCCTGCTCTCCGAGAGACACACATACAGTTGAGAGCAAGCATGGAGGGTAAAAGCACCAGGTCAGCCAAGGTCACCCCTTCAATGTATTCATCGTAAATCATTAGGCCTCTGTTAATTATAAATTTTAAATACTTTATAGATGCCATTAGTCCAACACATCACTGCATAAATGACTATACTGGCAATAACACACTGGTAGAAGACATGTAGGACTGTCAAGATAGCACAATATCTATTTATCTTCCAAGCATTGTACCTAGGCAGCATAGGACACAAGGCTAAGGAGAACAACCTGTACAGGATGCACACATATTAAAATAATGACCAGCCTCTCTCTTTAATTTTGGATTTTTTTTTGTATACATAACTGCTTCTCCCTGTGAGCATATTAGGGAAGGAACAGAGAGGTACAAGATTTGGATTTTGATTTTTAAAAATAAAAAAATTCTAACTTCAATATCATTTGACTTATATTAACTATGCACCCATCTAAATGAAAAAAAGTAAGTGACAACCCTAGAATAAATGAATTAATTTTAAATTCAAATGAACTTTATTTATATAGTGCATTTAACCAATTACATTGTCTCAAACATCTCCCCCACCTCCAGTGAGCAAACCAGAGATGACAGTGGCAAGGAAAACCTCCCAGGAAGGAAGAAACATCGGTAGGGACCAGATTTAAAGGGGGAGCTCATCCTTCAGGGGCCGGCAGAGGAAGTCAAAAGAACAACATGACAAAATCCTCATTTACAGAGTCCAAATTTTAATACAGTAAAGCTCAGTATACGTCCTTAATCTGTTCCAGATTGTTGGACTTACATCAAATAATTTGCAATCAGTGGTAATTGAAATACTGCTTAATAGTGAAATACATAAATACAGAAGTAATTACATGAAATAAATGAAAAAAGAATTATAGCATGGGTTGTTCACTGAATGGTAGCAACTGGCGTACTGACGCTCATGGGCTTTGTCTTCAGAGAGGTAAACAAGGGTAGCGCACAGTGTCACGACTCATTTTAACCCATACAAATTCTAGCACGCGAGTTGTATTCTAAACAAAGGTTGTACACCAAGCAAAATTTTTTGCATCCAAACTGGCCTCTGTTAATTATATAAATATTAAATACCATATAGATGTGAGGTGAAGTTGGACTTATTCCAAAGCGGACATATACCAAAGTACCACTGTATTTGAGTCTAAATGTAGAGGGCAGATGATGATGACAGGCAGGTGATGGTGCTGCTTCTGACGGGAGGAGGAACGGTGGTACAGCAGCAAAGTAGGCAGGAGAAACGTCACAGACATGAGTCCAGGCAGCCCAGAAGGACATCACAGGTAGTAAGGGTGTCACAGGTAGCAGGTTAGGCAAGATATCTTGTTTTTTTTTTTGCGGGGGGTCACTGGAGGCAATAGGTAACATGCTAGAGGGGATAGCATATGGCTCAATGGTTCAGGACTTGTGCCAATGATTGGAAGGTCACTGGCTTAAATCATGAAGGTGGTAAACTGATGTCACTGAGGAAGGCCCTTAACCCCCAGCTCCAAGGGTGCTGCATACTGGCTGTCCCTGTGCTGTGACCTCAAAAATAGCTCTCAACGGTCTATGTGCTCCATGGAGACCATGATAGGGTACGCAAAAAGACGCACAGGGATTAATAAAGTATCACAATTCTATGCTACATAATGATAACAATAATAGTTGCTGCTAATGGTAAATGCTTTAAACACTACCTTCCCTGCGCCAAACCTATATGATGTTTTCCCTTAGGTCTCCTAGCAGCTGGAATTCTTCCAGAGGGAGCAGTAAAGAAGGTAAAATTCATTCATAAGTGAAAGTCAATCCATTGTTGCTATTGGACAAGAATTGTATACCTAGGTCTAAATTCTATCTTTTTAGGTTGTTTTCAAGACTCAAAGCAGACTGAACCCCTTCGCCCAATTCCTAGGAACCAGGAGGCAATTTAGGAAGAGAGGAAATACCTCTGAATGTTTCTGGAAGTATTGTGTTTGAGAATAGCATCCAAATGTGCATATGTCAAAAACCTAATGACTGAGGTAGTCTAAGAACAATTATTGAGTTTAGTTATTTACACACACTGCAGTTTTTCAATGGCCAAGCTTACAGAATTGCGAAATAAATTTGTATAAACAACAGGAAAAGTGTGCTATTTTACTCAAGGTGAAACAGAGTATGAAAACACTAATTCCCATATAGTTTGAGATTGTTATGAATTTTTTTTACACCTGTTACATTCTGAAAGTGTAGATTATATATATATAAAATACATATTATATATATATATATATATATATATATAATATGCCTTTTGACAGCTGATGTAAATATTGCACAAAAGTAAACTTCATCCATCTTCCAACCCACTTATCCTACTGGATCGCAGGGGGTCCGGAGCCTATCCCGGAAGCTACGGGCACAAGGCAGGGAACAACCCAGGATGGGGGGCCAGCTCATCGCAGGGCACACTCACACACCAACCACTCACACATGCACACCTAAGGGCAATTTAGTAACTCCAGTCAGCCTCAGCATGTCTTTGGACTGTGGGGGGAAACCGGAGTACCCGGAGGAAACCCCATGACGACATGGGGAGAACATGCAAACTCCACACACACAACCCAGGCGGAGACCGGAACCCGGGTCCCAGAGGTGGGAGGTAACAGTGCTAACCACTGCACCACCATGCCGCCCCAAAATAAAACTTATTTGAAGAATCTTTTCAACGTCAGATTGTAACAAAAGGCTGTCAGATATAAAAATAACCTACTTGCTCAACCAGAAATTGATATATACGTAAAATAATGAAAATGTCATATTTGCACCAAAAAGTTTGCCAAACTTTATGCTGATATCAGTTTCCAAGAAAAAACAATGATCCAGAAAACAGGTGTCAAGATTCAAGCACTTCAATGTGTACAGGAAAACAATTACTCTGCAAGACTGGGTTGGATAAGTAGTTGGAAAATGTATGGAATTTTTATTAAATTAAAAGTACAATGTAATATATAGCTAATCACTTTCAATACTCAACTGAAAATAGAAAATTATATTTTGTCAATGTTCTTATACAAGATCAGTTGAAAGTACCAACAAACGTTCACCAATCGAATTGTGATGTCATACAATTAACTTTGTAAATTAATCAAAAGGAAAAAGATGTAACTATGGGTCTGTTTATCCTTTTCTTTGAGCCTGGTGAAAGGAACACTGAGGAACTCAACTTGGGTGATATGCTCTTTCACAAAAATGCTATTACTCCAGTTGCTAAAGTATAGTGGTCATGCAGAAAAGACTGCAGCTGCAGACTAACTGCTGCCATTGCAAATGTCACCACAGAGAATGTTCTGAAGAAAGATGCATTTTTGCTTTGATGGTTTCATGTAATCATGTATGTTTGTGAAGGTTATTTTATGGTCAGGTTATATTTATAATTTCATGCATTGTATACAAAATATATCCAAAAAAGAAGACCTCTCTCAAACACACGAGTGACTCCTCAATCATTTTACAATAACAAAAAAAACTATTCAGAATAAAAATATAACAATTCCAAAGTGCAATTTGTCCATTCATTTTCCATAACTGCTTATCTAGTACAGGGTCACAATGAAGCTGTAGTTGGCCCCTGGAAGCAAGGGGCACGGGGCATGAGCCATTATGGATGCAATGCAGGGAATGCATGCGTGTGCACAGACACACGCACACACACAAGCACACCAAGATACAGTTTTTGGACTGTGGGTGAAAAGGTCACAGAGTCAATGCTTATATTACATGACACTGGCAAAATAAATATAGCAGTTCATTCCAAAGAAACAGTTTTGATGCTTATTTTATTCCCTGGCCTTTGGAGAATGCACAGGGTTTTAGCAACGGTTCAGTACCACCACAGATGTATGTGAGCTGATAACTAAAAACCATATGACAGATCTTTTTCAACCTGGCACAGACACTATATGTGATGAAAGTGAAATTGAATACGTCAGTGTGAGAGTGATTGACCATATTTAACCATGCAAAACTTGAGTTCAGCCATCAGGCAAGATAAAGTCACTTGTTCGCCAGTACTCCTTGTTGTTTTGTGGGCGAAGAATTGGTATATTCTAAGTGAAAGAGCCAAGAGTTAAATATTGTTCTTGTTGATTGTTGCTAATCCCATTTATAAACTGGAATAAGAACGTAAATTTTTTGTTCAGCTTTTATTGTGCAAAAGCAAATTGTCAGTGTAGTCATGCAATTAAATATTTTGGAAAATGTAAGGATTACAGTTTGCATCCATTCTGCTCCATTTTCAAATTAAAACGGTGTGTCTGGTTGTTACCATGTGTAGGATTCTGACATGTCAAAACAACAAACAAAACACCCATAACTAACTGAGGAAAGGAAACGTCAACGTCTAACTGATATTACCAAAAAACACTCACCTCCTTCTCTAGACAAACACAATTAAATAACAAAACAAAACAAGAAAAATCCAAAATAAAACTTCCAGTCAATCCCTACAATGGTTGCGCACACCTAAATATATACACATGAGTGACCAAAGCACATGGGCAAGAGCAAATCCAGATGTGAAACAGGCATGCCAAAAGGGCACAAACAACAATCGTAATCTATTAAACAATCTAAAGCTAAATATCAATGAGTCAGTAAATATAGTAAT
>JABFEA020000130.1:12910332-12923424 GCA_019775915.2 Cyphomyrus plagiostoma | reverse complement strand
TGTGCTTCTGGTTCTTTGCAGAGAGGATTGTAGTCACCCTTAATGTGTATTGCATGTATCAGAGCTAAAACATCCTCAGGATAAATTTGAAAAAGTATAAGGGCCCGGATTGAATTTTCGCACCTGGGCCCATAACTATGTTGTTACGCCACTGACCAGAGGGGTGCAGGTTTGAGCCCCGGGTCCTCCTGTTTTAGGATTTAATTATTTAAGACTATCTAGTATGTATCAGTATTCAGACAGGATTAGTTTTACATAGTTTTACACTATGTATTTTAACAAATGTAGGTTAAATGTTTAAGTGTGCGTATTAGCTATACCAGGGTGAAATCAGACAAAATTAAGGCCCTTGAAAGGTATTAAAAGGTAGTAAATGGAATTTGACTTGGTAATAAATTTATCATCCACCTCAATATATTATGAGTTTCCCATTTTTCTAAGGTTTTAACTTTATATAATTAAAAAATATATAATATACGTGCTAACAGGACCTGAGTCGGAATTAATAGCCTATCAGAGTGACGCTGACGCCATTTCTCCGCCTTTTACCTCAGTTGAGTCAGGGTGATCTAACGTGTTGATATTAGGAGATCCTCTGAAATTAGCTAATAGCCACTTGGTAGTGAAATGGGGAAATGTAAGTTTTCTAAAAGTTGGCTTGATAGCCCGTCATTTAAAGACTGGCTTAAGCCGGTCATGGGGAATAACCGGAAAGCATTCTGCAGTACAACAAAAAACTGTAAATCTAACCTGGAACAGCGTTTCTGCGATCAAATCTCCAAGAATCTGCCAGTCATCAGCAGTGGATTTGCGTGTGCGGGGAGCATTTCCCTGTTTTGTTATTCGATGATGCTACACGGACCGGTGCATTGTACTATGAAGAGGGTTTAACCAAATCAGATTTAACCCGGAGTTAATTAAAGGAACACTTTTTAGTCAGAGTATAGTATCAAGTCAGTTAAATTTCTGGGATACTGATCTGGTCAGTTAAGTAGCAGAGGGGCTTGTTAATCAGTTTCAACTGCTTTGGTGTTAAATTAACAACAGGTGCACTAGAGAGGTAACAATGAGACGACCCCCAAAACAGGAATGGTTTAACAGGTGGAGGCAACTGACATCTTTCTCTCCTCATGTTTTCTGACATTTTTTTCCACTAGTTTTGCATTTGGCTACAGTCAGTGTCACTACTGGTAGCATGAGGCGATACCTGGACCCTACTCCTCCAGGATGGGGCATCAATATGTGCCATTACCAGAAGGTTTACTGTTTCTCCCAGCCCAGTCTCAAGGCCATGGAGGACATTCCAGGAAATAGGCAGTTACTCTAGGAGAGATGGACAGGGCCGTAGAAGGTCCTTAACCCATAAGTAGGACCAGTATCTGCTTCTTTGTGCAAGGAGGAACAGGAAGAGCACTGCCAGAGCCCTACAGAATGACCTCCAGCAGGCCACTGGTGTGAATGTCTCTGAGCAAGCAATCAGAAGCAGACTTCATGAGGGTAGCCCGACGTCCTCTAGTGGGCCCTGTGCTCACTGCCCAGGACCGTGGAGCTCGATGGGCATTTGCCATAGAATAACAGAATTGGCAGGTCCACCACTGGCGCCCTGTGCTTTTTACAGATGAGAGCAGCTTCACCCTGAGCACATGTGACAGAAGTGAAAGGGTCTGGAGAAGCCGCGGAGAACATTATTTTGCCTGTGATGTTGTTCAGCAAGACCGTTTTGGTGGTGGGTCAGTGATGGTCTGGAGAGGCATATCCATGGAGGGGGACACAGACCTCTACAGGCTAGAAAACAACACCTTGACTGCCATTATGTATCAGGATGAAATCCTTGGATTCATTGTCAGACCCTACGTTGGTGCAGTGGGTCCTGGGTTCCTCCTGTTGCACAACAATGCCTGGTCTTGTGGCGAGAGTATCCAGAGAGTTCCTGGAGGATGAAGGAATGGATACTGTTGACTGGCCCCCATGCTCGCCTGACCTAAATCCAATGGGACACCTCTGGGACATTATGTTTCAGTCCATCCGACGCCATCAGGTTGCACCTCAGACTATCCAGGAGCTCAGTGATGCCCTGGTTCAGATCTGGGAGGAGATCCCCCAGGACACCATCTGTCGTCTGATTAGGAGCATGCCCTGACATTATCAGGCATGCCTACAAATATGTGGGGGCCATACGAACTACTGAGTACGATTTTCAGTTGTTGCAATGAAATTTCTGCAAAATGGACCAGGCTACCGCATCCTTTTTTCACTTGGATTTTCGGGGTGTCTTTGAATTCAGCCCTCTGTTGGTTGATAATTTTCATTTCCATCAAACAATGTGGCATCCTTTCATTACTAACACATTACCCAGTCCATATCAGTATAGATATACAGCAACATTTTTTTCCTTATTGAGATCTTATGTTTTCAAAGTGTTTCTTAAATTTTTTTGAACGGTGTATTTCTACTCATTATGAAAGATTTGTTGTGTCTAGTCTCTACTTAATAGCGTGTTTCCATCTTGTACAGCTAATAAGAAAAAGGTGTCTGTCAAAATTACACTTAATAGAAGGTGAGTCATTGTTTAACAAACAAATGATTTACAACAGGACAAAACATAAGCATATGTGTAGTGAGAAAATGACTAGGAACCTCTGACCGTGGTTAGGTTAGCGTCATATTCCATATTCAGTTTTCTGGCTTTAATAACTTTTAATGGAAATAAGTTGGGGGCGTTTGTAATGACTGAATTGTGATGTCCAGTACACAGACATTGATGCACACCAGTTATTTTTGCGCTTCAAACCATTTTGTGATTTGTGCAAAATCGTGTTAATAGCTAATATTATAGGTGCTGTCAGCTGTAATGACATGGTGGTTTAGCATTTTGGGCGACTGTTGCACACCCCTTTGTTTCCAAGAGAATGTTATGGTCCACAGTATTGAATTCTGGAGTTAGATCTTGTAACACCAACAAATATATACCGCCATGGTCAGAAAGCATAAACAAATCATTCATTACTTTGATTAAAGCTGTTTGTGAGCTTTGGTTTGGTATAAAGCTAGACTGATATAATTCATTAGCATTATTTTTCTGTAAGAAAGAAGACAGCTGATGAACAACTTTTTCGAGAATCTTTGAAATGAAAGGAAGATTTGAGATAGTGATTTAAGAAACTGTATACCTAGGTTCAAGATTTCGTTTCTTTAGAATGTGTGGAATAACAGCTATTTGTAATGTTTTGAAACATAACCAAGCATAAGACGTGAGTTTAAGAACTTTAACAGTGCTAATCAGTGGTGAAATTCCCTTGATTTGTTTCATAGGTATTTCATCTACAGGGCTGGTAGAAAAAGAGCTGAAAAGTTTTATAGAAAAGACAGATTCAAGGGTGGTGTCATCAGCACTAATATGACTAAGAGAAAGCTGGTAGCTGTATGCTGCTACCGACATGCTCTGGATGCCGCTAGTCCTTGTGTATACTTAGAGAGGCTCCCTTTCCAGGCTGATATGAAAACTTCTAGTTTAGTTGAGTGCCATTTGCACTCTAGCTTGTGTGAAGCCTGTTTAAGTTCACGTGTATGATCAGAGTACCAACAGGTAGGTTTGTTATCTCTGTGCTTTTTTTAAGTAGAACTACAAGATCTAGAGTGCTGCAAAGTGATTTCTCCATGTTCACAGTTACCTGTTCCAGTTAATTTTCACTTGAGGCTTCAGATGTAAGGTTGTAGGACCGTGGAAGTTAGTCACGTAACTTTGTAGATAATGCGGCTATGGAACTTCTGATACTGCCCTTTACAACTGAGGCAGATGGAAGGCTACATTGTGTTTCAAATGTTAACATGTAATGATCTGAAAGTAGAGGATTCTAAGGAATAATACATACGTGTTCCACCAGGGCACCATTGCTAAGAATAAAATCCAGGGTATGATTACAGGCATGAGTAAACGGCTCGCTACTGGTAACCTGCTAAACCAGTACTACCTGTCGCAGGGTTGTGTGAACGGCGACTAATCCATTTCCCCCAGCACAGATCATGATCTGTGTTGAATAGGGTGGCTGGACACCCAGGTAAAACGGTGAAAAAACTAGATTTACCTTAAGGGCGGACAAACCCCCGTGGGTCAACGGCCAACAATAAGCGCAGTGCTACCTGCGATAGCCTCTTGTCAGAGGTAGTAGTTCCTGATGCTGCTTGTATCTCAAAAAGGGGGCGTAGGAAGGATCCCACTCCGATCGGCCCAAAGTATACACCTGAGGACCGGCGACCCGAGTGTATTTTTTTAGCCTTGTAAACCAAAACCTAAACGAGTAGGTCGGAGTATACATTCTGACATATACCTACAAAGTCAAGAATAGCAGCAAACATTGTTAAAGGACCACTGTCATTCTCCATGTGAATATTAAAATCACCAACAATGACTTTTTCAGTAGTGAGCACCAGGTTTGTTTAGAAAAAAAAATAAAAAATTCTGCAAACTCCTTTAGAAAATTACTGTATGGACCAGCCAATCTATAACAATAACAATGATGATTGAAAGTGAAGGCCTACAAGGAGATGAGCCACAGTGAGATGAGTCAGCAAAACTATGAAGTTGAATTTCAAATGTGCTAAAGCTATTGCCACTTTCCTCAGACACTTCTAGGTTGGACTAAAATATTGCAGCAACACCACCACGTTTGCGACTTAGTCGAGGGTTATGCTTATAACTGTATTCAGCTGAAGTAGATTCATTTAGTGCCAGTGAATTCATTAGGTTTAAGCCATATCTCGGTCATAGGACACAAAGATTAATATGATTAATTAATATAAATTCATTTAATAGTAATGCCTTAGGAGTCAGTGATCTAACATTCAAAAGTTTTAGCCTCGCATTACACTTATCTAATAATAGATTTGGTTTCATTTTTAATAAGTTATTATGACATTCACTAGTACTGGAAAGGACCTCAACAATTAAAAGTGCAAGGAACAGACACTGTCTCAATAACATGAACACTAGTTGATGTTAAGCGAATAGTAGATGGTTGGTCATGCTGGTTTACCTGCCGCTTGGACTTGGCTCTGGCTATTCAGTGATTTGTTTCAGAACTATGAGCTATGCTTTTGGACAGGGAATTGGCCCCAGCCCACGAGAAGTGAACATTGTCCCTCTTCAAAAGCCTAGGCCAACCCCAAAACGTTTGCTATTTGTCTGTATCACTCAAACAATTTATCGGGCACCATTCTGACAGTCAGAATGCAGCTAGTTATCTGCTTTACGTTTTGTCGCCAGTTTTTGCAGGGATGGTGCCAGAACATGTTACTAACACAGACATCATCTTTGTAAGGTTGCACACCACTAAAATTTATCTTGGTGATCTTCGATTGCCTCAGTCGGACATTAGTGCCAACGTGGATAACAGTCTGAGAATATTTACGCTTACTGTTAGCCAGTACTTTTAAATTTGGCGAGATCTTGTTTACTGAACTAAACTGGTTAGAGTGGACAATAAATGTGTAAATCAAGGCGAGATCATGGCACAATAATATTAGGATACTGGGAATTCCATAGGACTCACCGGTCTTCCTCATTGCAGCAGCTGTCCCCACTCTGCTTAAAGATGCTTTCAAACTTGAAAAAGAGCCCCACAAAACCAGGTGAGCGCTCTCGCCCCAAGATTGCTTGGCTACATTATCACATGGATGGTGTTGACATCCTCTGGTGAGCCAGAGCCCAACAGCATATTATGATTGGGAATATGGCCATACCATCTTTCTGACCTCACTGCAAATATTGCCCATTCCCAGGCCACATTCAGTGACATCTGACACCAGTTACGTGAGATACTACGGGTACGATATGGACTGATATACCCATCTTGTCTTCAGACTACATATAATGGAACTGAGAAGTAGTTCAGGTCACCAGACAAAGTCATCACATTCATTAAGACACTGAACAAGTAAGAGAATTGGAAAAATTTGTAATACATTCGGTAAAACTTTTCCCCTTAGGTAACCAAGACTATTCGCCTACTAACTTTTTACTTCATAAAATCTATGGTAACTCCATTGTTTACAGTCGGTGGTATTGGTGCTTGTCTATTTTTCATATTGTTTCTGCTCGTGGTCTTTTTCCTTTTGTCATCTTTATTTTATTTTTATTGTTTCATTCTTTATTTTTTATAAATTGGTGCAAGAGGGGGGCATATTCTCTGTTCTCTTTCCTCTTGTATCTCAGTACTTTAAACATGGCCACTAATAGTAGTAACTTGGGGTTGCCTCCTGGTGGCTTGGTAAGGTTTATGAGCTGGAGTATTAAAGGTATGGTAAGCCTGATCAAGAGATCCAAAACATTTGCTTATTTGAAACGACATAAAGCCAATTTCGTATTTGTGCAGGAAACCCATATTGCATACCCCAGGTGAGATTAAAATGCCCTTGGGAATGGTGTCTCACTCGAACTTCGGGTGCATTTACATTGCACAAAGTACAGTACTCTTGGTGTGGTACATTTGGTACTTTCACTTTTCCATTGACTTCCAGTTGAGTATGAGTATCAAAAGTTCCAGTACTAAAAGTGCCAAACCAGCTGGGGTACTTTGGGGTGGGACTTGAAACGTTTTCTTTGTTGATTGGTTATGCAAATAGTCTGCTATTGAAACACAATACAAACACCATATTGAAAACAGTTCCAAACTCAGAAAACAATAATAAACAAAGTAAAAAAAAAAAAAAGAAAACGTGATTTGGTCGTAAGAACATATACAACAAAAAGATCCAAGTGGCAAAAAAGTATTTTGTTGAATGCAACATATATAGGCTACGTTCACACTGCCAGCCACATTGTTCAAGTCCGATTTTTTGCTCAGATCGGATTTGTCTGTCTTGACGGTTCACATTCATAAGCATTGGGGGCAGCGTGTGGCTCAGTGGGTTAAGCCTGTGTGCCTCTAATCGTGAGGTCACAGGTTCAAACCCAGCCTTAGCATGTCTGCAAGTCCTTGAGCAAGGCCCTTAACCCCCTGGGCCCCACCACAGGTAGCTGCCCTTTGCAGACAACCTACTCCACAAAGAGCAAGTTGATGGAGATGTAAAGACACCTATTATTATTATTACAAGTGACCTGTATCTGACTGTAATGTGAATGCATCGGTCCTCCGAAACATCATGCATGCGCACATTGATATGTTTTTACACAGTTAAAAAGCTGGTCGTAAAATTGTCACATTGTGCGGTCATGACCCCTGCGCTGATTCGAGTCTTTTGCCTTTTTAAACTTTGACTTCAGGCTCTTTATTTTTCTTTGGCATTGGGGCCACATTTGTGTCCGCGCTGTGCCATTTCTTTGGCAATTATTTCAAATACTACTCTATTACGATTGGGTACTTCCAGTTTAGCTTGAACAGATTCATTTCCCCAAATATCAATTAAATCCCCACCTTCTCCATCCTTCCACTGACTGTTATGGCAGCTCTCCTCCATTTTTACCTTCCTGCGCTGCCAGTGCAGGCTGATATCAGCGCATGTGTATAAGCAAAAAGCCACATGAATTCCGATCTGAGCGTTTACATTCAGGTCGCATGGCCGCGAATCGGATACGTATCCAGTTTACTACCACATATGAAAGTGGCACAAATCCGATTTGAAAAGATCAGATTTGCGTGTCTACACAGCCGTGAAAAGATCAGATCTGTGTCAAATTAAGGCAAAAAATCAGATTTGAGTCACTTCAGCATGGCAGTGTGAACATAGCCAGAGTGTGCTGGCCTAGCCATGTGATTTTTTTGTAATAAATATTGGGGTATTTATAAAACAAAAATGGAGTTCATAAATTGCTTAACCCCTGTGCTATAATGTCTGTACAGAATTGAAATTAACAAAAAGCCTTATTTTAATATAGCTGACTTGCAATGTAAGAATTGGATGTGCATAAGATGCAATGGCAGTATTAATTTTGCATATCATCCAGCCCTGTAACATACTACAGGCATTTTTCAACTTCAGTACAAAAATCCCTGCCCCTGCTGTGATGTCATTCAACACCGGTGCCAGTTTTATGCAAGTGGAAAACCAACACCTTGAAGTATCGTACTTTTGGTACTTTATCTGAGTACCAAAAGTTTGGCACCTGGTGTTCTGGAAAAATACACTTTAAGGCCAGAGGGGTGGCAATTTTAATTGGTAAATCAACTGAGTTATGCCTCCAAAGTTATATCTGATAGAAATGGCAGATACTTGATTGTCTCTGGGATGCTGTTTCATAACCCCATTACTTAATATTTTATAAAATTTTGATGATCCTCATTTTATGAATAAACTGTTTGAGCTCCTCCCTTCATTTAATAACAACCTGCTTGTATTTGAAGGGGACATCAGTTGTGTTATTGACCCTCATCCTCCATGATGGAGAATGGCTAACCAATGCATTCATCACCATAATTTCAGTAGTTTTAGTGCTGCTAACTTTGAATATTGATAAAATTAAAATATCAGACAAGCTATTTCGTTATCTTAACACATATATTGTGTATCTCCACATATTATATGGAAGTACTCTGTATAGTGCCTTCGGACCTTTGTTCAATGTGAGTTTCGATTTATTTTAACATTACATTAAATCACATCCAAAGTGTTATCCAAAACTATTGTGCAGCCTCTGAGTCAACCACTTCTCGCTGAGTTTTCTTCAGTGTCCAAGATTGGATGTAGGCTTCAAAGTTTATTGGGATTCCTAATTCTTTCTTTCATATACTTTTTGTAGTAAATCCACACCTTCGTAAAATTGTCATATTTTCTCAGATTTAAATATAGCCAACTGAGTTCAGAGTGGTGAGCAAATTTTGCACTGCTCAGTCAGCACAGTGACTAGTAGTGAAGTGGAGAGTGAAGGCCAAACGACTGCAGAGCCAAAAGAACTTTACTCAAGAATGAAGGGGTGAGGGTGAAGACTATCGCTACTGAACATGTGAGTGATTTAAAACTGAGAGCTCCCCCTACCCGCCCCAAAATTGTTTTTCTTTATTTTTTGTAAGAACTTGAAGTTTTGTTTTTGTGTTATATGCATATATTTATAATGCATATAATGTATCGCATTAAAAATTTGTATCTCAAACCCTCTTCTCTATCCATTACAGCTCTTTGTAAATCTTGTGTCAGACATTTAGGATAAAATGGCTCTTTGCTTTAGAAAGGTTGCCGACCCGATTCTGACATAAGAATATGTTGTATGCGTATGCATACATTCTGTTTCTTTTGTTGTATTTTCCTATTATGCCTTGTATTTTTTATGGACATGCGGCAATATAGTGATTTACCAGTCAGGCACAGCAACTTTATATTCTCTTTTTTAATGTTGGAATATAATAAAATTCAATAAAAGACAAAAAAGTGTACAGTCTACCACTGATCTTCTATTATCTCTACATGTGCTTTCCAAGCCAATCAATCATTTTCATTCTTGCTGTCAGACTCATTTCAAAAGTGTGACATGGTGAGAGAAATTTAATAAAAATGAGTGAGACAAATTGAACAAGAACTGGTCAGCAAAAGACATTTGTGTACTATATAGGATATTTTAGACTGCAATGAGACGAGATAATATAAATATATAATATGAAAAGGCATGAGCATTACTCATAGAAACACCACAAATTATTTGACAGCATTAGGTAAGTTCTATCTGGCTGTAATTTATTTTGGATACATTTTCAGGTTCCTTTTTCCAGTATCATCCAGTACTACTAAACTGTGCAAAACTTACCAAGGAATACTTTTCATAGCGAGAACACTGCAGAAAGTATTTCATGTGATTTACAGTCAAACTTAAGTACCGTAAAAGCTGAAAACTCCATTAATCAACAAAATGAGCTTGTCATTGTTCAAACAATAATTTCCAATCATTTCAGCATTCTTTACAGACAATTTAAACTAGTTTCCTGATAATTACATTTTTGTAGTAAATCGTCACCACGCCCTCCCAGGTCTTCGTAAAATTGTCATATGTTCTCCAATTTACATATAGCCAGCTGAGTTTGGAGTGGTGAGCACATTTTGCACATTTCTAAATTTTTACTAAATTTAGAAATTCTTATAGCATTTTCTGTCAAATAAAATTGCACATGCTCACCTACTGATATATATAAAAATGTACTAAAGTAAGGATAACAATAGGGGGAAAGTATATCAAAGCACATTTTAATTCACTTATGCACTCCTTTCACCACTCCGAAGGATCTTTCAGAAATGAAATTAAATCTGTGAAGAAAAAGGAAATGTCAGTCAACACATTTAAAGACTAATGATGAAGCTGTAAGTTTCATTATGCACTGCAGTGAGGTTCACTACAACTGTTCAGAGCTAAAAAAGTATAACTGAAAAGCATATTTGATGCATGCACAGGAGTTGCATTTATTCAGAGAGAATACAAATTTGTAATTGTGACTACTGCAATTACAGTTGGCCCTCCATATCCATGAATAAAAAATTTCCAACAGCAAAACTTGAATTTGCTATGTGCCAAACACTATGAGGAAACCATGAAAATTAACTAATGTGTAGGCATACACAGCCATACCTTCTGTGTAATTATCTTTTCTATATCTTATAAGGTGGTTACGTCTGTACTGAATATTTGCAGATTTTTTTCTTGTAATTATTCCCTGTAAAATACAGTACAACTACTTACATAGCACTTAGATTGTATTAGGTATTGGAAGAAAACTAAAGATGGTCCTAGAACTGATGCCCCATAAATACCAAGGGATGACTACACTTGGGGAAAAAAGCTTATAAAATTATCATTGCTGTATTAGGTGGAGGTAACAGTTAATTACCTGACTGTCTGTATTCCACATTGGTTAGAAAAAGGCCATCAGGAGGGGCAGTTATATTTTGAGGATAAGCCCGAGAATCCTTGGCCTCTAGCAATGCCTGGAAGTCTGAGACAGAGAGTTTTCCTCGTCCAACAGCCACTAATGCTCCAGTCATTCTACGAACCTTTATTGGAATAAGCAAAAACTAAAATTAATAAGATGTAAGCACTAATTATTGTACATGGCTAGTGAAGTCACAGTAATGTGTATGTTATGCATTGATTATACTAAGTATCAATAAAATATCATTGAACTCCTCAAAAGTCTAAACGCATGGAAACAACCAAAAGTTACCTGCTTGTATAAGAAAGATTTACTTTTGAAAGTAAGTTCCCAGTACTGTACATCCCTGTAAAAGAAGTAAAATATTTAAATGTAGTTGGGACATGCAAACCGACAACACTTTACTGCATTCTGCAGATGAGAAATACGTTTTCCAATTTCTTGTTAGCACAATTTGTTGGATCTTTGCAGAGGCATTGTATAGGTGACAAACTAGGATTTCAGTCAGACTGCCCCACAGTTGAAACAGTGCTACATAGTGATAGCAAAAAAGGGGGCATTTTTGACATTTGTTTCTGTTAAGATGATAACTCAAAAAGTTTCTGACAGATATTTTTCAAACATTGTATTTGTGCTGAATTGGAGATGATTAAATTGCATGACAGATCACCCCAAAATGGAAGTAATGATAATCAGTGGCACTAAAGGGAAGAATGAAAGCAGAGAACAATTGAACAATTTGACCTTATGAATGTGATAAATCAAAATGTATTTGATGAATCTTATTACTGCTGCAGAAAACATTATACACCTGATTTCATTTTCAGATAAACTGTCCCAAAAATGAAGCAATAGTGCTGTGTTGCAGCAAAGTAAGGAAACTGTAGCTGTTAGAAAAAGCTTGGTCTTATAAAGACAGTCACTCTAAAAGTATTGTACAGATAATTTTGAAATGATCTTTACAATACTTTTATTGATAATGATACAGGCATATTGTCGGGGTGACAAACTGGAAATGATCAAAATTTGAGATGGATCACCCCAAAACTGAAACAGTGCTACAGAGTGATAGCAAAAAAGAGGGGTAGTTTCCACTATTTTATCCCATTAGCACGATGACTCAAGAAGTATTAGATCATTTACAGACATGCTGTAAGGGTGAAGATCTGAGCTTAATCAAAGCTTGAGACACAATGCAACTGAAGCAGCACTGCATAGTGATAGCAAACAGAATGGTAGATCCTACACTGGATCTTATCAGCATGTTAACTCAAAAAATATTTGTCTCATCTTTTCCAAACTTTGCAAACACATTGCAGGATGAAGATCTGCATCTTTTCAAATTTAGAGACAAACAGTACCAAAACTGAAGCAATGGTGACCAGGAAAGTGGCTTAACCTTGTAAAGAGAATAACTATCAGTTACTATTACTGTTTACTGTATTTGATCTTTTATTGAGCTTAGTATCACTGAAATACGCAATAAAATATGAGAAGTGACTTGTCACATATTTTTTGGGCCTCACAATCTAGCCCCCACTGGGGGGGGGCTCCCATATTTCCAAACATTAAAAGGCAACTGGACATGGCATCTAATATTAACTGACAAGAAAGGGAACTATCAGCTAAGGACCGCATGTGATGGAGAGAGCTCATTGAAGCCTTATGTTGAAAACGAAGAGGATTGATTGATGAAAGGGAACTATAGATGTGCTTTTCCAATACTATGATGTTCTGTCTTTGGTTGGTGTGTTTGCATTTCAATGTAATGTAAAGCAGAACAGTAATGTAAGGCTGTGTAGCTTACACATTAAAGCACAAGGTACAGTTTTTGTTCATTAAAAAAGAACAGAAGAATACATTTTGAATGGGAGACATGCATTATTAAAAAGACATGGGCTTAGAGATTAATGTATATATTTGTGTATTACCATAGAAATATTTCAGCAAATAAATTTACTAGAGTAAAACCCATTGTATTCACACATTTCACTCCAACTTCTGGCTTTGTGGTTACGCTTTCTTTAAGCAACAACACACATAACTAAAATGTTATGCTTCATTAAATTAAAAATTAATTCAAGAGCTTGAAATAGCAAATTGAAATCAGAAAGTTACTTCAGCATTAGTTCTAATACAAGAACTCGTGGCCATAGGTGGAAATTAGCAGGACATTTCAAACTGGATTTAAGGAAGCACTTCTTTACGCAGCGTGTAGTTAGAGTATGGAATAGTCTTTCTGATA
>JABFEA020000130.1:12893429-12904307 GCA_019775915.2 Cyphomyrus plagiostoma | reverse complement strand
ACACATATAATATACATTTATATAATTATGTTTTCTCCATTATAATTTGAGGCTTCTTAACTTTGAGTATTAAAATAAAACTAGAACTGTTGAATCTCTTGCAGTTCTTTAACAGGACTAGTTAAGTTTCTCCTGTTTCACAAGTTCAAATTAGTTGTTATTTGGAGTGCCTTTTATTATTAATTTTGTATGTAACTTTTTTTTTTTATTTATTTGGAGTGCTACTTTTTGTTTCCGTTTGAAAGCATGTCTTTAATTTACCTCAATATTTATTGATATAATCATATGTCATATAGCACATTTTCATGATTCAGTACTGTTTTTTTGTTTGTTTTTTGTAATAAAGTTCAGTACTATTCTACATGGAATGTTGTCTTTCTATTTCTTTTTTTTTTTTTGTTAATCCAGTATCCATTTTAAAAACTATCGGTTAATTAATCGGTTATTGGCAAGTACGGACCAACCTAGCTATCAGTATCGGTAAAATTCAATATAGGTCAACCTCTAATTGTGGGGACAGCCAGCAATTTGCCACCCTACACAGGCCAGCATGGAGAACTGACTCATTCGATGGACTACGGCTTTGAACTTGACTATAGTTCACACTTGCTTTTTGTAATCAAGCCCACACTTTTTTTTATAATGTTAGTGTGCCCAGGGGGGTTGACCAGCCAGTTGACCTTGGACCCCCAGAGGTTTTTTTCTCCCTACTTGGGAGTTTTTGGTTGTCATCTATCTTATGTTCTTTAATTTCTCCGACTTCCCTTTTCAATTTTTGAAATATTCTGTATGATGGTGACTCTGTTGGGAGGCAGAAATTTCTTAAATAAGATGTAGGCTTGCTTTGTAGGGATGAAACGATACCAACAACTCAAGTGTGATATCGCAATAAGTTCATGGTACGATATTTATCATGATTTCAAAAAATTAAGAAAAATTATGACTTGATGAAATGTCCTTAATTAAATAATAAATCAGCAGTTTTTTATTGGTATAAAATTTGTTTTTCCTTAACTTAAAGTGCTTCTGCTTTCCTTCTTTGATATGATAAAAGTAGCCAGCCATGACCTAAGCATGTGCAAAAATGAATTGCCTTTGACAATGAATGTCTGAACTATGTAGTATACAACACAATGTGAAGAATCTTGTGGTTATTTTTGACTTTTCCCTTAACAAGCAAATTACTGCCACTGTTAAGCGTAGCATTTTTTTCAGCTCAGAATTATTGCTACACTCAAGCCTCTTCTTTCATAAAAGGATTTTGAGAGAGTTATTCAAGTCTTAATTTCCTCCTGATTAACCTATTGCAATTCCTTCTATATAGCCATTCCTCAAACCTCCCAGTACTGCCTCCAGCTTGTGCAAAATGCTGCTATAAGACTTCTCACCAATGCCTCTTTACTGGCATCTCTGCATTGGCTTCTTATGAAATTTAGGATTGATTTTAAGGTTCTATTTTTTGTTGTAAAACCCAAAGGGTCTGGAACCAATATACCTTTCCAGTCTCCTTCACTGTAATTCCACTCCTCAGTCATTAGATCCACTAACCAAATGCTTTTGTCAATCCATAGACCAATCTAAAAAGCAAGAGTGATATGCATCTTCTGTTGCTGGCCCCAGATTGTTGAACAGCTTGCCACTCTAAATTCACCACATTCCATGTTCGCCAGCCTCCCCGCATTACCTCTTTAAAATTATGACTTAAAACTCACATTTAATCCTTAACATTTGGGCCTATTTGATGTTAACTTTAATGTTTTAATAGTTTCAGTAGTTTTAATTTCTATTGTTGATCTGTCTTCATTACTATTTTGAATTTTATTTCAAGTTGCCCTACATTTTTGCTGCATTTAACATCAAATTTTCCATTAAAATGTCTGTAAATAATTGTTTATTAAGTATGGAAGCACTCTGTGTATGTATGGTTTTAGGACATCTGCATTATTGTATGAGCACCTATGGACTACTTTTTTCTGGCCTGAAGGAAAGTAGCAGAAGGAAAATTGCACCATTACACCAAATCTCTCCAAATTCATTAAGGGTAATTCAAATCAACAAAAGTAATTATAGCAGGCTGAAATTTGAATGCCTGTTGTCAGCCATGTTTGATAAGTAGATGAACGTTCATTATATGATTTATTTCGCCTTTGACATCTGGCCATGAACACTCACACTAAATTTAATCTTATGTGCAACAGTTTCCAAGTTGTGAGGTATATTGAGTTATTGCTCCCCCTATTGGGTGATTTTTATGAAATTTGGACAGACATTTCTGAATGTCATATCTACTAGACATGGCAGGTTTAGTGAAAATTGAAATGAACTGGTCTGTAGCATCTGAACAATTACCCTGATCCAAATCCTACAGAAAAATTTGGTCCATGGTCTCAAGATGTTACAGATCAAACTTTTTGTGAACTGGATGAACAGTCTAGGACAAATTTTTAAAAAGTAGATTTTGCACATTTTGCAAATCAGTTAAAGATCTAAAAGATGGAGGTTGATGAGCAAATGATTTTCTGAGGTCAAGGAACGTGGGGGAAAAATTGCAGTAATATTTTACTTAAAAGCAATCATCATAATGCATTCATAAAGTATAAATGCGGCTATATTTATAAAAGCATAACATATTATGACCATGTTTATTATGCATTATGAATGCTCTATGAAGCTCTCACTTATATTGCAATATGGATGCCTCCATAATGCATTACAATACTCCAGATGCTCAGGTCCTTAGCAATGTGAATCCTGCGAGCCAGATCTCCCTGAGGGAAATGTAGGTATGTGTATTTGTTTCATTTTCACTCAGAAATATTTACAAGTAAGTGCTATAGTTATGCCTAATAGGACATTTTATTATTTTCCCAATGTATACATTTTGACCAACATTCAGTTAATAATTCAGATAATATATATAAAATATGACAGACTTCTTAGGATCTCTAGTGATTCTCTAAATGCATTTACTCACCTAATAGGTTCAGGCTTAAGGTGAAAATTAAGTGCTCTTGTTAGGACCTGCCCTGTGAATGGGGGCTTGCCAAGCTTTCGCTGAATGTCCAAATGTGCTGAGTTACAAAGTGCATGGACTCCTGTGTCAGTCCGACTGGAAATGCAAAAGGACACCTCATTGATTGGCTTCAACTTCCGTACTGCATTCTGTGTACCAAAAAATTGGGAAACAATATGTGAAGATTCATAGTAAACCAGATTATCACACACACTCCTGGTAGCTTATTAATTGTAGAGGGGGAAGTCTGTGATGGGGAGGTGAGTTGTGCTTTTGCAGGGCTGGTGTCAGGAGACCAGACTATTGTAATGCACAATATCTTTTTTTCTGGGTCCAATCCTAATATATAAATTGAGTATCTCCTGATACCAATATAATATGACAGGAAGGTAAAAGTGGGCTTGCTGCTGGCAAGTTTCTTTCAGATAACAGCCTAAATTGCCAAATAGTAAATACATAACAATAAGTAAAATTAGCTTGCAAGCAAGAAAAATTTGAACAGACAGAAAGTGCAAAATCCTAATTTTAGCACTGTATGAAGCATGCTTACCTTATTATTAGCTGTTACTTATTAACTATGTTTTTTTTTGTTTTTCGTCTTTTGAATTATTAATTACAGTGGTACCTCAGTTCTTAAATTCACTAGAGCTCAAATTTCTTGAAAGTCGAACAAACCAGTTTGACCTAGAACTCGATCTGAATATCAGAAGTCAAACCATGAACGCTGACCTAATATAAATTGTACGCGCGAGGAAAAAAATACAATGCAATACTTACTTGAATGCCTTCTTCACAGACTGGGCGATTAACCAAATAAAGCAGCACAACATTACAGTAACTAAAAATAAATAAACCACTAACTTATGTGTACTATTAGAGCATTTATGTCATTTATTTAAACTTTATTTTACCAGGTAAATTAACTGAAAAACAGTTCTCACTGCTTTACATGATATTCAGGGGAAATAGCAGATTACGCATCGGAATTGCCTGGGATACAAATGTCATGCGTGTAAGTAAACTCTTCAGCCAATAAGCGCAAAAGTGTGTCGTCACGGAGGTGGTTCCAGTTTGTGCAGCTGGGTGAGAGGTCGCAATGCATTGCTTAAGCCAACGCTGTAATTAAGTCGAACGCACCCAATGACCGTACTGGGGAAACAAATTGAAACGAGGACTTAATACAGAGGACTAATAACAACAACCAGAAACAGCTGATCACATGGGGATCCCACACGGAAGGAGCGGATGATTGGGGCAGGACAGGGGTAATGTTGGGATAAGATCTTTATCGTTTTGAAAGCCATTAAAAAAAAATGCTCTTCTTGTTTTATCCTGTTAATTTTGTGTTTAAATACTAAAAAAAAAATAATTTGTGTAATTTTGGGGAACCAATTAATTGGTATTCCATTATTACTTATGGGGAAAATTCGATCAGAACTTGGACTTTTTAGGATTCGATCTTGAGTCCGGAACGGATTCAGTTCAAGAACCGAGGTAGCACTGTATATTGTTTCAAAAGGAGACAATGAGAATCTTCATACAAGATGTACAATTTGAAAAAGCACATTTATTGATTTATTGATTATCAGCTATTTAAGCCTTACATACATACTTCCCAACCTAATCATTAAATATAACATAGAAGATACATTTGATAATTTTCTATACCCTTATTATCTTGGGAGGGATTTTTGGGAGATCACCCTACTGTGTCTGGGGCCCAAAATTTGGTGCTATGGCCCTACACAGCAGGGTCTTTTAAAAAATAAATCAACAGCTTGTTTTATTGTCACCAAGGGGCCAATTGAGAGCGAGAGTACTTATGGACCATATACACAGCATGAGTATCCCAGCTTTCACACAGCACGAGTGTCCCAGCTGTCTTAGTCCATTGTTGCCCCTTCCGGTTCTGAGTGAACGCTTGCGCGTCTGGCTGCTGCTGCTCCCTGGAGTTGTTTGCATTTGTTTGTTGTCTGACTGTGTTTAAATATTTTATGCAATGCCTGTGCAGGCATCTAAAGTCAGTACACTGTTTTATTCATTTTTAAATTTATTTTATTCATTTTGTTATTACTGGCTTTTTTATCGACTTATATGTGAACCGGGACTTACCAGATCAGATATGGATTAGTCTGATGATTACTGGGCTGCTGGCCCGCTAACCTGTTTACCGGTGCAGTAGCAGCCGGGATGTGTCAACTATGCCTAGGGGTCTACCAGAGCTAACTTTCGACTAACTATTCCCAATGCTATGACCTGTAGATCTACCGGAGAAATCTGTTACCACCCCAGTACTACAACCTGTGGATTTATGCTGCATTCCATTTGCCCTTGGAACTTGGATTCCGAGTTTCGAAGCCAGAACTGCGCTCCCGTTTCTCGGAGATCCGAGAAATATCTCAGACAACACAGAGGATCCTAAGTTCAGAATCCAAGCCCTTTATCAACAGAAGGGAATGTTTAAGCACTTTAAGTTATCCTGTTTAAGCACTACTTCTCATTTGTGGCTCATTAAATCGATCCCACACACTATACCGTCCAACTTATCTGTGGATGTGTTGCTACGGAGTTTTATACGTGAAGCACCGCGCGTAATGTGTTATCAAGTGATATTGCTAACAATGGCTACCAATTAACCGTTCCTGAATTGGATTTCATGATTAGCCGGATTATTTGTCGGATTTAAGATAGTTTGGGCTAATTGTAAGTGAACAAAGATAAAAGGCCATTTAAACTGAGATACCTTAAATATGACCTTAGGTTGTCTGGCTAACCTCAGAGGTTTTCCCCCTTTATTCTATAAGAAGTTTAATTGTTTTTTTTAACAGTTCTTGCCTTGTTGCCGTTAACTGCAGTATGTCACTACTGTTTAACTCTTTTTAAGAACATAAGTGCTAGAAATGGCACTACATAAACATAAATGAATTCAACAACATTGAAATGTCATTTGTTTCCATGTATATATAGGCCTCGAAATGCAGCACATTAAGAAATTTCAAAAACATTGAAGAAAACAAAAATAAACCAATTGCGTGGGGGCTACAGATACTGTGGAATCATCTACAGATATGTTCAATCTATCTTCCAGCAATACTTTATTTCCTTTCTTCGGAATCCTTACGCTAAATTACAGAGGAAAAAAGACGTCTGATAAAAGATGGGACTTCGGCAAGATCTCGCAAATTTTTTCCGTTACTATTAATAACTGCACTCTGTCCATTAAAGTGCAAACATAGAATTAAAGGTTTACGGTAAAAGCGTAAAAATCCATTTTTTCAACCATCGATTTTCCCCCTCCATGTCCATTCCAGAGCTCCGCTAATATTTAACTAATTAAGTCGATTTGTCTATTAATATTTTACCCCCAAATCACCGAAAATAATTAGTAACACATGTTCAGACTAACCTCCAAATGATTCTGAACCCCTTGGACTGGTTGGAAAGAAGGAGCCTTCATCACACCGCTGAAAAAAATGAAAATTATGCCACCTACTTAAGTGCACTTAAAGAGTTAGTACATTAGAATGCCACTCTTAAAGCAGTATTCGTCAGAGATATAACGTATTCAATTAGCTACGATAGCAAAAAAAGTTTTATAATTAAATAATTTAAAAACGTACCTATATCTGGTACCGAGATATTGAAAATAGATGAGATATCGAATTGTGTTCATGTCGAGACCGCATATACACATTCCACCACGAAAAATATTTTAGATATTGGATTTTTCGAAAGGTTTTAAATTTGACCGCCAAAAACAAATATTACAGTATCATGTATACTGTACGTGATCACTAAACTGGCAGCATATATGTGCACCATCTTCGCGTGCTGTTATGTGGACTGATGACGTTCGCCCTCGCGAGATTAACTGGTCGACCTGCGTGACCGTGGCCCAATCCTAATATCTACCCACGGCACGACACTCCGCCTTTATTTTGAGTCAAACTCCATGAGACATCATCCTCACAAGACACTATATGCACTTAAACTAATGGAAATAGTCATAAGAAAGATTTGAGACAGCTTTGCACTCGCAGCGCCTTTTTACATTCTTCTTTACCGGAAAGAGGAAATGCATTACGTAGTGATCTGACAAAATAAAAAGTAGTTTACTAGGTGAAGAGTAATATGGGCATTTCATTGAAATGAATAGACCTATAATAAAAAAAAAATCGAATTTAAGAGGGAATTACACGCGATCCGTAAGGTGCACCGAGACAATCTATATGTCAATCTGTCCGTCTAAATTTTGAGAAATACATGGCCAAGTTTAATCTGTCGGGTTTAACTCTTCTGCACATGCTCAGAAGCCTCTCTCTTTTATTTGAGTTGCAAAAGAGCGCTTAGGTGCAAAGCTCTACCATTGGCTGTTGCTATAACAATCGGGGCGGGGCGTTGGGCAAGCTGGGGTGGAGAAAATGTATTTCTTTTCTGTTTTTCCATTCTTCGCTTCTTCTTCCTATTCTGCAACCGTAGCTGTGTGCAAGAAGCCGACAGTACAGCTCTCACGGTTTTACTGGAAAATACTTGATTAACGTCTCTAATATAAATGACGTACGGCTTGGGAATTACTTCATTGAGTGAAAAGTAGCAGAGGCCAGGAGGCCCTCGGCTCGGAGCTCGAGGACTGCTTGTCTCCTGTTTTCTTTTTCTTGTGAGTACGGATCAAATTGTCACCGTCTAACGCTTGCGTCTCTAAATCAGACATGTTGCTGTTGTCCTTGCAGCGTGGATAGAAGTAATTTAAGAGTATTGATAGTTTTACATATTAGTGTTATCTTGAACGGAGATTGTGCTTCTTTACCAGCATATGAATGTGCGTTTCGCGCCGTAGATGAGCTGCACAGTTACATATTTTGATCAGAATAAAGCTGTGGTGGCCTCTGATTGATGCTATCTCTCAAAGCATGGAGCTTTTCTTTACTTTGTGTTATTGTTGTTATATACACACAGTCATTGTCAGGGTAAATTGTAATGTTTACATTATTGTAGCGATCTTTATTAAAAGATTAAAGTGCGGCACCGTAACCATTAACGGTTTATTATCATAAGTGACGTAAAGCAGTCATTTGTTTTATGAAGCGACTAATTTATCCAGTCAAAATGAATTAACATTTAGGACGGTAAGAGCTCATGTTGCAGGGTATGATATTTAAAATATCAAAATTGTCTTTCACAGGAAGTCGGTATTTATTTTCCAGATTTTAAAGTACAGTGTCTTACTACAAACGTTATTAAAAAAAAAAAAAAACCTACAACAGTTATTGGAAAGAAATTGTTTTAAAATGTTTTTGTTGCATGTGTATATTATTACAAAAATAATTTTTAAAATGCTGTTTAGTAAGAGTTTCATAAATGCATATTATGCTTAAAATTCTACAAATGTTAAAACAGATTTAGGCATTGAGGAAATTGAGATTTTGATATTTATAGATTTATAAAACACATTAACCAAGGTAATAAATGGTTATGGTGTTCCTCAAGTTTGTTTTAAATAACTGCAGTTAATGGAATGGCATTTTTAATGTCATTGAATTTATATTATATGTTATAATGAAACAAGAATATTCTTCCCCCAAAACAAATAGTTATTTCTGCAGATAAGTTACTGTTTTCTCTTTTGTGAGACCTTGGATAAAATGCCTAAGCATGGTCCCCTCCCATCACTTTCTGTTCCTATGTGTCTGTACTTGCTCTGTAAGGTTGTTATGTAAGGGATAATGTACAGGCAGCCGGTAGTTATCGCAGAAATAAGCCGCGACAGTGTGATCAGGACCCGACGCGAAGCGGAGTTCTTCCGCGAAACGATATAGTACCACGTGACTAACATTCAAACGTTAGTAAGACAATTTATAACATCTACATATGAATTTATAATAACGCCTGTATTTTATTTATTTACAAGTATTAAATTGCACATTTCCATTAATTGGGAACTGTGACATTGTAAATGTGGTCCCACATTTGGGGATTTTAAACATACAACTAGTACCGGCTATGCGTTATTACTTTGGAGCGGTTATTTGAAAAGAACGAATCTGCAAATGTCTCAACTGACTAATCAGAATCAAGCATTCCAGAGAGCCGTGTAATAACAAAGGTTAATCTCCTATCCACAAAGTAACAATGTATATTTCGAATATCCACTCTATTGCTGGTGCCATTTTCAATTTGTTTGTTGCTCAATTCGAATACAGTATTAAAGCCATATATGACATTATTGGTAAATATAAAATGTTTACACCTTATAAATCAGTAATATTCAGTATACATAACTTTAGCATCACAAACAATACATTATAGACAGCACAAACTTACCATATTGATTACAATCAGAGCTCTAATGGATGGGTAACTGAATGAAGCTATTTACACAAACAAGAACATAGTTATAATTTGAGACATTAAAATCCTGGAATTCTGTCTGACAAGGCGTTTACTTGTAGTGCAGGGTAGCACTGTGACTCAGTGACTCAATGGATAGTGCTGTAGCTCCACAAATTTAACACTGAATGCCATTTTGGGTACTGGTCTGTGTTCTTGTGATTTTTGTGGATTACCTTCGGATAATATATATAAAATTCGGATAAGGTGTCTAGGTTAATTGGTGTTGCTAAATTGCCTGGCATCCCACCCTGCCTCACTCGGTCAAAAGTTTTTATAAGGTATCAGTGATAACAGGCAGTTCTTACCCTAAATCAAACTCTTTGATTTTCTGTTTATGAATCAACATAAAAATTTTGTGTTTTTCTTAAAGGGGCCCAGTGAGTAGTATTGTTTCACATATCCAAGTTTATGGGTTTGAATCCCACCACTCTCTGAGTTTTACCAGTCTACTCCTGGGTCTCTGAATTGCCTGTCTGGGATGAACTGCATGAAATAAGTGGTTCATGGATGGATGGTTTTCTTACTGGAATGCTGAAGAGGTAATATCCCAGTCTCACCATGCATTGCTGAAGATTTTTGGCTATTGTGGGGGTTGTAACATGATTAGATACTTCAAAGCAATTCAGTTCCTGGGAAACCAAGGGTAGTCCATCTCATGCAGCTTGCCCCTCGCTAAAGACCAGGAACTAGAATAGTTAATAAATAATGTTTATAATGTGTGGTTACATTCCAAGTTATAAGCCTTGCTACCCTGATACAGAGAATCTGTTAGAAGATGGATATTGGGGCTTAGTCATATGGATTCCAAACTTTGATGCATAGCAGTTTGGGATTTGTATTCATATGATCTTAACTCCACTCACATCACAAAGTGACAGAGAGCATCCACTGCCCCTTTGGATTAAGGAAATTGCTCAGTGATGATATGAATGCTCAATAGCCATGAGATTTAAACCAATAATCTTCCAAACATGGGCACAGTCCCCTAACTAATTGAGTTACAAACCCCCACCACTTGAACTAGAAAGTTCTGTGTTATTTTCAATTACTTTAGTGTATGCGTAATGGTTACAATGTATATACACAGAAGAGTCAAAACAGTACAGGTGAACCTCGAAAAATTAGAATATTGTGCAAAAGTTAATTTATTTCAGTAATTCAACTTAAAAGGTGAAACTAATGTATGATATAGACTCATTACATGCAAAGTGATATATTTCAAGCCTTTACAGTGGTACCGCAGTTCTCGAACTTAATCCGTTCCGGACTCCGGATCGAATCCTAGAAAGTTCGACTTTTTCCCATAAGAAATAATGGAAAACCAATTAATTGGTTTGCGGCCCCCCAAAATTACACCTAAATGTTGTTTTTTTTTTTTTTTTTTAAACATTTAAACACATGGGGGCGGCATGGTGGTGCAGTGGTTAGCACTGTTGCCTCACACCTCTGGGACCCGGGTTCTGGTCTCATGTGTG
>JABFEA020000130.1:12880851-12892406 GCA_019775915.2 Cyphomyrus plagiostoma | reverse complement strand
TACGGTGCCCACTTATAATATGATTATTTGGGGCTTTCCGTTTCCCCCCACTTACATACTTAACTAACCTCCCTGTCGATTTCATCTAATAAGGCTTCAGGTATAGAAAGGGGTGATGCTCCGTCCATACCTGCTGATTCAGGTCTTTGATCTGAATTTGGTGTTTCTCTTGACCGATCTGCGTCGTCTGTCACACAGAAAAAAACAGAGAATACCTATTATTAGAATAAGTTATTTTAACATATAGTGTTTATCACAAGTTTAAAAGAAATAATAATACTCACTATATGGAGTTTTCCATCCGCACCATCTCTCGTAGAAAAAAAACCCAGGATAGCTCAGTCTCTAAAAATAATTTTTAAATGATAGTTATTTTAATGTATAGCGTTTATCATAAAACATGCATAAAACAAATAATATACTCACTCTATGCAAGTCCCATGTAGTTTTCTATTTCCAGTTGGGTAAGGCCTTAGATGATACTTGGGGTACTTTACCAGAGGAGGAAAACCTGCTCGGCGTAATAAGAATATCTGCGGATGGTTTTTCTTAGGATTCTTTAAAGAGAAATACACAGCCTGTCAAGTATTAGAATTTTCTCATTTTCTTAATTTTGTCTGTTTCGTGTATGTTTTTCTTTTAACTCGTGTTTCTACTTATGCCTGGACGGTATACTCGACCCGGGATGACCTACTAGGATGTAAATATATCAGAAAAAAACTAAACTTCAGACCGTGTTATTTACTGTGAGACAAAATGTCCAATTTAATGTGTGACCCCATGCAGTTTTACCCAGGATGATCTACTGGGATGTAAATAACGGCCGTATCAGAAAAACCAAAACTTCAAACCGTGTTATATACGGTGAGACAAAATGTCCAATTTGATGTGTGGCCAAATTACAGTTATCGGAAAAATCAAAACTTCAAACAAAATATACTGTAAGACAAAATGTCCAATATGATGTGTGGCCCAATTACAGTTATCAGAAAAAAACAAAACTTGAAACAAGAAAAAAAGGTGCTTTCAGAGACACACACACAGGCACACGGCCAAACTGCTGCAGAGGGAGGGGGTCAGACAGAGACTCACCCTCCCCTCACAGACACACGGCCAACCTGCTGCAGAGGGAGGGGGTCAGACACAGACTCACCCTCCCCTCACAGACACACGGCCAACCTGCTGCTGCTAAGTATTTATAGAACGATAGCGTCAGACCCACCTCCTCCTCCTCCTCCTCCTCCTCTCATTCTTAGCTCCAACTTTCTCATTTTCATACAGTTTCTTTCAGACTCTCTCAGAATCTCTGAGTCCTTTGCAGAATCTACAAGTACAACATTTAGACGCTGCGGACCCACCGGGACCTTCCCACAGTACCACACCAGACCCGGCGTACGCTCATGCTCCGTCAGGTAACTGACCCGCTCAGCTCCGCGCTCGGCACCGTCAGCCATCACCCTCGTAGCACTGGAGGGGTTATTCTGACGAAAACCCCACTCAAAACCATGTCCTCAAAATAAATATTATTATTAATTATTATTATTATTATTATTATTATTATTATTATTATTATTATTATTATTATTATTATTATTATTATTATTATAGGTGCAGTGGTTAGCACTGTTGCCTCACACCTCTTTGACCTGGGTTTGAGTCTCAGCTTGGGTTGCATGTGTGTGGAGTTTGCATGTTCTCCCTGTCACGATTCAGCGGCGGGCGTGCGAGGAAACAGGCAAGTCCAGCCGGTAGTGAAAGTAAAGAACACTCCCCGTGTCGTCCTGGGGTTTCCTCTGGGTACTCCAGTTTCCCCCCACAGTCCAATTACATGCTGAAGCTGATATTGGAGTTCCAATTTAAAATGCTAATTTAAAATGCTCCTGATATTGGAGACGTACCAGGAGCCCACGCAGCTGCTGTAGGACGGGTAATAAGATGTATAGAGGGGGTCTTAGTAATAATACGAGCGGCAGAATTTTGAAGTTATTGAAGCTTATGGGGGGATTTGTTGGTCAGACCAAATAGAATGGAATTGCAGTAGTCCAGGCGTTGAAGTGACTAAACTGTGAACAAAGATAGAGGTGGTATGGGGGGTGAGGGAAGGATGGAGACGATTAATATTGCGAAGACGGAAATATGTGGACCGAGTGATATTGTTAATATGAGATTGATATGATAATGTGCTGTGGAGGACGACACCCAGACTCTTAACCTGAGTGAAGGGGGAGACAGAAGAGTTATCGATTGTGATTGAAACACTGTCAGATTTAGAAATGATTGATTTGGTACCAACTAGAAGAAATTCAGTTTTTTCACTGTTAAGTTTGAGGAAATTAGATGAAAACCAAGATTTAAACTAATTAATGCATTCAGTAAGAGAGGGGGATGGTAGAATTGGGTTTACTAGAAAGATAGAGCTGAGTATCATCTGCGTAGCAATGAAAATTTATGTCGTATTTATGAAAAATATGTCCATTGGGGATGAGATAAATGAAAAGAAGTGGCCCCAGGACAGAGCCTTGGGGCACACCAGTGGTAACTGGAGAGGGCTGGAATGTAACTGATTTAAGTTGAACAAATTGAGTGTGGCCAGAGAGATAAGATTTAAACCAGTTTAAAGGAGGAGTTATACTGATAGATTAAATAACCCTGGTTTACAATGGTTTGCCGTTTTTCATGTTTTTTTTGGGTAACTATGGAAACCATGACTATGGTTTTATCATGGTTTCGCTACAGTTAAAACCTAGTATAATCTTGGCCATAAACCATGGCTTTTGTTTTGTTTTTTGTTTGATGTGGCCTGGCCCTTGTCCACACTTCCAGACAAAAGCCCGGATGGGCCTGTAAGGGCACATTTGCTGGGTCCTTTTTAAAACCATTGTAGTACCATCAAGTGTTATATGTAAACTATGGTAGTACCACAGCTACCATGAAGTGCTATGGATAAACCATGGTAGTACTATGGGTAGTACCGAGGTACCATAGTAAAACTATGGTTACTGCATAAAGACCATAGGAAACCATAGTGAATTTTCATAAGGGTTAATTCAGAGGTAAACCAGGGTGCAGAAACAGAAAAGGAACCAGATCTGGTTTTCATAGGAGCTAAACAGTTGAGATTGGTATTGAGATTATTGTTATAGTGAGAAACCAGATCATCAGTGGTGGAAACATTATGTATATTCAATACACTATCAATACCATAGGAAAGAATATATAGATTAATTTGCTTAATATTATGATACGAGATGATTCACGTAAGCTTAGTCATAGGAAGAGTAAGATTAATATTAAACAAAAGAAAAAATGATCAGTTATAGACAATACAATTGAAAGGGATGAGACCAGAGCAACAAACTAAATAAAAAATGTGACCTTTTCCATGAGTAGGAAAATTAATATGCTGCTGAAAACCAAAACTTTCCAGACAAGATGCAAAGTCTTTAGTGAGAGAATGAGTGATATTGTCCATGTGTATATTAAAATCACCCAGCAGTATTATGTTGGGTGAAAGAGTAGATAAGTACATAAGAAAATCAGGTAAATCATTTATAAAGTCCGAGTTGGATTAAGGGGGGTAGTAGACAGGCAATAATGGTGGGAATAGGTCCTGAAATTTGACACACAGTTGATTCAAAGAAGTAGTAGGCAGGAACAGTCATCGGCTGGACTTTCCATTTCTCACTATAGATTATTGTGAGACCTCCACAGCCAGAGCCACGAGGTTGACAGATGTAAACAAACCCCAGAGGAGTAGCCTCGTTGAGTTGTGAAAAGTCATTAGGCTGTTTCCAAGTCTCAGTCAAATATAGAAGGTCTAACTTACAGTTGATGAGGAGATCCTGGATGAGATACCCCTTGCTCGTAAGTGAACGGATGTTCAAAGTTGACAAGGATGTTGTCATGGTTGTTGGAGTTGTTAGCCGACCTGGCTAGGCTGGCTAATACCCCTTGGTTAACAACCCGGCCGGTGTTGCATTGAGTGCGTTGAGAGGTGGACCAATAGGATTTTATCAGTTGGGAGATGTCAGACTGAAAATGCCGGCGAGATCCCGATGAATGCACTTTCTAAGAGGTAGGAAAGTAATATCTGGATGAAGGAGCAACTCTGCCAGCAGAGGCTGCAACAAGTGAGATCAGAGCCGGAGAAACTCCTCTGCTGAATACTGAAAAAGTCCAGCACTAAGTCAATAGACGAGGAACAGGAGAGTCCAGACAAACGCAAACAAAACATAAATGCTGCCAGCCCACATCACTGTCGGAACCAAACAGCCCAGGTAAACACACCTGAGAGATCCTGTAGCCGAGACTGTGGTAAGCTAATCCTGGTCCACTTTCAAAGGCAATCACTGACGATAACAAAAGAGATTAGAGGAAAATGTCATAGACAAGAAAAACTACGGTCAGTAGTTACTATATTCAGAAAAAACAGTATAAATGACCGGAGAGTAGCAGCAGCAAGACGCGCCAGTATGTAGAACATTGTCATTGAAAAACATATGAAATCCGTCTATGAAATCCTCTTGCATGAAATATCCTCTTGACTTGTACCATGTTCAGAAAACCTCAGCAGTGCCGGCATCAAGGGTGGGTACTCGAAGGCACTGCCCCCCCAGCGAGTCGCCACACCTCCCCCGAAACGCGCCAGCACCCACCGCCACAGGCTCCAAAATATTAATTTTTATATCTACTTATTTTTCAGATATTAAGCGTGCAAACATTCACAAAACTAATAAAGAGCAGTTTCAAATATTTTTGTCATATTATAAATTCACTTGAAAGAATGTAAGGTAGTTGGTGCTGATTGGTTGTTGGTTTGGTGCACCATTTGACTTTTATGCGGAAAATATGATAAAATAGATTTTTCAGCTGCCAGCGGTCACATTAGGGTAGCAATTCATTCAACTGAGCAACCTCTTTTCATAAGGGTGTGTAATTCAAGAGAACGATTCATTCAACGGTAATATAGCAATAGATTTTGTTTGTTGAAAATCTATTATTTGTATGTTGAAAATATATTATCACTGTCATGCCCACGAGGGCAGGACCGAGCACTGGCAAACAATCAGTAGCTAATTTCTCCACTTCTTAAAGCTGTCCATGACCAGCTTCATTGAGAAGTATGGTTGCCATTGTTGTAATGTGCCATGCTAAGTGATTCTATGTCTCTTTTCTTCCCCGAACGCCCTGCCTGCTGTGTCCTGCCCTGCTGTTTCATCTGCCCTGCCTGTCTTAGTCCATTGCTTTCCACCCGCCTTCTCCTACCTGCCTGCTCCGTCCTGCCCTGCTTCACCACCGGCTCCGTGTGTCCCTTCCCCTCGTCGTCTTGTCCCATCATTCCATGTAGGACTGACTTTCCTGGAAATCGACCCTTTGCCTGCTCTACGATCACGATCTCGCCTGCTCCCCCTAACTTTCATTACTACCTGTTGGGATATTAAATCTGTTGCACACTGCGTCTCCTCTGTCGCGACCAGCCGCCACAATTCATTTTCCGCACGTCATTTTCACTTTCACCAGAAAGTGTGGCACTACCGTCCTAAACCAAACTCCACTCTTCATTTAAAAATTTTACTCGGACCAGAAGAAACTGAGAATAGGCCTATGTCTTCCAGTCTGACAGCATGTGGTGAAATCCTCAACAATTGATATATAGTCTTATAAAGTCTAATACAGAGGGAAAATTGGTGAATAATTTGCAGTCTTGGGAATCACAAAAAAAATGTGTGATAACTAACCCGAGTTTCTATCTTCCCTCCACAGCCATTGAACTACCTAGAATTTTCTCTTAGCTAATCATCCAGTTCTCCTTTCTGTCTTCTATAGGTTGTGTGACAACCAGTACCACACCAACACCAAGTACAACAGTTGGTATGTATCAGACTTCATCAGATCCTGTCACTAATTTCGATATCATCTGATTCAGTACATTTAGACCCAGATAAATGCTGTAAATTAATGTGAGGATGTAATCAAAAAACAAATTGCAGTGGTGTTTTAAGATGATGTGGGTGGGATATAGGGCTTTCAAAGGAACAAACAGGGACACTTGGGTTCGCTTCTAAAACTGCTTTATTACAAGTAATACAAAATATCCTTGCATTAAAATCAAGACCAAAATATTGGATCAAAAGCAATGCAAAATAATTCCGTATCACAAGTGATATCCAATAGTATTATAAATCATAAACAATAATCAAACTGCAAAGACAACTGATTATATGTATATTAGGATGGGGTGAAAATAATAAAAATTTCACAATTTCCAATAGTGCGGAAAAGTTGTTACTGAACCTCATTATTAAATGTGCAAAATATCTTTGAAATAGGTCAATGTTTTCAGGTTCGATCAAAGTTTTCACCTGTCACATCAATGGGTAATATACACTATCCATTATCTATACTCATCAGTGTTTTGCTTGTGCACTTTCACAACATGATGATCACTATAAAATACCAACATTCAGGTAACTCGGATTTTTACTGGGTATCAGCCATACACATATGTTACATCGCTCTGCAGCTGTACATGCATTACGATTAAGGCTCTGGATGCTGTGGGGCTGTCCTGGTTGACACACATCTGCAGCATCGCGTGGACATCGGGGCAATGCCTCTGGACTGGCAGACCGTGGTGGTGGTCCCCCTCTTTAAGAAGGGGGACCAGAGGGTGTGCTCCAACTATAGGGGGATCACACTTCTCAGCCTCCCTGGTAAGGTCTATTCGGGGGTTCTGGAGAGGAGGGTCTGCCGGATTGTCAAACCTCGGATACAGGAGGAGCAGTGTGGTTTTCGCCCCGGCAGTGGAACAGTGGACCAGCTTTATACTCTCCGCAGGGTTCTGGAGGGTTCATGGGAGTTTGCCCAACCAGTCTACATGTGTTTTGTGGACTTGGAAAGGGCTGTTCGGTCCCTGTATGACCGGTGCCAGAGTCTGGTCCGCATCGGCAGCAGTAAGTCGGATTTGTTTCCGGTGAGGGGTGGACTCCGCCAGGGCTGCCCTTTGCCACCGATTCTTTTCATAGTTTTTATGGATAGAATTTCTATGCGCAGCCATTGCATTGAGGGTGTCTGATTTGGTGACCTCAGGATTAGGTCTCTGCTGTTTGCAGATGATGTGGTTCTGTTGGCTTCATCAGACCGTGACCTTCAGCTCTTGCTGGGACAGTTCGCAGCCGAGTCTGAAGCGGCTGGCATGAGAATCAGCACCTCCAAATCCAAGACCATGGACCTTAGCTGGAAAAGGGTAGAATGCTCTCCCCGGTTCGGGGATGGGGTCCTCCGCCAAGTGGAGGAGTTTAAGTACCTTGGGGTCTTGTTCACGAGTGGGGGGACGATGGAGCGGGAGATCGACAAGCGGATTAGTGCGGCGTCTGCAGTGATGCGGATAGAGCTGCTACTCCTCCGTATTGAGAGGGGCCAGATGAGGTCGCTCGGGCATCTGATAAGGATGCCTCCTGGACGCCTCCCTGGTGAGGTGTTCCGGGCATGTCCCACTGGGAGGAGACCCTGGGGAAGACCCAGGACACACTGGAGGGACTATGTCTCTCAGCTGGCCTGGGAACGCCTCGGGATTCCCCCAGAGGTGCTGGATAAAGTGGCCAGGGAGAGGGAAGTCTGGGTTTCCCTACTGAGACTGCTGACCCCGCGACCCGACCTTGGATAAGCGGGAGAAAATGGATGGATGGATAGGATTTTATTGTTGCTACTTTTCTTGCATTTCAAACTGCCTTTCCAAAGTGATGGGTGTGATATTCCAGACTGATGGGCCATTGACAGTATGCAAACTGCTACAGGTGTGAAGACACCTATCTCATCAATATTCATTGTGAAGGCTACTGACTTTGAGAAAAAGAGTGTTACTCTAAAGTTCTAACACTTCAGTCATCAAACCACATAAAATTTCAATGTCTCTTTCACATATGTGTAGCCAACCCCTGTGTCTGTAAGCTTCAGAGCTCAAACGTCTTACCTAGAAATGTCTATAATGTGATTTTTTTACAATTTCTCAGCATGCCTGAAAATAGGTTTTCGAAAAGTATATGTTTAAAGTTGATTTTAACAAAAAATAGAATAACAACATTCTAAGTGGTCTCAGATTATTGGTGCTGAGTTTGTACTGAATAAAAGCACATGTAGCACTTTGGGATAAATCTTTTCTAGATAGGTGAAATATTCTAAAATGTCATGGCATGTCAGACTACCCCCAAAGTGGAAAAAAGGTCTCAGGGTGCAGAGGGTTAAAAAAGTAAGACTCTTATTCTATACTGCCATTACTGAAGTGTCTGGAATATATTAAGGCCTGGCTGTCTCATAATTTCTTCAAATGTAATGATAATGAGACAGAGGTGATGGTTTTTGGTAGCTCCACTGAGACCCCCAACCTGGACTTAGGCTCTTTGGCAAAATATATTAAGCCGATTGTCACTAATTTGGGGGTCAAGGTTGATGCTGACCTCAAAAATTTGACTGCCAAATCAGGGCCGTGGTCAAATCTAGCTTTTTTGAGTTGAGGAAATTGGGTAAAATAAAGCCAGTTCTTTCCAAGCAGCTTTTTGAGACAGTAATCCAAGCTTTTATTACCACTCAGCTCAATTACTGCAACTTCAAAGGGTGCAAAATGCTGCCCACCTTCTGACGGGCACACGGAAATATGATCACATTTCGCTTGTTTTATCAATGCTCCATTGGTTGCCTGTACATTTTAGGATTCAATTTTAACTTCTTTTATTTGCTTATAAAGCTCTTAATGGTCTTGCCCCTCCCCACTTCTTACACCATTACATACCATCCCGTTCTCTCTGGTCAACTGGCCAGCTGCTCCTGAGGGTGCCTATAACTAAGCATAAGCTTAGAGGGGGCCATGCTTTCACTGCTGCAGCTCCCAGAATGTGGAATGATCTGCCCTTGCATGTTAGACAGGCTTCTTCTCTGTCTGTTTTTAAATCTCGCCTGAAAACCCATCACTTTTCTTTGGCTTTAAATTCCTTATGAGATGTTGATTTTAGTTTATTTTTATTTGTTGGCATATTATCTTATTTGTATTATTTTATGAACTTTTATTTATTTGAATCAAAAATAACAAGACAAGTGTCCTTGAACAGAATAAGTATCCCAGGACAAGAATTCTTGGGACAAGATAAGTATGCTGACTCTTCTCATTAGAAACAAGTTATACAATTCAACCTTGAGAACAATATTATGAGTGAATCATGGACGATATGGACGCTGCATCTGAATTTCAGGATGATTAGTCCACACATGGTCAGAATCAATTCACACCTCAATCACCTCATATGTATGTCTAGTGGAGTTGAAGGTACTCCACCAAATTGTGAGTAGTGAAGCTGGACAATTACAACCTCCCAAATCATCACAGTGACAGGGGAAGTGTTACGATGAGTGGAACGCGGACCAGGGAAACAGGAGAAGGGAAGCAGAAGCGAGGTAAAATAAAAGGATTTAATTGGGGAACGCAAGGGCATCACAGGGAAAACACGAACAAGACACTTCACTACACTACACACGATACAATGACTGAACTAGGGAAACAAACTCTGACGTGGATTTAAATACATCGAACTAATACAGACAATCGGAAACAGCCGTGAAACACTAGGAATCAACATGAGGGTAACGAGGGGGGCGTGGCACAGGAGGATCGGGGTGTGACAGGAACATTCAACATTAATAAATTTATTATATATTAATCTCGGAGGAAATTGCTCACGTTGTTACTGCACAATCACATATAAACAATACAAGTATAAAAATAGGAATGAAGAATCATGGATATGACGAAATAACACTGTCTGTTGGTGCTAGAAAATTGTCATATTAGTGTCCGTTATTTGAGAAAGAGCCTCAGAAATTTGCATCTGTACCATCGGGGAAATTATAGTGAGCCTGAACGAGTAGTCAGTTTCATTATCAACCAACTGGGGAGTCCGGGACGTCTCCATGGTTACCGGGTGATGTTTGAACGATGTCAGCGGAAAAAAATAAGTTGTGATCTCGGGATAACGAAAAGAAAAAACTTTATGCATGTCCTCTACAGAGTTCCGTATGAAATATTCCCTTGTGTTTGTGTCATTTGTGTCATAAGTTGTTAAATGACACTTCTTTCTGTTTTGTGTATCTACTCCCACTGAAGTAAACTCATGTTCTCTGATTCATTCTGTTTCATTACATTAATGCAGCATGAATGAGGAGGCTTGCAGAACCTGATGCAATTGTTATTCTTCCTTCTGTAGTATCTCCCACACTCCTGTAGAAACAATGTGGATTGTCCAGTTATTTCACATTTGCCATATTATTTGTTAGTCCTTGAATTAACTGAAACTGAAACATTGGATATGCAGAATTTGAAAACATTGTCAACTAAGCAGACATTTAATTTTGTCTATGATTTCCTCGTGCTAGAAATCTCCTCGTGACTTGTATCACGTTCATACTCAGCCTGAGTATAAGCAGAATTTTACTTTGTTACACGTTCTAACACATTTCTTTCAGCAATTAACGTCTGATAATGTTCATAGCTAACCTGAATTTTTCTCTTCCCTCCATGACCCTTGAACTACCTAGATTTTCCTCTTAGCTAATCATCCATTTGTCCATTCTATCTTCTGCAGGTTGTCTGACAACCAGCACCACTCCAACAATAAGTACAGCAGTTGGTATGTATCACTCTTCATCAGATCCTGTCACTGATTCCCATAACATCCGAATCTGTACCTTTAGGATCAGGTTTACTAAAGAGTGAAGATTAGAGTGAGGACGCAATCCAAATAAAAGCACCAGTGGGAGTGGCCATTACTACACATGTTCTACTAAAATGCATAATCTTATGGAGACAGACACATTTCATTTAAATAATGAGACGCCCAATCTGCCAAGGGAAACGCAAAATCAATCATTTTATTTGGTGTTCAATAATGCCTAGTGTAAACCTTAATAAATAATGTTGCGTGATTCATTTAAAGAAACTTTCCCAAAATTTTGAGCTTTGAAGGACAACTCTTGCAAATGCATATGCAATATGCCCAGTCCCAAAATTAACTGTGTCAATACCTTTCCACCACTAGCTTTTCACTACGCGGCTTAAGTAAATCCCGAAAGCTCTTGTGTTATTTATGTGTCATTCACCAAAAGTGTAATAAATCTTACCCTAAACAATTATCAAATTGTGTGCATGCATAATTCAAGGACTTTTTTAGATAAGCAGCAATTTAATTTTATTTGCAGGAATGGCTACAGCCTGAAATACCCCCCGTGTTTGTGTAATTTTCTGACTTGTTAAGTAGCAATTTCTTGTCCTGTGTTATGTATGCTCAAGCAATGAACTAAACTCATGTTCTCTGATTCATTCCATTATCAGTCTGTTTCATACGGAAGCCCTGAAGGGCAAAACACACCAACAAATTTGAAAACACACCAGCAAATTCAAAAACACACCAACAAAAGCAAAAACACACCAGAAAATGCAAAAACATGCCAGCAAAAGCGAAAACACTACAACATTAACGGCACTGAAAACGGAAAGGGTATGTACCCAC
>JABFEA020000130.1:12861892-12875745 GCA_019775915.2 Cyphomyrus plagiostoma | reverse complement strand
GAGAATCTACCAATGGTCATGAAAATAAAGAAGACACATTGAATGAGGTGTGTCCAAACTTTTGGCCTGTACTGTATGTCTAAAATGCAGTTAAAATAATGAGGGGGGGGTGAGTGGCTAATCATCCCCCCTTCCCTCTGTGTGGTGCATTGTGATGTCTTTGGTGTGGTATCTAAAGTGTAGTTAAAAGAGTTGGGGGGTGAATAACTGATCACCCCCCATTACCTATGTGTAGTGTAGGTGGATGCGGGCTGGAGTAATAGGTGATAACGGCGCAGTGCATCAGGCAAGACACACCCGGCCAACATGCCCAGGGGCTCCCAGAGCGAAACCCTAGCCAGTCCCACATGGGAAGGGGTGCCCAGGAGGACACAGGCCCCCCCCGGCGCGGACGAACCCTGAACTCCACCCCTGCACCCGCATGGCCCTGGCCACCCGGGCTGGCGCTCCCTGCCCAGGCTGTCAGGTGCCCCCAGTCCCTCCACCCCTCCACCACGCCAACCCACAATCCCCAGTTTAGAAACCACAGACCCCTAGCCCCATGGAGCCACCGACGCCCACACCCCTCGGAGCCCCCCCACCACCCAAGGGACATAAGGAACGACAAAGTCATGACCCCGCACACCCAATAAGTGATGGAGTTATTGGCGACCACAGAGAATTGAAATTAGCCAACTGATTCTTGGAGGAAGCAGACATTTGCTCCATACTAATATGGTCCAACAAGAGACCCTTGTATTGATTAATACTGAAATTGTTTTTTGATTTCCAAATTATAAGAATAGTTTTCTTGGCGATGCACAAGGTGGTGAGAACCATTTGTGTTGAACTACCCTCCAGATCCATATCACATGCATCGCCTAGCAAGCATAATCTTTGGGAAGCCGGAATATTATACCATAAATATGTAGATAAGTCTTCGCATACCCTCTGCCAAAATATCTGAATAGCTGTGCATTCCCACATGGCGTGCATATAGTCATCCAGTGCATTTACCCGTGCAGTGAGGGCAGGTGTAGGATTCTATGAGGCCCATCTTCAACATTCTATGTGCTGTATAATGTGTTTTTTGGAGAATCTTGTATTGAGTTGTAGATTGGGTTTTTTGGTCATTCTAAAAGTGTTTAAGAATATTTGTGTCCAGATGTTCTGGTCTATACTAATCGATAAATCAATTGCACATTTTGAGGCTGGAAGAGATATTGAGTTGTTTAAATCTGATAGTGATCTGTATATTTTGGACAGTGTTTTAGGTGCATGGATTCTCAGTAGCTCAGTTACCTTTGTAGGTAATTGTAGATTTAATTCATTATGTCCATATTTAACCTGGATTATGGAATTAAGTTGCTGATACTCTAGAAACTTGCTTCTCTGAATACTGTACTGTGAAACAAGTTCTTGAAATGGAATAAATTTTCCACTTTGGATAATGTGCTCTAGATACCATATGCCTTTATCCTGCCATAAAGTGAAATTTAACATTTTCTTGTTCAGTAGGATGTCAGGATTGTTCCAGATGGGCGTTTGGAGATTTGTTTAATTTAAGAAAATCCCACCAGGCTGTCAGAGATGTTCTAATATTAATACTTAGGAAACATTTATGGTGTTTGATACTACAGCTGATAAATGGCAAATCGGAGATATCTAAATTATCACAGAACTCTTGTTCTACATTTAGCCAGAGTCTGTCTAGCGGGCTGGGATTAATCCATTTCAAAACATACTGTAATCTATCGACAAGAAAGTAATAATAAAAATTAGGCAAATCTAAACCTCCACATTGTTTAGTCTTTTGTAATGTTTTTATACTAATTCTTGGCGGTTTATCTCGCCATAAAAATTTGGAAATTTTAATGAATCGAACCAGGCAGAGGAGGGTTTATAGGGGATCATTGAGAACAAATAGTTAATTTTGGGTAGAACCATCATTTTAATAGTGACCGCCCTCCTAATGAGTGAAATGGGCAGGATTTTCCACCGTATAAGATCTTCTTCTATTGTTTTAAGAAGTGGAGTATAGTTTAAAAATTTTCAGGTCTGACAGCCTGGGGGGAATATTTATACTTAAATATTTCATATTTCGTGATTATAATGTAATAGTAGGAGCATTTTGAAAATCGCAGTTTATTGGCAGAACTGTGGATTTTGACCAGTTGATGGAATACTCAGAAATTGATGAAAATCTTTCTATGACTGAAATTGTGTGAGATAGGAAGGATTGAGAGTTCTGAAGGAAAATTAATAAATCATCTGCATAAAGACCGATCTTATGAAGCTCATTTTTCATTTGAATGCCTTTAATACCTCTGTTTTGTCTTATGCCAGCTGGCAGAAGTTCAATAAAAATAGCAAAGAGAGAAGGGGAAAGTGACATACAGCCCGTCCACGGTGATGACCGCTCGGGAATCTCCGTCTGTGAGACGCTTCCTGACGGGAAACAGGACTCGGCATCGCTCCAGGATCTCCTTAGGAAACTGGTCATTGACGCTGAAGTCCGTCCCGTTCAGTTCCCTGCCTCGGCTTTTTACCAGCTCCTTTTTGTTTAAAGTGCTCAAATTTTAACGCAATAGGTCGTGGTCTATGGCCATCAGGTCTTTTACCTCCAAGGTGGTGCACACAGTGGAAGGTGATGTTACTTGTGGTCTCTGCTGGAAGTTTGAGCTGTTTTGGATGAAGCTCTTCACCGTGGTTTCTGGATTCTCTTCCGCCGCTTCTGAGATACCTGACTTATTTTTCTCCTGATCTTGATATACTTAAGTATCAAGTATATCAAGTATTAATAAAAGTTGTTCTTGATATAACATATATTTTTTGCTTTCCTGATGTGATGTAGATAACTACCGTAACTGCCTGCTTCACTCTGCATGCCACAGCAACAGCACACAGGACTATGGTATTCAATCTTCCGGTTTGAACCCTATAACAAAGGTTAATTATGTATACATACACATACATGAAACTGAAAATGTACTTTTCTGTACCTTTTCCTTGTCACAAAAACCCAGTCCACCTCCAAAGAGGGTGATGTATAAAGGGCAGAGGTGAGATCAAGTCATTGTTTTGCAAGTCACAAGTAAGTCTCAAGTCTTTTCACTCAAGTCTCGAGTTAAGTCCCAAGTCAAGACATGCAAGTCTCGAGTCGAGTCCCATGTTCTAAACTTTGAATTTCGAGTCCTAAACAAGTCATTTGACCGAATATGTTATTTTATTACTAGGTAATAATAAATCATTTTCAGAAATTATAAATGCTTCTTAAAAGGTGTATTTATTTGACAGCAGCAAGTGCAACTGAACTTAATCAGAGAAAAAAAGGAGCGCTGAAGTTGCATTTCACAGTAAATATTAACCCAGTACAACAGCATTATTTTTGTTACTGTCCTTTTTAACCATACCCAACCTCATCTCATACTGAACCACTAAACCTCCACAGTGCGTGGAACTGTGTAATTTTCTAATTCAGGATTTATTAATTGCACAGTGTAATTTTAACATAAGAATATCAGAATTATACATAATTTTTCTTCTTGGTCAACAGCGACACCAAGTGGTCAAGCTAATGAACTTTGGGTGCTAAATCTGAAGTGAAATTACAAAAAAGAGTTAAGTTTTTTCAATAATGTTGCCAGGGTGCTAATTAAGGATAGATCATAGAGTATGCTATTTTTCACAATAGTATAATCAACATCAACCGAACTATTCTGTCATTGAAATAGAAACTTTTTATACGTTGTAATCGCTACAACAATTTTAAATACATTTATGTTCTACTGTCCTGCCTATTGTGGTGTATACGATCATAATCCAATCGTTTTTCTATCCTGAATATACAACCAAAACCACTGGTTGATGCATTGGCCCTTAACACCCTGAAGTCTGACACTCTGGTGATTGTGGAATGCTCTGATATTGTTGTCTATTTCAAAAAATTAAAAAAGTAATCAAAATCAAAAAAGTATTTTTCCTTGTCACACAACACAGCTGTGCACTGAACTCTCTAGGTCTTTGTGTTACATTGGCTTTTGCTTTCTCAGTGAAGCCAGCTATTTGTGGAGGATGTACAGTCATGGCCAAAAGTTTCGAGAATGACACAAATATTAATTTTTACAAAGTCTGCTGCCTCAGTTTTTATGGTGGTAATCTGTCCAGAATGTTATGAAGAGTGATTAGATGAATTGAAATTAATTACAAAGTCTCTCTAATGCCATGAAATATGACCTTTTTAATTACAAAAAACCCATTTCCACTGCATTTCAGCCCTGCCACAAAAGGACCTGCTGACATCATTTCAGCAATTCTCTCTTTAACACAGGTGAAAGTGTTGATGAGGATAAAGCTAGAGATCACTCTCATGCTGATTGAGTTAGATTAGCAGACTGGATGCTATAAAAGGACGGCAGTGCTTGAAATCATGGTCATTCCTCTGTTAACCATGGTTACCTGCAAGAAAACACTTGCAGTCATCATTGCTTTGCACACAAAGGGCTTCACAAGCATGAGTATTTCTGCTAGTAAGATTGCACCTAAATCAACTATTTATCAAATCATCAGAAACTTAAAAAAAGAGGTTCAATTGTTGGGCTTCAGGGCGCCCAAGAAACTCCAGCAAGCGCCAGGACCATCTCTTAAAGTTGATTCAGCTGTAGGATCAGGGCACCACCAGTGCAGAGCTCGCTCAGGAATGGCAGCAGGCAGGTGTTAGAGCATCTGCATGCACAGTGAGGCGAAGACTTTTGGAGGATGGGCTGGTGTGAAGAAGGGCAGCAAAGAAGCCAGTTCTCTCCAAGAAAAACATCAGGGACAGTCGGATATTCTGCAAAGGTTACAAGGATTGGAGTGCTGAGGACTGGGGTAAAGTCATTTTCTCTGATGAATCACCTTTCAAATTGTTTGGGCATCTGGAGAAAATATTGTCTGGAGAAGAAAAGGTGAGCGCTACCATCAGTCCTGTGTCATGCCAACAGTAAAGCATCCTGAGACTATTCATGTGTGGGGTTGCGTCTCAGCCAATAGAGTTAGATCACTCACAATTTTGCCTAAGAACACAGCCATGAATAAAGAATGGTACCAAAACATCCTCCAAGAGCAACTTCTCCCAACCAGCCAAGAACAATCTGATGATGAACAATGCCTTTTCCATGATGATAGAACACTGAGTCATAAGACAAAAGTGATAATTAAGTGGCTAACAGAACAAAACATTGACAGTCAGGATGCCCAGAAGTTGATTGACAGCATGCCAGGGTGAATTGCCGCAGTCTTGAAAAAGAAGGGCCAACACTGCAAATGTTGACTCTTTGCATAAACTTAATGTAATTGTCAATTGAAACCTTTGACCCTTATGAAATGCTTGGAATTATACTGCAAAATACCACAGAAAAATCTGATAAAAAGGTCTACAAACACTGAAGCAGAAAACTTTGTGAAAACCAATACTTGTCACTCTCAAAATTTTGGCAACAACTGTATGTGTTTGTGGCTGTCCAAGAAATGCAAAGACGGTTTTCTGTACCACTTCATTGTTTTATATTTCTTGGCTCTGCTCCCCTGCATCCCCAGTATAGGCAGTGTGGATCATGGAGCAGACAGAAACTTCCCTTGTGTCCATCCATTTCACAAACACCAAAGGACCATCCCTGATCCACCTGATAGCTCCTTTGCCGGACTTCTTGTTCAGTCCATTTGTGTTTGAAATTTGAATTTTTTGGTTCTGTTTTTTTGATATCAGATTGTTTTTTTCACTTTCAAATCGTATTTTTTCAGTTATAGACTTTTAGCTCTAATTTGCCATAGGGGCATGGTATCAGCTGTGAGGCCCGTGGAATAATGAATGACACCATAACACAGTAGGCTGTGGACCTCCGTCATTGCCTTAAGCCATAACTATATCCATCCATCCATCCATCCATTTTCTGAAAGCGCTTATTCTATTCAGGGTTGCAGGGGGTCTGGAGTCTATCCCAGAGGCTACAGGCACAAGACCGGGAACAACTCAAGATCAGGTGCCAACCCATCGCAGGGCACAATAATACGCCAGTCACTCTTGCACACCAATTAGCTTCAGCATATTTTTCTCTGGGAAACCAGAGAATCCGGAGGACACCCCACAATAACTCAAACCCAGGTGTAACGCGACAGTGCGAACCACCGCTACCCCTGCATAACTATATATTAGATTTTTTGTTCAATAACATGTATGTTACTTAGTAGTGACATCCATAAATCCAAACCCCATTTGAAAGCTTTTGAGACTGACACATTATCTAACAGGATCTTTCAGATTTGAATTGCCAAATAGACTTTAAGCACAATCAGAATTGTGTGTGCCCAAACTTTTTTTATAGTGAGAGCTACTTTTACAATGAAAATGCTCTGGCAAGCTACCAAATCGCGATGGCATATTTGGTCGGGGCTGATCTACCTGGAAAACTGCCCACGGGTCAGGTACCCCTGCATTAGAGTAACTTCAACTCAAATATGTTGGACCCATTCAGTTGCCCCTGATTGTGCCAAAAGTCTATTCAACAGAAGGTTTTACCTGAATGTTACAAGAACTGCAAATGTGCGGATACCAAGAACCCATTTGAACAGCCTTTGGATTTATGGATGTCACTACTACATTTTCAACATATCAATGAACAAAAGATGTAAAATATATTGTTTTGCGTTTGGTATGTAGCACAAGTTGATACCGAAGGAATTGAGGTGGGTCCTCAACCTACCATGTTAGGCTGTCACTCATTACTCCACGGCCTTCTCATTTGACGCCATACTGCTACACCAAATCAGGGTCAAAAGTCTGAAACTGAAAAAATACAATCTGAAGGTAAAAATAGATCAGGAACTGAAAACAAAAAAACCTCAAATATCAAAATGTGCACAAAACTGAAAAATGAAAATTAACGTAAAATCCAGAACTGAATCAAAAGTATTTTTAAACTGAAAAAACCTTGACTTATTTTTTAGTTTGAATAGATTGTTGTCTTTTTTAAAGTTCATCAAAAACACCAAAACCAGTTTCAATTCCTTTTTGCAAATTAACAAGACTAGTGGCCCTAATTTAGCTCCATACAGTTGAAGCCAACTCTTTGCTTCAGAATCTGTTTACATCTCTTCCTGTAATCAATGCCATTGAGTACTGGAGTTGAGGACCACCGTTTTATTATTGGCTGATGGAGAGACTATCCCAAAAACCCGCACACACACCGGCCCTCCATGGAACAGGTTCCCCACCCCTGGTCTAGGTGAAGATGAAGGTGAGTTTTTTTTTTTTCTAAAAATTATGTTAAATTGATAGTTCAGAAATGTGTTCCCCGTCATACCTGGTTAGTATTAAAATAGTCATGAAATGTAATATAGCCTATATTCACCTGCTAAAAACCCTAATGTTGGAAAATAGCTAATTAGCATTCTACAATGACAAAAACAATGGCAATGTTACAGGGTCACATTTTATCCTCTTGTAAAACAAACACTGGTTAAAAACAACATTAGATGCTACTACCATCCCACTCAGTTGGTTGAAAAAAGGTAACCCAGATTGTTCTTCCCATCTCCTTTGAGTTCATGGTAGAATTGTCCATATATTTTATGTAAGGGATATTGTACAGGCAGCCGGTAGTTATCGCAGAAATAAGCCCCGACAGTGTGATCAGGACCCGACGCGAAGCGGATGTGTTCATGTGGTATTTGATTAAAATAGCTCACAGGGAAAACGAAAATAGAACAGTTAAATCTCAGCACAAAAAACGACTCAGAAGACTGTAAAGGAGACAGGCATGGAGAAGAAGAATTTTGAAGCAACATGACAAACTGATCAGGCAACATCTGATGCTGCTAGCTATGCTAGGGGTACTTCAGCTCTCACCTGAAAGGTAAGTATTACATATATGCATACTGGCTGTTTCTCGTATTACCACTATCAACATGCTAATTAACAGAATTTTAAAAACTATACATTAAACATAAGCTATTTCTGGTTTTATTCTTTTTTGTCAAACAGGCATATTAGGTTTGCTAAAATGCTAATTCTATGTCAACAGATTATGCTGGACAAAACTTAGGTCTCGCATCTGGTGGGAGAGCACAAGTGCTTGGACTGACACTGACTGGCGTCAGAATTTCAGAATGGGGAAGGAAACATTCCTTTACCTCTGCCAGAAGTTGAGACCTTACCTTCAGCGGCACAGAACTCGGTATCGGATACCTTTAACTGTGGAGCACCGTGTTGCTGTTACATTATGGAAGCTCTCTACAAACCTAGAATATCGTTCAATCTCACACCTTTTTGGTATAGGCCTCTCCACTGCCTGCATGATAGTCCATGAAACAGTCTCTACCATTGTATATGCACTAAAATCACGCTTCATCAAAGTCCCAAGAGGAACTGATTTGAGGAACATTATTAATGGATTTAGTGATAGATGGGGTTTTCCTCAGTGTGCTGGGGCTATTGATGGCACACATGTGCCCATCATAGACCCACACACACAAAAAGCAGATTATTACAACCGTAAGGGCCATTATTCAATAATACTGCAGGCTGTAGCGGACCATAAACTACAATTTTAAATGTAGGTTGGCCTGGGAAAGTACATGATGCGAGAGTGTTTGCAAACTCTACACTTTTCCAGAGAGGCCAGTCTGGAACACTTTTCCCACCATGGACTGAGGAATTCCAGGGGGTTACTGTTCCCATATCAATAATAGGCGATACCGCTTATCCACTGCTGGCATGGGTCCAGAAACCATATCCTGAAGCACAGGGCATAACACAACATCAGCGGCAGTTTAATTACAAATTAATTACAAATTTTCGGAAGACTTAAAGCTCGCTGGTGTTGCTTACTTAAAAGAAATGATCACAACATCAAGATCATTAATCAGGTAGTGACAGCTGTGCATATTGCACAACATATGTGAGAGCAGAGGGGAAGAATTGGAGTCACATCTTCTAGAAAATGTGGCTGAGGAAAGAGAGATGGACATGGAAGAGGAAGGACCTACACTTGACCATGGCATTGGACAGGACACTCGCAAGGCATTGACTCTATATTTTGCTCAGGTCTGAAACAATAATGGCTGTACCAACTCTGCCTTTTTGTCAATGGGTTTAAATACAGTGTGAAATTAGACATTTTTTAAATATACAATTTCTTGTTTTTTTAAGCAGTTATACCATCCCTGTACTTCAGGCTGTTAACATCTGTGCAGTTGATTTATCTACTATTGGATTGAATAAAAACCTTCAAAATATTCTTTTAACGTACTTTATTGATACACTGTAATGTGTACAACAAAAACCAATATAGACATTTTTACTTCTGTTACAACACAGAGTTGCCTTAACAGTAAACAGCAAGTAGGCACATAGCCATAAAAAGGTAGGAAATCAGGCGATAAACTAAAGCCACTGAGCCAAACTAAGCCAAAACAAAAATAGTGCATTGTTCATAAAACAACAAAAATTGTTTGGTCACAGTCTTTATAACTGTAAGCCACCCATGTTTACACATGAAAGAAAAAAAAGTACACTGTTCGTTAAAACGAATAAACAAAAAATAAATATATGTAATTTGTTAATCAGTCATTAGGTCACTAAAGCAAAATGCTTCCTTCACAGAACAATGGAACATGAAAACCTCAAACTAATGGTCTTTTGTTTGTATGGCTGAAATGTGCATTTAGTATAACTTATTTAGTTCATGGAAGACAGATGAGAGTGGCTGGTCATCAGTAGGTCCACTGGGTGCAAACATGTGCTGAGCGTAGCCTGACGCCCTGGTGTTTGACCGTTGTGGTGGGGTAAGAGTGTGAAATGATGGCTCTTCCTGTAGAGAGCTGTGGGAGACTGTTTGGTCAGGGTATGGTGGTGCATACAAACCTGGTGCACTGTGTGCAGCAACAGTGCTCATCACTTGGGTGATCATGCGCATAATGGCCTGGTCACTCTCCATCTGAGCTTGTCGCCCACCATCTTTCTTCCATTTCCATTTGGAGCTTATAGCGCTCATGCTCTAATTCCATCTCTCTGCAAATGCGCTCATGGTCTCGTCGTTGTTGCTCTAACACGGATGTCATTACAGTGGTTATCTCTTTCACAATGCTCTTCTTGACAGTGCCAGCTTTTTGACTACCAGGAGTATGGGTTATAGTTTTGGATGTAGGAGGTGGTTTGCTCCTCACTTCACCTGGAGAATCTGACGTGTTGGAGGTGCTTCCTGCCCTGTCTCCATCTTCGGGAGAGTTGCTGCTCAAATCACCAGCACTACTCTCCATGCCTGAAGTAGAAAGATACATGTTACTGTATGACTAACCAATAGACATTTTTTGCATTTGTCATTAACACACCCATTAAACAGAATGTGTTAGTGATTGTAGGCTATGCGTGTGTGTGTGTGTGTGTGTCAGAGAGTAAGAGTTGGGTTGAGAAACTCTAGATTTAATATAACTTACTTTCATCAGCATGATCACCAACACTCCCAGCTTCTATGACATTTTTTGGATTGGCACAGGCACTTCCACAAACAATACTGCCCAGTTGTTCGTAAAAGGGACATGTGTCTTTAATGTCTCCAGATTCTCCACTTCGTCTTATTTTGTCACGTGTAGCAAAGTACTTTTGACGCATTTTTTTTACTTTGACACGGCACTGAAGTGCGGTACTTGGAAATCCTCTAGCATTCATGTGAGCTGCAAACTGCAAGAATACCTTTGCATTCCTGTGTGTTGAAGACAGTTGATGTTTAATATTTTCTTCGTTCCATATTTCAAGAAGTGCTGTAGTCTCCTCATCTGACCACACCACTCCTCGTCCAACACCAGCGGGCATTGTTTTGCACTGTTTATCAGAAATCCCGGGGCAATACCACGTGATTTGTCTACGGCAAGGCCAGAGGGCAAAAAAACTATTGAAGCAAACCAGGAACGCTTTGTGTTCATAATGCAGAAATTAAGCGAACTGTGACGCGGACTTAACACGAACTGAACTGAGACCACCTCCCGAGTTGGTCTCAGTTCGGTTCGTTTCAGAGGGGTCTGAGTTCATTTGGAGTGTTCACATATAGGCACAAAATGCTGACTAATCGATCTCAGTTCGTTTAAAGTGTTGAAAGGGACCAAGTGTGAAAACACCCTAAAAGTTGTATACTTGCCTTCTGACACTTTCATTCATTTAATCCCAGATCCTACTAATGCAGATACTTGCACCACAATTCCAGTAACACCCCCTTGTCCCTCCACCACCTCTTCACAGGGACCAAATGATTCAACATCCATCGACTTGCTTAGCAGCAGTGATGTTGTTATGTTGACATCATGTTCCGAGTCTCGTTCCTGCTCTTGGCCTCAAACCTTTGTCATACCACGCTTTTCATATTGTGCAGAGATGCAGCTCCAGAAGGGAAATGTTGAATTCAATGGGAATGGAACTCTCCTCTTACTACAAAGGTTAGATCAGATATTCTCAAAGGCCTTTCAGAAAAAATTATTACTGTAAGTACACGGCATACCCAAAGGATGATCAAATTGAAGAAGTTGCTAAGGCCTTGATAAAGACACACCCATGCTTGTATGAAAAAGGAACTAGCACTGGGTATTATGGCTGGAAGCACTGTATAAAGATCAAGATGATGAACTTCCGCGCAAAGCTTGGTCGAGTTGGACACCCAGAAGTCATTATCAACTCCTTTAAGAACAAAAGAAAAGGCCAGGGTAAACCAGTTGCAAATATAAAGAAGCCTCGGAAAGCAGAGGTTAATTTCCCAGCCATCCAAGAGATCAAACCACAGGCAGCCTAGAGATGGAAAGGGTTGCACAGAGGTAAAAAAAAAGAAATAATGAGGCACTGATCAAAGAAAAGATGCATAGAACTTTCTCCTACAGAAGACAAGAAGTTCTCCAGGAGCCAGTAGTTTCAGCGTTTCGAAACAGATGGCCTGCTCTGTTTGAAGTTGGTGAAGTAAGTTTAGTAGCTTTCACATTTTCATTACCAGCTTATTTCAGATTTCTGGGTTACAGCTATCTGGTACCCATTTCCCGTGACGGGAAGAGTGACACCCTGGACAAGGCACAAACACATCATAGGGTACAAATACAGATAGACAAGTTCAACAGCTGCACATCATACACACAGACACAATTTCACATAGTCAATGCACCTGATCTCTATGTATGTAGACCTGAGACTGTGGGAGAAAATATGCGATGAGGAAACAGCAGTACCCAGAGTAAAGCTACACAAGCATATGGAAATTCTACCCAAATGGGATTTCATTCAGCAACTGCAATGAGTGGCATGAGTGCTAACACTTACACAAATATGCTGTCCAGTTTAGTTAGTGAATAGATTGAAATGTCGGTGCCAATCTTGATGCTAATTATGTTCAATGTTAAACGTAATATTTAAAATAAAGTATGTCTTTTCTCTCCTGTAGATCAACATCAGGTAAAATCAGGAAGTCAGGTAAAACGGGTATTTATTCGAGGCAGCAACACGGGGTAGCACAACAGCAAACATCAGTGAACATCAATGACAAGTCTGGGGAAGACTGATTCAGACGAGGACTAAATAAACAGGACTAGCTGGTACTAACAAGAGACAGGTGAGAACAATCCAGTAGAAACACGGGGTAGCGAGGTGGGCTTGGCACACACGAGGATCGTTCGGAGCAGGGCGTGACAGTTACAAACATTTCTAACATTTTCCTGGTTTCTAGAGACAGGTTATTACTGCTGTATACATTTTAATTCAGCATTACTTAACTGACTGAATGTCTGTATTAAAATGAAGATATAAATCTCAAACGTGACTGTATCCTGAAGAGCATAAGTATCTACCTCAATGAAGACATGGATACAATTGTCAAAGAATCAATGGTAAGGATCAAAGAATTTTACTAAATCATAGGATGCCAGACCAAGACGATGCCTCCTAATTATTTAAAATGCAAGAAAGCTGAAGTTCTCTTGAAGAAAATGATATATAACACTTGTTTCTGAGTGATAAAATGACTTTACAGTTTAATTTTTTATGTAGGATGTTCCAATACCAAAATTAGTGTGAAATTTTCGAATGACTTCAAAGGGTTAAATATAAAATAGCACTGTCCATTGTTTTATGTCTTGTTTCATAATTTACCAAAGTATTGTAGGAATTATTAGCTCAGGTCATTTTTAATATCTCCACAAAAATGTTAAATTAATTAGACTTTAATTAATTATCATTTAATGACGATTATTGCCCAATTGTTATGCCGAATGGTTGATTTCTCCAAACTCCATTGCGATATCCCCGTGAGTCTGTTAAGGTGAGACTTAAATGGGATTCACTAATTAACAGTATCCCTTAAAGTAACCTGGTTAGAAAGCTGGTCCAGCAAGCTGCGTCACCAGGTAATGTAAACTATCTGTAGCGATGCTCCCCTCACAGCCAACGAGAGAGAGTCTCGCGATATTTCAGGCGAGTTTGAGGTTTCAGAGCGTGTAGCAAGTTCGCACAGAGGCAGGGACTATAATGAGCACTCAATGAACGGAGGCTGAAGTTGTGTAAAAGACATGCATTTATTCCTAGGTAACGCTACAACTAACATAAGACAGACATTACACCTAACACAAACAATAAACATGAACTAGAAACAAAGAATGTAATCATGGAAATGAAATGACCGGATTTAAATGAGTAAACTTAAACGGGAAATACTGTTCTGCAAACAAGCAAAGTTTGTGGAAACACGACCCTACAGTCTTATAGTAAGTTAAAGGAACAGCTTAGGTTGTTACAATAAGAGGAAGTTGGTTTACTTGGTTGCAGAGAAAGGGGGGGGTCTTGGCAGTTGGTTGCAGAGTGGATGAGCTGA
>JABFEA020000130.1:12799011-12811861 GCA_019775915.2 Cyphomyrus plagiostoma | reverse complement strand
CTGCAAACACTGGGAAGAAAATTAGGAAAATGTTCCATAATTCCTGGGGGGCTAATAATTTTGGCCTTAACTGTATACCAGAGCAGTAACAAGAGGTCATCACATACCTATGTCCAGCACCCTCCTGTGCAGTGTGGCGGTATAGAGAAAAGCCTCATCTTTGCAAGAACGGGTCACTGCACCCACCAGCTCAGAGTTGGTAGCCAGGATGCGAGCATTCTCCTCTGACAGGTTGACGCCTGCCATGGATGCCACGTCATTGATGTCATCATCATCCCTGGATGAGAGACAGTCAAATCGTCTGAAGGTAATCCTGACCTAGACCGCTGTCTCCAAGAGAGATCATAGATGACAGTGCTGCTTGTATAGTTGAAATATGTGCTTAACAGCTGTGCAACTTTCAGAGCTTTTAAAAATTATTTACATGAAATAGTTGCATCCTACATCAAAATCACTTAAAGCATATAAAGTTGTAAATTTAAGCATTTAAAATAATGCTAAATCAAGCAGATGAAAAAAATGTATAGTTACTCACAACATACACAAAATACACCCATTTTGACAATTCTCACAGTTAAGGCAGAGAACGCTGGAGGTGCCAGAGTTACTACAGAAACACAGGCCCCCACTCCAATAAACAGGTTTCCCACGGCAACCAACCTGAAGGTGCCTCCCCCGGCATCTTTGGGCTTGTTCTTCTGTGTGGCAGACAGCGCTGCCATAGGGGGCGTTGGGCCCCTTGCCCCCACTGACACACTAGATTTCACCAAGGGAGCTGGGAGGAGAGAAGCCGTGGAGAGCATGGTGAGAGTATTTCACTCGCTTCCATAACTGGTTACTTCAGAAGAACAAATGAAAGCTGCTGCTACATTTTGGTTTCATGCACTAGAACTGAAAAAATGGCATCAGCTTGAACCACAGTGTAATTAGTTTTATATAAGCACTGGTATCAGAGGGGGGCCGGGAGTCTCGGCCCTCCGTCCCTCACACTATCAGTGCACCCCTGCTTCCCGGGTGTCATTATGATGCACGAGCACAGCGACTGTGGGAAGAGGCAGGAAGCAGCACCCCACACATCAATGTCTCTCCTGAGAGCAGGTAGCTGTCTGGCAGGTTAAGGCCAGGTTATGTCCCCCTGAGCTGTAGTGCCAGGTGCTGGGCTCACACTGAGGTGTCTGCTCCACACAGCCCAGCTCAGAGGGAGCAGGAGGAGGTCAGCGTCACTAGGAGGGACCGTGGGGGAGGGAAGCTTCTTCCATTTTACGCTGAGTGACTTTATGATTGTGCGCAAAAGTTAATTTTTCACCTGCATTAGTCAGAGCTAGTAGGATATATAATAATGCAACTTTATAAAATGAGATCTGATAAGGTGTCAGAAAATGCATTGATGATCATGAACGTTCATGAATGCATTGCAGTGTTTCCCCTAGGTTTACAGCTTGGGGGGGGCATGGACACCGACAGGATTCATGGTGCTCATGTGTTATGCAGTGACAGCAGTCAAAAAAATGCAGATATTTTTTTCTGCTTTTCAGGTGGTTGACACGACACATTTTCCAACACATGCTCTGTCCGCTGGGGGGAGTGTGCTCATCTGTGTGTGCATGCGCACGTGTCTGTGGGCGCGCATCGGGGTGGAACTCCGCCATGCGCGATACAGAGAGTAGAGGATAATTGTAACCATGCGACTGTTACAGCTGTTCTGTAAATAAGATAAATAACAAAAGGCTATATAGTTTGTTTAATAAAAGGACGATGTATAGACCTGTTCTATAGGAAAGGTAACCTTAAATGACTTCTGTTGTGATCTGGCACTATATAGAAAATAAAATTAACTTGAACTTCAAGGGGGGGCAGGAGGTGCTGTTGGGGTGATGGGACGCCCCCCTAATATAATGTTAGGGGAAACACTGCATTGAATCAGAATAACTGTCCAACTAATCTTAATATCTAACTGTATAGATAATGCAATAAGAAATATACAAGCTGAATACACAGGGTCCGCATCTGCGGGTTCAAACTGCAGATCACAAAGTATTTGGGGAAAAAATACCAGAAAGTTCCAAAAAGCAAAACTTGAATTTGCGTACAAAGCACTACACTTAATCCACATGAACGAAGTGAGAATGAAGCGAGAGGGACACAGAGAGAACAAGAGAATGTGTAATTATATTTTCCATATGAACTACAGTGTTTCTATCTGTGCTGAACGTGTACAGACTTTTTTCTTGTCATTATTCTATAAACAATACAGTATAAAAGCATTCACCCTGTAGTAGATATTAAGAGCAATACAGAGACGGTTTAAAGTACACTGGAGGATGTGCGTAGGTTATATGCAAATAGAACCCAGTATCTTATACAAGAGACTTGAGCATCTATGGATTTTAGTATCCGTGGGGTGGTCCTTTAACCGGTCCCCTGTGGATGCTGAGGAATAAATGTAGCATTTTGGTATTTCGGCCCTGTTTTTGTCTATCAAGCTGTGACAGTGTTGTAGTACTTACACTGCAGAAACACAGGACAGTGTGTAACAGGGGGGCGGATATGAGGTTCATAAACACGCACAGGGCACACACACTGACCTGTGTGCAGTGGCTTCACCTGCACCTGGGGTTGTCCCAGCATGATCCGACCGTGGGGCTGCCGGAGGGTCACCATGGGCGACACCATGGGAGTCTGGGTTATGGTGACCTGCGGAGGGCGCACCATCGCCGTCTGCTGCTGCTGGGATTGATGCAGAACCTACAGTGGTGGGGTCACAAGACTGTCAACCAATCACAGGGACACAAACACACCTCATCAGGTGGCAGTTAAAAAAATGTATGGAGGAAAGTAAATGTTTGAGATGAACAGCAGTACAAATATGTCACCCATGGTGGTCTTTAATGTACAGTGGTACCTCGGTTCTCAAATTTAATCCATTCCGGACTCCAGACCGAATCCTAAAAAGTTCGAGTTCTGATCGAATCTTTTCCATATGAAATAATGGAAAACCAATTAATTGGTTCTCGGTCCCCCAAAATTACACCTAAATATGTATTTTTTTTTTGCATTTAAACACAGAATGAACATGATAAAACAAGAAGAGCTTTTTTTTTCTTAATGGCTTCCAAAACGATAAATATCTTATCCCAACATTAGCCCTGTCCTGCACCGATCGTCCGCTCCTTCCGTGTGCCACGCGCCCTCGTTAACCTCGTGTGGGATCCTCATGTGATCAGCTGTTTCTGGTTGTTGTCATTAGTCCTCTGTATTAAGTCCGTATTTCAGTTTGTTTCCCCAGTCCGGTCAATGGGTGCGTTCCACTTGTTTACAGCGCTGGCTTAAAGCAACCCATTCTGATCCTGATGCAATGCATTACAGTTAGATGCATTGCGACCTCTCACCCGGCTGCACAAACTGGAACCGCCTCCGTTACGACAAACATTTTCCCTTATTGGCTGAAGAGTTTAGTTACAGGCATGACGTTTGTAACCCAAGCAGTTCCCATGCGTAATCTACTATTTCTCCCGAATATCATGCAAAGCAGTGAGAACTGGTTTTCAGTATTTAATTTACATAAATTATATAAATGCTCTAATAGTACACGTAAGTTAGTGGTTTATTTATTGTCAGTTACTGTAATTTTGCACTGCTTCATTTGTTAATCGTCCAGTTTGTGAAGAAGGCGTTCAAGTAAGAATTGCACTGTAGTATGACTCATTTCCTGGCGCATACAATTTTAGGTCAGTGTTCACGGTTCGACTTGTGATATTCAGATCGAGTTCTAGGTCAAACTGGTTTGTTTGACTTTTTGAGTTCTAGTGAGTTCGAGAACCGAGGTACCACTGTATTTAGCTACAGGGAATCCACCCAAGGCACCCTATGAGAAATGCTAAGACAACTAACATGTAGCTTGTTTGTCCGCAGGCTCCCAATCGCAGACAGGTAAGTAGTAGGTGATGAAAAGGTTGGGTGGCTGTGTTGCTTCCCCACCAAACTAGGTAGGAAAGCAGACATTGTGGATCTAGAATGGTCATAAAAAGTAGATTTTGTCTGACTTAATGACACAGGACCATTTTGAAAGCAAACATTTCAAGCCCATCTGTCATGGTGAGGCCAAAAGACAAAAAGATTGTGGGTGGAGATGGGCTAGACAGGGATTTTACCCCCAGAGCAGGGATGACCAGATTTGCTGATCTCTAGACTCAAGATTCAAGGTACGACCAGCAACTGAGCAGTTACCAGCGACGCGGCCTGGCTGGGCTTGGAGTGGCCGGCTTGGGCCAGGCTGATGACGGGCTGCTGCAGGGCGCCGGTCACCGTGGCAACACTGGCAGGGGTAACCATTGTGGGTCGCTGGGCGACGCTGCCCATGACCACATTGGTGAGGGAGGTGGTGCTGGCAGCGGCAGGCTGCTGGAGCTGGCTTTGCTGGATGAAGGCCGCCGAGTCGGGGGTCATTGCCCGGAGAGCAGGGAGGCTCCTCTGTCAGAGGAGAGCCCGTAAGATTATCCGGCACTGACTTGTCGGTAAACTCCTGCTTCTATGCGGGAAAAATGATCCCAAAACCACGCTGTCTTTCAATACTTCCTCTGGGGATGGATCAAATCTCTGGCTTGTTTCTTTTGTAATAAATGCAAAGCAATACTGTGTTTACACAAAACATATAAAACTTAACCGCAATGGACAAGTAGACAGTTCCTGTCCAATCTGAACCGAAGTGTCAGTTATACATTATTATTTATTTAAACATGACCAATGAATTGACTCATTGCAGTGGCATACACTTTACATTTATGTACTGTATTACCTTTAGGAAAGGCACAAGGTATGGCTGTGGGGAAGAGTTGAGCTCCCGATATAATCTGCTGGTAAAATCTTCTGCCTCTATCTTTCCTTCCTAAAAAAACAAAATATGAAAAGTAAACAGCAGTATCCATCGGAAAGGATTCAGTAAAGGATGTCAGGAAATGCATGCTAACCAGTGTGGTCTCTCATTTCCACTGGAGACTCATACATACCAAGAGATTTTTCACAAGATCCTTCACATTGGCCGCTGTCTCTGATGACTGCTTCCCACTAGATGCAAGTTTTATCAATGTAGAGAGGAAGTTCTTACACTTCTTCACATTTTCCATGGTTTCCTGCCCAGAAAACAAGCAGCAGTGTTGGAACCGGACTTGCCTATTCAATGCCACCAGCTTCTGTCTGCCTTGTGCATCATCAGGATACACAGATGCATGACCTAAGAAGGCTCCCCCCTCCCCTCACACACCGTGGTTGCCGTGACGGTGGCGCCCGGTGTCCCAGTGACTGTCCTCTGGGCTACACCTGGCTGCACCGTTGCCGGGGTCCCCACAGAAGAGCCCGGGGCTGCCCCGCCAAGCAATATAGGGTTCTGAAGGAAGTTGGACAGAAGTGGGCAGTCACAGAAACAAGTACTCACCTGTACCACACAGAGCAGACATTTTACATTACATTTTAAAAAGCATAATAATAATAGTAATTGTTAAATCATTGAAAACTCAATACACGAGGAATGCTGAGAAATTAAAAATGGTGATTTACAAACTTGTCAATACTAATTAATTTTTTTTTTTTTTACAATGAAAGGTGCATTATTATTTGACATCAGACATTATATATCTGTAAAAAGTCAGCAATTGATTAGATATTTCAACTGCTACAAAAGCCTGTAAGAAAAATGAGAGAGGAGCCAACAACTGGCTACTTGAAGATACCGCAAGGAAACCAAACAGTGAGGGGACACAAAGCGAGTCTGAAACATAATATGCACAGTAGCTGTGTAGCTCTCCGCGCAAAGGATACAATACAGAGGTCCACTGAATGGCCCTCAAAAACAATGATAAGCCCAGCTTTCGCCAACTTCAACAGCCACAACAAGAGACATTTGGGGACAAGCACAGCATCACATTCCATAACGGGGGGGACAAGGATCTTAGAAAAAGGGCATGAGAAATACCCAAACGGTGGAGCAAAGGAAGACAAAGACCTTAAATCTGACTCCACCTCCAAACAAAACTTCAGCATAAGAGTGACTTACCTGCAGGATTGGAGGCCGCTGAAGGGTGGTGGTGGCTTGCACTGAGGCCTGGACACCTGAGGCTTGTTTGATGATGGTTGTAGGAGTCACCTGCCTAGCTAAGATGGGAGTGCCGGCACCCTAGACATGGGAATGAATGACGGACACCGGTCATGCTCCTCAAGGCCAATTAACTTCTTCAAGAAACGAGAAGCTGCTCAAACTCATCTTTAAAAGCAAGCACACAAAAAATATCACATGCATGAAACCATGTTCATTATTTCACATTTACACTGACTTAACACTTATTCACAACAACAAGATGTCACAACCTGAAAAACACGTATAGCTTGTGGACTGTTGACTAACAGATCACTCTTCTGCATATTATTCCAACCATCCTGATGTAACCCATCTAATGTAAACACAGAAATAGTTACTCGCACCAATGCTGTTTATCAATATTGTCTTACATTAATGTTTATTTTTTATTCTTGTTTTTTGTGTATTATTCTTCTTTGTATAACATATTTCCATTCAGCACAATCTAGAAAGCTGACAGATTGTGCAGCCATACTTTTCTATCATTTCAGATTGTCATCATGATATTCACATGTGCAATAATCACATCACCAGACATACAATCTCAAGTAAGGCAAATTAAATCAAACATCATCCTACAACTTCTTTGCCGCATGATACACAAGGAAAACTCAGACAGTTCTCATTTTCCATGACTAATATACAAGAAAATTGTCTGATATAAGGGTCTGATTTAAGGGTGTTTTGGATATAAGGAGTTTGTTGTTAGTGCATGACATGCAGGCTCTGCATGCACAGCGAACCACAAATCACAATTAAGACTGGGCGATGTGTAATATTAATATTGACTTATTTTACGCACATGCACTTCTCACTTCACAAGGACCTTGATAGTCTTCTGGGTTGAGATCATGCTTTTTCATACTTTCATAGTTCCTGGACATTATACCGCAGTATATGATATTTCCAAAAAAAATGTAACCTTGCAGTACAGATCCAGTATTATGAAATCTTGCTCATAAGATTCGGCAAACATTTTTACTTGGCAAGGTTTATAATTTTAATGATTGATTCTTTTCAACATTATCTAGTATATGTTTAAAAAACAGTTTAGAATTTATGCTTCTGTCTTTGCGTGAGCTCTACACGTGCTGACTAAAACAATCAATCATTTTCACCTTGCTGTTCAAAATCACTCAAAGATGGGTTAGTGAGAAATTTATTTTGAACTCCTTTTTACTTTATAAATATTACAATCTTTATTGAAAAAACTCACATTGTGATATCAGCAAATTTCCAATATGGTGCTGTCGTTTAGCAAAGGGAAGTCACTATGCACATGTACAGTGACTTTGTTTATGTCACAAGTAAAACTTGGCACTTGTTGCTCAGAGTAAAATATAAGCATTGTAGCAACCAAACCTGGCTGACCTGGACTGAGGTGATCTGAACTGGGGGAGTGCTAGTAGGTGTAGCAGGTCTGGGGGCCATGGCACTCTGGGACTGGGACTGCGCCTGCATCTGGGCCAGGGTCTGCTGATGGATCATCAACAGCTGGCCGCTGTCACTGCGCACCAGCACCATGCCTGCAGAATGAGGGTGGTAAAGGTTTACAACTGACATAAAGGCAGCATAGCAAGACCCTAACTTCAATGGACCTTAAACAGGAAGGAAAATTATATGCAGAGAACCACTTTCTCATCTGAGACATTTATTCTGATATGAGCAGGAACTCTTCATAATCTAACTGAATATTATTGCTCTAATCCACCTAATAAATCTTACTGTCTCTACACCAGGAGGGCATTAAATAAGACAGCAAACGTTAAAGAAGCTGCTTTCAGTAACTTAAACACCCAGGCTTCTACTATAGTTCAGAAATATTTATAAAATGTAGTCTCTAGCATACCCTACCAAATAGACCAGATTTCGCACGACTATAACGTTGCGAATTAAAATCCCTACATTTCTGCGATCGCACCAATTTCACTAAACAGCAGCGCACATGGGTCTGTGCGGAGAAATCGGGTGCAATTCAACTAAATCACTGTAATACTTTTACAACGTGATCACAAAACAAGGGTTCGTTTTGTAAATGTCAAAAAATTTCGAAAGTTGATATCCTGTGTCTGAATACTTTTAGAAACTGCAAAATGCAACTGGTGGTAGGCATTCATTATAGCAGAGGTACTGAAACATACCAGTTCTCAAGTTAATTTCATTCAGTTCAACGCAGACAGTATAACACGTGTAGACATGTAAACATGCGTTGTTTGATGAAGCTCACATCATGGACGGGTAAGTCTGCATACCAGGAGGGAGCTGGATGTTCTGGATGTTGGGCTGACTCGGGGCCGCCTGGGAGAGCCGTGGTGCCAGCACCGGCGGCGCGATGGCCCGTATCCCGGCCGGGCAGGCTGCAGCGCTGGAAGGCGTGGGTGCCCTTGTAACGGCTTGCAAAGCGGGACTCTTCGCGATTGCAGCAGGCTGGGTGGCTTGGCCGAGAGTCAGACCGCTGGCGCTAGAAACAAGCCCTTGAGGTACGGTTTTAGGCGACTCCGATTTGATGACCTGGGCGCCCGTAGTTACAGACACAGTGACAGACTGCGAAGGAATGCCAGACGTGGGCAGGGCTGCTACGCTCACTCCCGATGTCAACACAGCGTTATTCCCGTTTTGCTTGGTAGCAGATCCCGCTGCTTGCATAGGCGGTCGCACGAGTGTGACCGCAGGTGCGGTACTCAGTGCCAGCGCCTGCGGCGTGATCACCGTGGAAGTGACAATGTTCTGAGTATTCATGAACGACGTCTGGATAACAGTGCTCGAAGCTGGTGGCAACACTGCGCCCCCTCTCACAGCCGATCCCGGTCCATTGTTGACAACCGTGACAGCGGGTGCCACGTTTTCCGTGCCACCACTGGCGGGCTCAGGCGTCCCGGCGAAAGCCGACACACTTCCTGAACTATGAGAGTTAATGACGCTGCTCCCATTCAAAGTTTGCACCGCCGACGTGCCGCTCTTCCCCCTGACTGTTGCGTGGTTGGACACAGTGGTGCCTATGGCACTGACAGTCACAGTTTTGCTCTGGCTGAGCCCCGCCAGCGGCTCGTTGTCAGTCGCCGATGCGATCCCTGCTGTTGCTGCATCCATAGCTGAACCCGGGGACCTCGTATTATTAACACCTCCTTGCACTCCAGCGCCTGTTTTTTTTAAGGAAACAAACGAAAGCGGAGTGATCAAATGCCAAAGTGCGACAATGCGCTCTAGACCGCCGCACTCCACTTTGTTCAGTTTTAAACGAGCGCTTCAAACAACGTTTACAGTATTAGCGAGCTAGCTAGATTACCTGCTTCTGCCACCTCTTGCGCGAGTCCCACTTTGCTCTCCTGTTCATTAGTATTACCTCCTGCCCCAAAACCGGCAACGTGGTTCGCCAAAGCTTGGCCCTTCGCTTGAGAGTTCGCGTGACCTGAGCCCGCAAGCTCCGACTCAAGAGATCCCACAAGATCGCTCACTACTTTCTCATCCACCTCAGTGTGAAAGAAAACCTCATCCAGCAGATCAGAGCCTGCCGCCATCTTCACTCTGTTGTGTTTGGAAAGGGGGGGGGGCTCAAAGGCAGTACCGCGCATGTGCAGTTCGGGCAGGTCGTCACTGAATAGGAAATCCGGAGCGTTTGATTGGCTGGTTCAAGATTTAAAGGGTGGGACAAATGGCTACCAGCGTTATTGTCGAGTAAGTGGAGAACGATGCAGCACCGTATGGAAGAGATCTGGTTGGAATAGAATGACAGAAAATGTAAATGCTTCTATATTTCTTAATATGTCACTACACAACGAACGAGGAACTTTTAGTTGTAACATTTTCGGACGCGAAATGCTGGTTTGGATGAAGTTGATCTTGATTAAATTCGTTCGATTCATTGCGTCGGTGCGCTAATGTTTTGCGTTTTTATTCCAAGATGGCTGCGATGTTTTGTTTAGTAGTCTAGGCGCCATTGACTGGAGGCACACGAGGGCGCCACCTTCGCGTGTACTGCCAACGCGAGTATAGTTTTCACGAAATACTGTCTGCACAAGAATTATGCCAGTGGGCGCTACTGTGACGTTTTTTCCTGGATTCTGTATTTTTTTTTTAATATGTATTTTTGCTCATGGTTTATGAAGAATTGTCCGCGCTGGAACTTTCGTTAATTCGGACATATTGTAACTACAGTAATGATTGTAAGAATGCTGTTGATATGGGGGAATTGTAAGTTTTCTGATCTGGCATTGAATGAAAATACATCCCCCTCCGCCAGAAACTGAGAAAATTAATAAAATAAAAAGAAAATCCATCCACTTTCTGTAACAGCTTGTTCTATTCAGGGTTGGGGGAGGTCTGAAGTTTAAGGGCACAACCCAGGATGGGGTGCCCAGTCCAGTGCAGGGCATATTCACATACCGTTCACTTATTGAACCACACCTATGGGCAGTTGAGTAACTCCTATTAACCTCAGCATGTTTCTGGATGGTTTTGGGGGGGACTCGAATACCCAGAGGATATGAGGAGAACATGCAAACTCCACATACATGGAATCTTGGCAGAGACTCAAACCCTTGTCCCAGATGTGTGAACAGTGCCAACGACTGGTATGTGTCTCTGTGTGTGCATGTATGTATGAAGGTATACACACATACATTATATATATGTATATATATGTGTATGTGTTGTTTTGTGCTTCAGTATTTATGTATGCATTTATTTTAGAAATTTATCTCCAAAAATATAATAAAACTGAGTTTATATTTTTAAGGACGATTGTGTATTATGGAAGTGGATAGTCAATTCTTGAAATTGATGTGTTAGGAGCAGAAAACTATGAAGAAGGTGCTGGCTGCAGACTGAGCAATAAGGCAAGGCTACACATGGGGGGCAGCTACATATATGATTTTAGAATAATTATAATGTTTATTTTCAAAATGTTTATATATATAAAAGCTGATAAGTTATGTTATGATGTTATGGTATACTTATATGCTGCTTATGAATGCTTTATTAATGTATAATGAAGGTGCACTAAAAGTTCTATAAAGGCATTATGAAGGTGCAGTTAATGTAAAGCATAACTAAATAATCCTAATAGCTTGAAAGGCGAGTACATTTTCTTGACAGTATAATATTGGCCTATAATAATTTCCAGATACCACATTGTTTACTTAGTTGCGGAATCTAACATTTAACCATTAGACTGTTAAACTAACTGCCACTAAAACATTTCATGACAGTGTGCACACTTCTAAATGTATATAGGATTCTGTGTTTGGAGACATTTAATCTAGATGATTAGCAGAATTTATTTGTATCCTGTAGTTGAAATTAGGTATGATTTAATAAGTTGCTTTTCTATAATGATTTATATACTGTTGGCTGTGAGAAATACTGGCACAAAAAATGTCAGTTATTTACACTTGTATAACAGTTAGTTTTGACCAAGAAATCTGATTGGACAAGAGGTGTTCTATGAGTGCAGTTATCAGAGTATAACCACGCTTGGACATTTCACATCAGCTGTATCTCTCCGCTTTACAGGTGTGCCTAAAAACATACACTATATTGCCAAAGGTATTGGGACACACCACCAAATCATTGAATTCAGGTGTTCCGTTCACTTCCATAGCCGCAGATGTATAAAATGAAGCACCTAGGGATGCAGACTGCTTTTGCAAACATTTGCGCAAGAATGGATCCCTCTCAGGAGCTCAGTAAATTCAAGCATGGTACCATGATAGAGTGCCACCTGTGCAATAAGTCCATTCGTGAAATTTCTTGGCTACTAAATATTCCGCGGTCAACTATTAGTGGTATTATAACAAAGTGGAAGCAATTGGGAACAACAGCAACATGGCCAACAGCGAAGGCCATGTAAAAAAGTGTGCAGAAGTCACCAACTGTCTGCAGAGTCAATGGCTACAGACCTCCAAACCTCATGTGGCCTTCAGATTAGCTCAAGAACAGTGTGTAGAGAACTTCATGGAATGGGTTTCCATGGCTGAGCAGCTGCATCCAAGCCTTACATCAAGTGCAATGCAAAGCGTTGGATGCAGTGGTGTAAAGCACACTGCCACTGGACTCTAGAGCAAAGGAGACGTGATTTCTGGAGTGATGAATCACGCTTCTCTGTCTGGCAATCCGATGGAAAGTCTGGTTTGGCGGTTTCCAGGAGAACAATACTTGCCCAATTGCATTGTGTCAAGTGTAAAGTTTGGTGGAGGGGGGATTATGGTGTGGGGATGTTTTACAGGGGTTGGAATTGGCCCCTTAGTTTCAGTGAAAGGAACCCTTTGTGATGCAGCATTTTATGCCATTTTGGACAATTTCATGCTCCCAACCTTATGGGAACAGTGTGGGGATGGCCCTTTCCTGTTCCAATATGACTGCGCACCAGTGCACAAAGCCATACAGACATGGATGAGTGAGTCTGGCATTGAGGAACTTCACTGTCCTGCACAGCGCCCTGACCTCAATCCGATAGAACACCTTTGGGATGAATTAGAGTGGAGACTGCAAGCCAGGCCTTCTGGTCCAACATCAGTGCCTGACCTCCTAAAATTCCCATAAACACACTACTAAACCTTGTGGACAGCCTTCCCAGAAGAGTTGAATCTATTATTGCTGCAAATGCTGGGCCAACTCCATATTAAAGCCTATTTAGAACAGGATGTGGGGGCAGCACGGTGGTGCAGTGGTTAGCACTGTTGCCTCACACCTCTGGGACCCGGGTTCCGGTCTCCGCCTGGG
>JABFEA020000130.1:12755717-12779074 GCA_019775915.2 Cyphomyrus plagiostoma | reverse complement strand
GGTTTCCCTGCTGAGACTGCTGCCCCCGCGACCCGACCTCGGATAAGCGGAAGATGATGGATGGATGGATGGATGGAAGATGATTGGTTCTCTTGCTGTATTTAGCATGTGGAAAATTGAAATAGCCTCAAGCAATGAAATTAGCAAAGCAAGTAATTCCTTGGTTAAATAGCTTATCTTTTACAGGCTATGAATTAGCTACTTTTGAAGAAAAAAATACGTATGAATACGAACCTAAGAATTATTACAAAAGACCAAAACTATGATTACTTTTTACAAAAAGCATTTCCTTGAATATTGATAGTTGTGAGAAAGCAGTTTTTTTTCCCAAAAGCGAAATGTTCCACTTTTGGTAATGTAATAGCAAAAAAATGTTGGTTCTCAACCATTGGGCCCACGCCCACTAGGGGGCTCCAGTGCGGACCAACAGGGGCCATGCAATTTATTTGAAAAGCGTAGAAAATTTAGAACATTATCACTATATGTTCAAAACGAGATATTAGATGACACAATGTTCATATTTTTATTGTGTGTTACGGTTGGGGCATTATCAGAGATTTCTAATAGAAGCTAATAGCATTCCCTCCTGTTTGTATACCATGCCAGACCTTTGCTCATTGCACAGATTCCCAGAGTCCACAGCTAAAATCAAACCATTCAGTTAGCGGCGTCTCGCAGGGAATCTGATGGAGAGCTCAGGCGAGGAATGTTTGTTACTTGGTCCACTTCATTTGAAAATGTTTAAAATATCATTTAAAATATTTGTTTCATTTTGTTGAAGGTTAATACCTTAAAGTGGGGGTTTCTTCAATTATTATAAGTACATTTTTAATGGCTGGCTAGCTTCTGAGCCATTTGCTAAATAGGTTTTAGATTTAGATAATTATGTACAAAAGTAATTACATTGTTTAGCAGTGCAGCCAAATTAAAATATATTTATATTTACAAACATTGAAAATTTTTGCCATTACTGCAGAAGGCATACAAGAGAGAAACAATATCATATTCTGTGTAGGGGGACCCAGACATGTTTTATTGGACACAGGGGGTCTTTGGTTGAGCAGTCCTGATATGCTGTGTCTGCTTCATCCTCTCTCATCATGTGGGCTATAAGAATGAGGACAGCTGCTGCCTGCATGCATGAGTGACAGGTATACCGCAGACTTGTGGAAACTTGCCGTTTTGCTATGTTTAGCATGTCCTATCCCCATCGTGAATGTCCCAGGCCCGGGGCAGGCAGCATCCGCGCAGTACTCCAGTTACCAGCCGGGCCAGGGCCAGCAGTATAGCTCGTACCGTTCCTCCCAGGCCGCGCCCACTGGACAGACGCAGAGATCCTATGCCTATGATCAGGTACACCCACTTCATTTTTTTTACATACTTGCTTATGCACACCTGCTGTTGGGGGGGATTCTGAATAGCCAGCTAATTCATTATACTTGTGATGTTCTCCACAGAGCCAGTATGGAAATTATCAGCAGTGATTCGCCAAAGGCTCCGGCAGCAGTCGTTCCGCAGAGTTTCACCTCAAAACCATTTCGACATTCTTCAGCTTGTGGGTCTGACTGATAAGTGAGTCGCAGTGCTGCTCAGTGAGGAAGTAGGATGCCCGAAACAGATTACTCCGTTTTTCATTAGCCTATTTTTTACTGAATAAATGAAGCCAAATGGCTTCAGCAGTTCCAGAAGGAAAGATTCTGATTGTCAGAGCATTACACAGGGTTCTGGGGATCTCACTGAAGGGGCTGTTAATGAATTATTGTATTAACACTTGTGTTAACAGCTGGCACACATCCCGTGCCAGTTTACTACATGGGAAGAGTGGAAGGAAATTTCTAAAAGCTGTAGACTGGGTTTTAATCTGGGTCTTAATCTATAATCCGACCCAAGACACCTTTATTGCATTTGTATAAATGGAGTCATGTAAATTTCTCCTTTTTGGGGTCATTTCGGCTGTTCTTGGTCACATCCCATCTTTATTAATATCTAGTTTTATACTGGAAATCATGTATCCCATATTTGCCTTTGGTACTCTAAACAGTATAATTTAGAAGACGAATCTGGCAGTATATTCAGGATGCATTAGGCATACGTAAATTATATTTACAATTAGACGTATTTTTCAATTGGCCTGCTTTATTTAAAGTAGAACACTTCAAATTACAGTGCGCCATATTTATTTGTAGATGATTTGTGCACTTATACAAAATTTTCCTTATTTTAGTTATTTTTAGATTTTAGATTCTCACTTAGAACTGGGATCTTGACTGGTGTGCCCGTATTATATAGTAACATTCCCATGTATGTCTTTTCTGCTCTAAATTAATAATCACATTCATTTCAGGATTTCAGGAGTCTTCAGCAAAGCACAATTAATCTTGAATCTCCAGCCTTTGTCAGCACCTCTTGTAGCTTGTCATGTCATCCTTTTTTTTGAACATATGCAGGCGACTTTTGCAATACCACCAATTAGAATTCCTGCAGGATCCGTCAGTCACCGTGTACACTCAGACTGCCTTCTTATGATAAAGTGAATGTTTCTCACCTATTCTCATTCTAATGTAAATCCTGTAAGCTCAAGGTACCTGCCTGAGTGTGAGTAGTTACACATACACACATATCTCGTTCAACTGGACATGGTCTGACATGGATTTTGGAGATGCACGTACTGTGGTTTTTAAGCTTTTTTTCAAACAGGTTTTATCCTGATTCTATAATAACCCTAGTTTACAGAGCGAGGAAGATTTTTTACATTTATTTCTGTGCCTCTACGTATGTATCTATGTCTGTATGTGTTTATATGAATGTATTTCATACCTTTGTTACACACATTTTGTAAATTGTTTACTTAGTTAAAACTGAAGTACTTTGTAACTCGTTTCAATTAGTACCCTTTTCTGGAAAATGTGGATTTGTGTATTAAGAGTCATGTTTTGTGCATATAGTTTTTATTACTGAATTTCAGTATTCTCATCTTTCCATACCTCATCTTTCCATGTTCTCCATCCTTACCATAGGTAGGGTTTCGATTCCTAATGTCTGCTAATACTTTTCTCATATGAATATCTGTGTATAGGCAATACTTCAACTAACAATGACTGGTGTACAAAGGCATGAGTAGTTGCATTATCATCTTAACCAACTAAAGGAAAGGGCCTGATTAGCATAAAGCTGGTCCTGTTGATGAGCTGTTAAAATGGGAGGGGAGGAGATATGTTGGTGGACTAAGTTTGTACGGGAAAGTAGAATCATAACAGTTAATACAAACACTTTTGCCTTATTGTTTCTACAATGCTGTGCAGTAAGAATAGATAATTATGTCAGTCAAAAAAGTAGCGAAACTACCTATATTGCCAATTCAGTAGCAATGTTTCTCTCATAATAGACAGGGAAAGCCTGTGACATCTTCATTGTGAAAAATTTTAAGGATTTTTTTTTTGTGAAAAGACATTGATTTGCTGCAGCAACATTTGAAAATGAGTTTATTTATTTAGAAATGATGTTAAATTGTTTGTAAATGTATTGATCTATAATAATATAACAGTACAAAACAGGATAGCACAATTCATCATCATGTTGATGTTGCAAATAAGCTGGAGCATTTGTGTTTGGCTGTAAGACAGCTTTATCATGTTACACACTTGATGTGACAATCGTCCATCTCATTTTGTCTAGTGCCTATGAAATGGGTGAACTATATGTATTTTAAGTTTTCAGTGGTGTATAAGATGTTGTTAACCATTTGATTGTGTGTGTGCATGTGTGTGTGTTTGAGAAAGAATGAGGGAATGGAAAAAAAATCATTGACCAAATATCAACATGTATATGGTTATGGATTGCTTGTTTAGAATTGTTTTCCCCTCTATTTCGTACTGTTTAATATACAAAAAAATAAACATTGACCATTTTATTGTTCATTCATGAAGAAAAGATCAAGAGAATTTGTATCTATAAGTACATAAAACAACTTGTTTTCGATTATATACATTTTAATGCCACAGTTACAGTGGCTATACCCCACCTATCCTTTCTTCCACCATGGTGTCGGCATCTCATGGGCCTGCTCTGCTGTTTTACTTGTACTCTGTTAGGAGAGCAATGGCTGTCGAGCCAGTGCCATTGTGCCTCTAGAGGGTTTGCTTAATGTACTTTAATGTATATCTCTAATTTATATAAAATGTTTGTCCAATTGGATATTTTGAAGCTGATAATCTATGAGGTTATTTTAATCCTCACTAGTCGTCATTTGTCATTTTTACCTGCACCTAGAAACAACAGCAGGCCCTTGAAATTTTTCCATTCATGAAACCTGTACCCTTATACTGCAGAAATGCCGATTTCACAAGAAATATGCTTTCCACTCTACCACAGGAGAAAGCAGGTCCTTTCAAACCCCATTATGAAGTAAAAAACTGCTTGTCTGTTTCTTACTGGTAAACTGGACAAGTACGTCAACATCCTACTGAAAAACAGTATTCAAGTGAGGTTTTACTTATGCTTTTTCTGTTCTAAGACCCCTTCCAGAAAAAATAACTACCAAAATAACATTCATTTATAGCTATATACATACGTTATTCAGATCCTTGTTTGTGGCACATTTAATGTCAGTAGAGTATTCTAGTCCTCAGTGTTGGTGATTTTAGGTACAGAAGCTACAAATCCAGACCAACATTTTGTTACTACCAACCAGGTTAATACTCTGTGACTGTAACTGTTTTTGCTCAACTGGTTACTTGGACCTGAAATTCTCAACAATGCTAGGCCTATTTGTACCCTTTGCACACAGTTAAGACAAAATGTAATGAAAATGTGCCGACATTTTGGAAACAATCTGCATTCTTCTCGGTCTACCAGAGTTTGAGTCTTCCTGCCCTTTAGGTGGCGTATTATACTCAAGGCTCAGTGTGAGTGTTAAAAGCTAACATTACCAGGTGTAGGTCAGGGCCAAGTGTGAGTTTTAAAGGCCAACATTGCCGGGTGTAGATCGGGGCTTAGTGCACAGGTGTCAAACTACACTGTTGGAGGGCCAGAGCCCTGCACATTTTTGGGTTTCCCCTTATTTAACACACCTGATTCAACTCCTTGTGCTAATTAACACATCACACAGCTCTCGAACTGAATCATTTGTGGTGGAACGGGGAAAGAACTAAGCTACACAGGGCTCCAGCCCTCCAGGACTGCAGTTTGATAGCCCTGGCTTAGTGTGAGTGTTAAAGGCTGATATTGCTGTGTGTAGGTTAGGGCTAAATGTGAGTGTCAAAGGTAGATGTTGTTTGGTGTAGGTCTGAGCTTAGTGTGAGTGCCAAAGGTGGATGTCACTGGGTGTAAGTTAGGCTTATTGTGAGTGTTAAAGGCCGACATCGCTGGGTGTAGGTCAGGGCTTAGTGTTAAAGGCCAACGCTGCTCGGGGGCTGCACAAAGCTGCCAAGTTGCTAAAGCGGAGGCCTAAGTGAAGAAGCTCATCTGGGTCGAATTTGACCTCAGAGATGGAGATGGCGTCCAGCTGCATGTCGCCCCTGCCATCAGTCCCCTCATCATCATACACATGGGGCTCATACTTAATGATGTAATCTTCCTGGTCATGGATGGAGTTTGTTTTCTATGGGGATAAACAGGGAAGAAGTAATAATTACATGCAACATTCTATTCACTTGTCTAACAATGCATGAAGCATAAATCCATTTATGGCAAATAAATATACTAAATACAAAATATACCTGGTTTAGTATTGAGAGCAGTACTTCATATTTTGCTGAAATATTTTGTTCTCTGAATGAAGAATTTTCCCCTCTGAATAATGTTCCCTGTAAATAAGACATCACATAGTATTAATTTGAAAGCTAAATGCATCCCCTTAAGGCAACACTGAAAAATAACTATTGACCTTGATTTAGTGTATACAGACTAAAAGACTGAGTAAATGTATGTTTAACAAAACTAATGTATAAGGTTATAGAACAAATACAGGTACCTGAAACTGTCTCTTCATGTTCTGAGATTGCGTGCTGCCTCTCTGCAAAGCAAAGAGAAGATGGTGCAGCTGAATTAAAAGCTGAGTGCGAAAGGCACTGTTTAAAGGGTGCCAAACATTAATGATTATTCGTACCTGAAAGGCATCAGCTGCACCATACTGCAGAGAAACCTGACACTTCTTGTATATGGAAAAATCCTGAAATCTCAACTGGCTATTTGCTTAACAGAAAATAAAAATGTAATCCATTCTTATCCAAAAGACTTTCCAAAGGTTTAGTTCATGTCCTCATGCAGTGGTGTCAGAAGGAGTTTCACATTGGGGGGTTATATATAATGACATTGCATTTGCAATCGACACACATGCAATAGTCACATCCCGTAAGGATGCAATGTAACAAAGATTTTAATCTTTTTAAATTTTCAAGATTTAATCAGTCCAGTTTCTAAACCTAACAAAAAAAATATATATGCAATATGCCTGATCAGTGTGATACAATGTTTTTTTCTGATATAGGACTACAATCTCCATTAGATATGTACACTATATGGACAAAAGTATTGTGACACCTGGCTATTACACCTACAGGAACTTCTATGACATCCCATTCTAAATCCATAGGCATCAATATGGAGTTGGTCCCCCCTTTGCAGTCATAACAGCTGGCACTCTACTGGGAAGGCTTTCCATACTGTAACTTTATGGAGTGGGACTGTGGGAAGTGTTGCCCATTCATCCAGAAGCGCATTTATGAGGTCAGGGGCTGATGTGGGATGTAAAGGCCTGGCTTGCAATCTCTGATCTAGTTCATCCTAAAGGTGTTCAATGGGGTTGAGGTCAGGGCTCTGTGTGGGCCAGCCAAGTTCTTCCACACCAAACTCACCCAACCATGTGTTTAGGGACCTTGCTTTGTGCACTGGGGTACAGTCATGCTGGAACAGAAAAGGACCTTCCCAAAACTGTTCCCAGTTGGCAGCACAGAATTCTCCACAATGTCTTGGTATGCTGAAGCATTAAGAGTTCCCTTTACTGGAACTAAGGAGCCTAGCGCAACTCCTGAAAAACAACCCCATACCATTATCCCTACTCCTCCAAACTTTACACTTGGCACAATGTGGTCAGGTAGGTAACGTTCTCCTGGCATCTGCCAAACCCATCGTCCATCAGACTGCCAGACAGAGAAGTGTGATTTGTCACTCCACAGAATGCGTTTTCACTGCTCCAGAGTCCAGTGGCAGTGTGCTTTTCACCATTCCATCTAATGCCTGGCATTGTGCTTGGTGATATGAGGCTGGCATGCAGCTATTCGACCACGGAAGCCCATTCCATGAAGCTCCTGGCAGAGTTTTGTGCTGGGGTTAATGCCAGAGGAAGTTTGGAACTCTGCAGCTATTGAGTCAACAGAACGCTGGTGACTTTTACGCATTATATGCACCTCAGCACTCGTGGCCCTGCTATATTACTTTACATGGTCTGTCACATTGTGGCTGAATATCCTTTGTTCCTAAATGCTGCCACTTTGCAATAATAACACTTACAATTCACAATGGAATATTTAGCAGGGAAGAAATTTGTATTGCAAAGGTGGCATCCTATGACAGTACCACACTTCAATTCTATGAGCACTTCAGAACAACCCATTCTTTCACAAATGTTTGTAAACCTGACCACATAGCATGGTGCTTGATTTTATACACCTGTAACAATGGGTCTGAATGAAACACCTGAATTCAGTGTTCCAATTGTTTTGTCCATATAGTGTATATGTTTTGTCCTTGTGCTCTGCATGCACAGAAAATTGGCCTCAGTAACACATGGATTTATGATGAAAGATTAGGAACACACTCTTAATTCGTCATATCTGTTTCATCTGTATCCTGACAGAAACATATTAAATATCAAAATGTGATTGCAAACCCCAAAAAACTCGCAATTTAATTATTTTCCAATATCGTTGAGCCCTGAATAGATATCTGTTTATGTTCATTTTCTGGGAAGAAGGGGGGATCCACCAGTATTGGGAAGATGCATCCATCAGTCCCCCCTTTTCCTGATGCCCCTGTCCTCATGTAAAATGTGTAAATTTTAAACACATTCAAATGTTTCCACAGAGAGGATTTAATGTCATTGGGAATAATACCATTTACTCTTACTACTTCAGAATGGTCTTACTGTACATAATATGTTGGAAATTATGCTGAGCTGGTGATATTAAATATTTAATAGTAATTCTCAGTTGTGATATGCAAATACTTACTGCCTGTTGGAATGTACTATTTTTGACATTTGACTGGGTAGACATCGCTTCATGATACCTTCCATTTTGGATCACTTGAGCATCTGGAACCTTGACATATAAAGTAAAACTGAAGCTTAAATGTAAATTCTTAAAGTTGTTTTGTGTGACATATACAAAATTATTTATAGGAACTTTTAGAATTTTAAACAATCTAATTACAATAATACTTGCACTGATTTGTTTTTACAATTACCTTACAGTCAGTTCCAGGTGTTTCAATATTTGATTTAAGTAATGTTTCTCCAGAACCAGGATCAACAAGAAACATTGTTCTATCTCTCCCACAGGATACAAATATTGCCAATAGTAGGACACCTGTAAGCACAAAGTGTTAACATAACCTTAAAAACATACTTCACTCTAACTGTGGCAGGCTTTGATTGTCAAGACCAAGGGTATCCTGGGGGAGCAGAGCCCTGCACATTTTCGGGGTCCCCCTCATTTAACATGCCTGATTCATCTCCTTGTGCTAATGGAACAGGGAAACCACTAAGATACACAGGTCTCCAGCCCTCCAGGATTGGAATTTGACTGGTCTAGACCTCTCCTTTGACCAGAATACTTATATCTGCTAGCACAGTGTTTATAGCTTTAAGACTGAGTCATTTCCACAGAGCACTATCCTTATGCTTGTGTCTGCTCTTTTTTGAGGATGTCCCTCCATAGCTTGGGTTAGGTCCCCCCTTGATAGTGCCTCTTTGGTCGATCTGTGCCCAGAAGACTTCTGATACTCTACCCATGCCTGAAGATGGCAGTACAAGCATCTAAACTAATATTCACTCACTTTATCAATGATTTCTAAATGATTTTTCCAAACTATGAAAATTAAAGTAAAATACCTAGCAACAGGAAGAGGGAAGCAATCACAATCCCAACTGTTCCACCCCCAGGAATGACAGAGGTGACTCTGTGGGCATGGCAGTTGGGAATCGTGGAGCAGTCACACACTGTCATGGTGAGATTCTGCTGCAGAAACTTGCCCTGCGTGTCTGAGATCTTGAGTAGTAGTTTGTGAGATCCGGCATAGACTGCTTCCTCCTTTATCAGGTTAACAGTCCTCCCTTTCAAAGTACAATACACCACAAGTTAAGACAATAACACTGTCATCTTTTATGTTTTTTTGTATTTAAAATAAAGGCTATCTGGTAGAGTACATTTTATAGTATGGGTAAAATGCAACGGTACAGGAGAACAGGGTAAAGGTAATGTTTGAAATTGTCCGCAAAATTAACTACATTATATTAATTATTTGTACTTTAGTAATCAGTGTTATATGTTACAGTGTACTTCTGACAGACATTAGTAGATTTGTTTTGTTTCATCAGTAGCTTTGTTTTGAAAATAAAACATTTACACTTTAGAATATTTCAGAAATTGATAAAAATGTTATAAAGCCTTTGATTGTCAGTTTAAATTGATAAAATACTGGAATCACAGAGAATTGGGAAAATATGGAATAATTTGATAAATTGATAAAATACTGGAATCACAGAGAATTTGGATGTTGATTCTGGGTTATTGTTTTCTCAATGAGGAAAACCATTAATAATAATTTCTGACCCAAAAGTAAATAGTTAAATTCTGTATGGCTATCACTGTCACGCCCCGCTCCGAACGATCCTTGTGTGTGCCATGCCCACCTCGTTACCAAGTGTTGTTCCCTGATTTCCGTCACCTGTCTCGTGTTGCCGACTGCCTGTCTTGTGTATGTAAGGTAGTTCCGGCAGATCCGGCATTGACGTTAGTTGTCCATGGTCGTCCCAGTGTGCTGTCCACTAATAAACCCTTCGTTTGCCCTTACTTCGGACTCCTCTCCGTCTTTCGTGGAGCGTGCCGGATCTCCCCAACAACGCGGAGCAGCAGACCGAGCATAACCGGCTCGGTCTGCTGCAGGAGTTCGTATACTGGCAAGCCCAGCCAGAGGTCCAGGAGGATCCCGTAGCCCTGCAGCTGGCCATGCAGGGCACGGACCTCCTAGAAGCGGATCGCCCGCCAGGACAGCATTATCCGCTCACCAGAGCGAGGAGGTGCCTCGCTCGCCTCCGAAGCCGGCTGACTAAGCGACAGGAGCAGCGCGTCACTCAGTGCCTGAAGGAGGAGCTCGAGGTGGCTCCACCATCCACCTTCAGCGGAACTAAGCAGCTTGAAAGGCGAGGCAAGCCGGAGGAAGCTTGCCTCTACCTGAGAGCCTGCTGGCTAGTCCCCGCTTGGGAAACGGGCGACAAGCGAGGGGCCTCGTCGCTGGCCTGGAGAGAAGACGCCGGAACCTGCAAGGTGAAGCCCGCCAAGTGCGAGTTGCCTCCTCTGGAGGCGTACATTTACCGGCCGGAGCCCATCGGTGGTAAATGGATAAGCCCGGTACGGGATGCGATCCGGTGGATCCCCAAGGCCCTTAAAGGAGCAGGACCCAAATTTCCTGCTTCACTTCTGCCTGTCCTGACGACAGCGCCTGAGGGTCGAGAAGAGGTGGCGCTTGCAGCTGCTTTGCCTGTGATCGCCACACCCGCACCTTGCCTGCGGCTGCTCTCCCGGAGGCCGCTACGGCCGCGCCTTCGCCTGCCGCTGCTCTGCCTGAGGCTGCCACGGCCGAGCCTCCGCCTGCGGCTGCTCTTCCTGAGGCCTCTACGGCCACGCCTTCGCCTGCGGCTGCTCTGCCTGAGGCCGCCACGACTGCGCCTCTGTCTGCAGCTGCCTCGCCTGAGGCTGCCACGCCTGCGCCTCCACCTGCTGCCACGCCTGCGCCTCCACCTGCGACAACCGCACCCGAGGCGCCGGCTCCGGAACCGCCTCCGCCCGCAGCTGCTCCTGAGGCCACGCCCACAGCTGCTCCTGAGGCCGCCCCCGCAGCTGCACCTGAGGCCGCCACGCCCGCGCCTCTGCTCGCAGCTGCCCTGCCTAAGGACGCCTTGCCACGCCTCTCCTGGGGCGCGCCCGGAGTGCACGCCTTTGAGGGGGGGTTAGGGCACACTCCTGGTAAGCCCGCGGCCCCACCTGTTCCTGCTTGTTCCGTGGCCCCGCCTGTTCCTGCTCGTCCCGCGGCCTCGCCCGCAGCCCCGTCTGTTCCTGATCCACCCGCACCGGACCCAGGTGGACACCCTGGTCGAGTGCCAGTGCCCCAGAGAGGGGGAGCCCAACGGTGTCCCTGCCTCTTTGTGTCCCGGAAGGGAAGGGGGCACAAACGGAGGGTCAGGGTCCCCCCCTCCCGCCCCCTGGCGCGCCCGTGCGGCCCTTGGCTGTCGTCCGGTGGCTGCCTGCAGGTCCTCCGGCTTCGGGTCACTGGTCGCCGCCGGGTTCCTCTCCGGTTCCTCGGGGCCGGTCCTCTGTCCCGCCTCCAGCTCTGCGTCGGCCGCCTCCGGGCCCTCCTGCTTCATCTGGGTGTCGGACGCCGCCTTCGCAGGCTCCGGTGTCGCCATCGGCGGCTTTCCCCTTTGGCCTACCTGCGTCGGTGGTCCCTCCGGGTCCCCTCCGGCTGTCCCTCGACCCGTCTCCATGGCCCCTGCGGAGCCCCCTCCTGCTCCCTCCGGCCGCTGCCCGTCGCCTGCCTGGGTGCCTTCGGGTGCCCTGGTGTGCTCCTCCTGTGTCTGTCTCGTCTGCTCCTCCTCCTTTTGTCTGGCCTCCTTTTGTCCCTCTGTTCACTCCTGGCCCTTTTGCTCCTCCTTTCACTCCTGGCCCTTTTGTTCCCCCTGTGGGTGTTCCCTCTGTCTCTCCCATTCTTGTCTGTTTGTCTGCATTCCCTGTCCTGTGTCGTGTCTTGTCCTGGGTTTTGTCTTTTTGCCTGTTTTGTGTCTCGGTCTTGTTACCCGGTCCTTGTTAATGGTTTTGGTTTTGTCTTCCAGGTTCGTCTAGTCTCGTCCGTCGCCTCTCCTGAGGCGCGCTCGGTGTGCGCGCCTTTGGGGGGGGGTTATGTTACGCCCCGCTCCGAACGATCCTTGTGTGTGCCACGCCCACCTCGTTACCAAGTGTTTTTCCCTGATTTCCGTCACCTGTCTCGTGTTGCCGACTACCTGTCTTGTGTATGTAAGGTCTGCGTCAGCGTAGTTCCAGCAGATCCGGCATTGATGTTAGTTGTCCATGGTCGTCCCAGTGTGCTCTCCACTAATAAACCCTTCGTTTGCCCTGACTTCAGACTCCTCTCCGTTTTTTGCTGCCCGTTGGACCGTGGAGCGTGACAATCACCATGAAGTGGTATGAAAAATAGCTGTAGTATACTACTACTGGTACGTAGATAATAAACTACTAAAACTAATTTTAAATTAATTAAAAATACCAAGACTGAATTTCCATGCCATAGTACAAACAGCTTTTTTGTATTACTGTCTGGTTTTTATATACTGTCCTTGTATAGGTTTGCATGTTAATCTGTATCTGTATTATTTGTATGTGACATTTATGATAACCTATTATATTCTGATCTCGACTGCCATTTTATGGAATGGCCAGAAACAACAGATGAAAATTAACCTATACTAACTCTGGCTCTTTTATAGTCTCTTTGTTTTGTTTTTTAATAAGCACTCTGCCTGTCAAATAAATAAATAGATAAATGGAATGAAATGAAAATAAAGAAAGAAAAGAACAAAATAAACAGATAATTGAAATTTTAGCGCTTTTCCATTGGCGTACAGGAACTGAGCCGTAACTGAGATGTACCACAAGGAAAGACCTGTTATTGCACAATTCCAGCTTGTTTTGGTTTTCCACCGCAGAAGGGTCGGTTTAGCAAAGGTGTGGCCAGGTTGGGAAGTGACAGTGACGGAAAACCAAAGAGACGCTTGTTTACTGTTCACACAGTGTACATCATGATTTACTATGTGCTAGAATTTCCCCATGGGGATCCATAAAATATCAATTTATTATTATTATTATTATTACTATTATTATTTTTATTATTATTATTATTAATAATAATAATAATAATAATAATAATAATTTTGTGAGAATAACTGTGTTATACTATCATCAAATGCGAGCAGAATTTGCATTAGTTTTACATTTTCATTACAAACGCATTCCGTTCAGCCTTTCTATAATACTTTTTAAAGTAGGTTCACAAGCTCCTAGTTAACTGGAATGCATAAATACATTGCGATTTGTGATACTAATAATCAATAATACATGGAATATGTCCCTTTTCCTGTCACATAATCCATGCATAGGGACACAGATTACTGGTTCTTTCTTGTCCCTATGTATTTCAACTAATCATATGGCGGTGATGCACCCAGCTCAGTTTAAGCTTGCTCATATTTCACTTTAGTAAACAAGTCATCAAGGGTCCCGGTCAGATATGACTTGCATACTTCACAATGGAAAACCATCAGCTCATAGTAAGGGTCGGATACAGCTCGGTTCCTGGTGGCAGTGGAAAAGCTCCATAAGAGTACAAAAAAGCTCATGTAACCTTCTTTTTGAAAGTCCCTCAAAAAACATGCATGTAGGGGTGTCTGAAAATAGTGCTGCAACAGTTGGTAAGTCAGCAGAGTAAGAGGTGTCTGTTGTTTCTGGAGTCGGTGCCCCCACAGAATATGGGTTAAAAAGGCTCCCTAGTGGGTTTACTGGCCCTGCCCACAGTTGAGCATACTGTATGAAGGGAGACACAGGGAATTACCGAAACTGGGGTCAAGCCTCCACCAGCCCTTGACGTCTCCCAGGATTTCAAAGTGGAAGGGGCCAGAATATGGTTCTCCATCCAGGTCATAGGCTGTGATGTTGACCACTCTGGCAGAAAGACACATGGCCAGCATGTGGCTTTCCAGCTTTGGAACATTGTCATTTTGGTCTATGAGGTGGATGTTGAGTGTGGCTGTTCCAGTCAATGGAGGCACCCCTGTGGTTGAAAGAGAAGTAACCGTTTTGGTAATGGATAAGCATAAATATGAAATTCGAGTAGCTGAAGTGTAGCTGGAACTTGTAGCTGGAACCTGAATGAGGAAAGGAACCAGAATTATTTCACCCAGTTTTGTTTATCTCTTAGAATCTGTTAATATGTTAGTATCTGTTAGTATGGTACAATTGGTTAATGGCAGTGGTAGAGGAAGTATTCACACAATTTCCTTAAATAAAAGTAGAAATAAAAAGGCAAAGATGTACTGTAATAAATGGTGAAGTGCCCCATTGACCTTTGAGTTCAGTAAAAGTAAGTTCTTGCCACAGGAAGCAAATTTCATCAGTTCTGTCATGACATTAACAACATACGCTATTCACAATTCACAAAAGTTTGCCTGATCCCAAACATCCAAGGATCACCTCTTGCTATTTCCAGAGCCACTTTCCATAGTGAATTATTTTAGGTGTTATATGCAAAACAAACTGTATAGCAATCAATCTTTTCAACCAGGTGATTTGCCCAGGCTTGTCGACACATGAGAGATGATGCATGAAAGATGATTCTGCTTAAGGTTGAATTAGCAATAACCCTCGGGTACTTATCTAGCTCATAGCAGATGCCCTCTGATTATGGTGAGTATTGTTTTCTTGTAATTATCCTTCCAGATATTAGTCATCATCACCAAACTGATATTTTAATAACCACATCTCCTGGTTTTCTTGTTCTTTGGTTCGTGTTTTGGATTTTGACGTTTTCCCTGCACTTCCAGTATTGACCTCTGCTTGTCTCTTAGGATTTGGATTACAGTTTGGATTAGTTCACTGTCACTAGGCTTTCAACCATGTGCCTGTATTTGGGGTCTGGAATTAAACCTATTGCTTCCGCAGTTGGATTCTCTCACTCGAGTCATTACAGAATACCAATTTATAGCCAACGCAGGGATCTAGTAGAAGTGAGTGCTCTACAAAACTGTCAGGAAAAGACACTGCTTCTCCACACTACCTTGCAAAGACAGAGCACTCCCTGAGGTCAAATGCCTCCAATAGACTGCCTGGACAACAAACTGTCCGGGCCTGGTCCTATGGTCAAAACTACCTGTGCGCGTTTGTCTCTGTTATCTGGATGTCTAAGGCAATTTTAAATAACTGGCACTGATTTACTGAGCATGTTGTTTGCAGTAGGCACAATCTTTAACCATGCTTGGTGATATACTGGTATCCCACCCACGCTAGCCCTGTGCTGGGTTTGGGATTGAAGTCAGACCGTTAGATGGTATTTGACTAAACAATTCACTAAGAAGCAAATATTTTAGTCATGATTACAGGCTGGCTAACAGATAAAGTAAGCCACATATTTATTTAGCAATATATATATATTTTTTTAATTGCATAATTTAAACTATGTGTGACTTATACTGATTGTATAAGTGCACAGCTTATGGTATGTAAAAGGTAACATATCTAATTCATCAGAGAAAATCGAAGTACCGTTTTAAAGCACTTACCTTTACTGACTGCATACAGGGTAATAGTGTAAGTGTTGTTCTTCACATAGTCTGACTCCCTGTCAATTACTTTAGTTGTGGTGATTTTTCCATCTTGAGGACCCACATTCACCCAGCCTGCAGGATCAAAGCCTTTCAAATACCTGTTATCAGATATATTGTAAGGATGCCACTCAGAATATACATCTTATACATATTGTAATACTGTTAATAGCCATTAAGATAATATCATATTGATAATGTTTTTTTTCTAAAAAGATTAAAATCAGATATCCCATGTTTAAATGAGTGTTTAAAATATTTGATGAACATGAAGATTTGTAAGTACAGCTGACCACAGTTATGTTTTAGTTTACTATGGAGAATATTAAATAAAACTATGACAATGACAAAATGAATTTTCACTAAATTAGATTGTGTAGAATATGTTTTAAAATCATACAATATAACTATATAACAACTGAGATCATACAAATTGTCTATATTCTTAAAGTTACATTAGAAGCTTTGCATAGGACTACAATGGGAAATATTCGGTTCACAATTTCACTAAATGACTCTTTTATCTCTGCTATAAAAATTCAAAACACCTGCAATATACCAACAGAAAATACTGCTACCAGTCTTACACAAAATCATTATTGAAACTCTTGTCCTTATCCACAGCAATAAATGTTTCCAGCAGATGCCCAATCTCTGTGTTCTCCTCCACCGTGACATCTCCAAGGGGACAGATGAACTCTGGCGGGTCATTGGCATCCTCCACAATAACAGAGATCCCCATCTTTTCCATGGGGAACTGGACTACACCCCCCTGCCCTGAGCTGCTGTCAAAGTAATCCACCTTCCAGGGCCCTCGAGGAGGCTTCTCCTTCACCACACATGAGAAGTATGGTGTCTCATTCTCCACACTGATGGACAGGTTCCTCACGGATCCTTCTTCAAAGTCGAGGGCCTTAGGTCACAGAGAACAGGAAACCCTTACTGAAATGTCCAACACTAGACCAGTGTTTCCCAAGCCGATATACAAAACCTTTTCAAGCTGGTGGGCAAAGGTCAAAAAGTCACAGCTTTGTCCATATGACCACCATGCTAAACTATGTTTAGTAGTTTAATTGTAACAACATGGCTGAGATGAATGTAAAGAGTGGTTGCTAACATGTGATACCAAAAACATTAGCTGTGAAAATGAACCTTTTGATATGGTTCATAAACCTTCACTTTATCTGCAATTTACCCGAACGACAGAGAGGATTCCCTCGTTTGTTTCTGAGTCTGTTTCAATTTGGAAGTTCCTTCCAGTGTCTCCATGTATTGTATATTTCGCCTTCCATGCTGAGGTGCCCCTACTATCTTTGTCATCTACTTGCACACGGTGAAATGTTTGTCCTGTCTCCCTTTCCTTCACTCTTCCTGTTCCCTGCAACAGAACATCAAACCAGAATGGACTCCTTGGTAGCAAGTAGCTAAATCATTCCTAGAATAAAGAGGCAAAGATGTCCCAAGCCAGCATGATAGAACTTAACTACGTTAACACATCTGTAGTATTGGTTACTGTCAAGAACACATACTGTCATAGTTAAAAAGAAGTGAATAAATGGACCTTACTGTATGACCAGTAAAAATGGGAAAGTGGTTGTTCATGTCTTCAATATTAATGATGACTTTGCATGTGCTTGAAAGAGGAGGAACTCCACCATCTTTGGCTTCAACTATGATTGTGTATGTCTGTGCTTTCTGAAAGGAAACAAAATATTCACTCGATTACATCCCAATGGAAATATCAGCCTTTTGAATTGTGGTAATTAAGCCATGAAGGCATGCAGTAATTTTGACTCAGAATCATACTAAACGTTTATGTATGGTGATTATAATGCAAAAGACTTCATTTCCCTTTAAACTCTGTCATCTGAATCTAAGACACGGTATCTGTTTAAAATAATAATGATGATGATAATAATAATAATAATAATAATAATGTGTGTGTATTTATTGCCTAGATTCTGTGAACTAACCTCATAATCCAAGCATCCCGTGAAGATTATTGTGCCATTTTCTATCATGTAGAACTCTGCATTTTGAGTAATGGGAGTCGTAGAAATTACTCTGTATTCGATGGTCGAATTTTGGCTGCCTCGTTTGTCAATGTCACTTGCCAAAACAGTCATTACAAATACACCTAGATTGTAAAGTACAATATAATAATGAGGCATGCATCGACAAGTACCTGGAGTATTTCATACAGATTTTTAGTTATTATTAAATTGTATTTAACCTTGACGTTGTGATTCTTTAATTGTGATTGGATACTCATCGTGCTGAAATTGGGGAGGGTTGTCGTTTATGTCCAAAATGTGTATCTCTACTCCAAGTTGGGTGTCAACTGCCATATTGGACACATTTCTGGCTTTAAACTGCAGCTGTATCAACAGTTATTAAATAAAATGTAAAACTCATTCATAATATACTTAGGTTATCAACAAATTTTTCATGTTAATACAAACAGACATATACAAGTGACCCATTTTGCATTTCTTTCAAATAATGGTTATAATGAATTTTTCTGACCATGAGGGACTGAAACTGTTCATAATCAATTTTGCGATGGACTATAATGACTCCAGTGTTCTGGTCAATGCTGAGGAGTCCCTTTGGGTCCTTGTCCACACCATCGCCAGTTAGTTCGAAATTTACCTTATAGTTTCGGTCAACCCTAACCTGAAAAGAATGAGAAAACACAGGGATTGGCTTTGAAAATTAAAAAGAAACTTTGCAAAAGGTTAGTTCAATGACTAATTAAAGCATGTGTTATTAATACAGGGACATACTCAGTAGTTCATATTTGCCGTAATAACCTGCATGAACAGTGTAAGGATAAGTATTAAAGATGCTACAATGTTACCGGTTGATGGTTTGAATTCAGGCAGTGTTCAATTTTGATCATAGAAGAAGTCAGGGAGAAAATGGGAGTTTTGTTTGGCAACACTGAGATGATAAGAAAATGACTGATTTAACATTTCTTGGGAAGATGGCCTATTGAATTTGTAATTACCAATGTGGACTTAATGAATTCCTCATATATCATACAACAGCACATTGGCAACACAATGACAAATTCTATAAAAAAAAACATGAAGCCAATGGCCACTGGCCACAATATGTTTCTGATAGGCTGGTTTAAATTGTTTTATAGAGAGATAAAATTTGCCAAGCATGGAGCAGAAGACTGACAGTTCCATTTTCCCAAGAGTTTTGCCTGATGGTAGTACTACCATAGCTAAACAGCACAGACCCACATTTCATTAGACTTTCACTCACTGCCTACTGGGGAACCCTGTTGTACTGGGTAAGTGGTTGTATGATGAAATGATGATATATTTTTTATGTCTGTGTAAAAGAAATCTTTAAGTGCAATGTAATACAGGTGAAATAACCTGGGTAATTAATACATAAAAATGCACCAAACACAGTGAATTCCATTGATCAGCAGAAAAAAAAAAAACTAAAAATATATAAATTAGTGTGAGTATAGTAAAGTTGAGCTCATACTCACAGTGCCAAGGACATATGGAAAAGGACCAGGATGTTCCTCTACCATACTGAAGGAGTCGATGATCCAGCCTCTCTTATGTCGTCTTGGGACACTTGAAGCAGCATTTGATATCCCAGAAAGCTAACGAAAACACTGTGTTATTTGAGTTGTTGTTCCTTATTTAAAAATAGTGTATATTGGTTTTCGTATTTACCTGCTTACATATACACACAAATGTATATACATACTCCACATAATATAATGGTTGTATGCATGTCAATTGAAGCACCTACATTTCGTGAGGATGCTAAGAAAGGTAGCTGCTAAAATTGTTCTGTGGTTAGAAAATGTCTAAAGTATACAGAACCCAACCACTTAGCTGATTTCAATTATATTCATTAACTATTTTAAATGTGTTCCCCGACCACTTGATCCGGTTAAGACAAAAATGTACAGTGGCATGGGACTGATTAAATTTTGGAGTGATCACCCAGAACTGAAGCTGTACCGCTTAGTGGCAGCAAAGGGACATAGAAAAGCAGACAACATTTGATCTTGTGAATCTGATAAATCAAAAAGTATTTAATGCACCTTATAGATACAGCTGTAGAAGACAATTGGCCTGGTAAACACAGTAACTATGAAAGTATTGTACGGATCTTTTCAAACTTTGCAGACACATTGTAGGGGTGACAAACTGCATATGATATTGAGATAGATCACCTCAAAGTTGAAGTAGCATTATACAGTAATAACAAAAAGGTACATTTGACCTGGTTAGTGCAAGAACTTAAAAAGTATTTTGCTGTTTGACCAGCAGGCATTGCAGGTCATCCCCGCTTTTCTCCTCTCTATTTCATTGTCTTCAGCCCCATTGTGTTTTTCCCTGCTGCATAGCTCAATTTGCTGACCATGTGCTTCAGAGACTGAAACTATGGGTATGGGTCTGTTTTGTTTGATTATTGGTTTTCTGTTTGTAATTGGTTATTTTTGTTTCCCTGTTAAGCTGTGCGTTGCTTCTGCTTGGTTCGCCCCTGCTTGTACTTTTGTGCTGTGTTAATATCCCAGTGTTGTGTTCCTATGTGAAGTTAAGCTTCCCTTGTTTATGATGTTTAAGTTCCCCAATGTCTTAGCTGTGTGTTAATTCATTTCACCTGCCGCTTGCTTCTTGCCCTGTTCTTTTGTTGATCAATTGATTGGTCATATTCTACACCTGCCCCCTCATTAGCCGTTTGTCTTTGTGTATTAATTATGTAGTTTGTCGTTTTTGATGTTCAGTGTGCTTATGTTACTGTGTGTTACTACTCTGCTTGTTTCCCTAGTTCTGTTTTCTGTGTTGCCTGGTTACCTTGGTAGGTCTGTTTATGGTTTTGTTAATTATGCTTTCCCCTGTTTAGTTCTGACTCCTCATGGTCCTTTTGTTTTGTTTTTTGCCCTTTCTGTTCAGTTTAGTTTTATAAACCCCTTTTTACGTGAACTCCTCAATGGATCATCATCTTTTCCCTGCCTTCGCCATGCCTTGCCATGACAGCCAGCATGATACAAATAATTTTGCTGATTCAATTTTGGAATAGTTCAATTTTTGAGACAAATTACACCAAAACTATAGTGATGGTGCTTAGTGACAGTAAAAAGAAGGATGAGATGATTGGATGTCGACACAATCAATTTATTTGCAATTAGTCAAGTTAGACTTTGTTGTCGTGCCAGCCCGAGACAAGTATATGGTTATATGAGACGTCAGTCCCTCCAGACAGGCACACAGAAGTAGCGGACAATCGGGGCAGGACACATTGTTTGGATACATTTATTTTCTTACTTTACAAATTACTGTTTTGATAAATGTGCTTAGTTGTGTTTAGTGTAGTATATGCTCTTCTTGTTTTATCTGTTTCATTTTGTGTTTAAATGCTAAAAAAAACATATTTAGGTGTAATTTTTTTGGGGCCAGGAACCAATTAATTGGCCTTCTGATTTGTTTAAAATTAGTAAAAATGTAGTTGTCTCTTAATAACGCACAGATTCGTAATATAAGGAATGGGCTGTTAATTTTGCATGTATTTATTAATTGGGAAGGAAGGGCGGTGGAGGGTTCTGCTGATATAGGGGCGGAGGCCATTGCGCATCCCTATATCAATGACATATACACACATTGGTGCACACAGGTGTTTTATAGAACAACTAAAAATAAAATGCTGATGCTACAATCTAGGGAAGCAGGTTCGTCCACCTAATCGGCGAAAATCATATTTACGGTTAGATGATTCAGTTTGTTAATTTATTTATCCCCAGTTCTGATTAATGCAATATTTTGGCGGATTCCTGCTGTATTATTTATTTATGAAGAACACCACTTTCTCTCATGCGGCAGTGAAGTAGTCCCCAATGGAGGGAATAATCAATTCTCGAGCCATCAATGTCAACCAATCAGGTTTTCTGGTGCCTATTATCGTTGCACTTAAGCAGCAATCTCTCTCTTTCTCGGGAAACATACGTGGGAAAACAAAATATAACTTAATATAAATGTCAAGATATATCTTAAGAGTCTAAGAGTCACCGTTATTGGGAAATCCAGCCAAAGTTTTTTATAGTTTTTACTTCAAAGACATTAAGTTTTTTTATGTATCTTAGAGTTGCATAGCTATTTTATGTTTTCGTTAAGGATAACCCCAGTAAAAAGAGCATAACACCAGAAAATGCCAGTATGGTTTGTTGCCTCGTTTTTTCTCTGACTGCCTCCCTTAGGCCATTTCTTCAGAGTGAAAGTTGAAACCATAATTACTGGTGTCTGTAACTGTAAGTGCCTGCATTCTCTGCGTTCTACTGCCAACCCCACTATCCATCACATCAGTGGCCAGGGAGGGGGGTGGTGGGAGGAATTCTGGTAGGCCTATAGGTTCCCTCGAAGGTAAAATATTTTATCACAATATTTTTTCCTATATTCATTTCTTTATCAATGCTCACATTTTTTATATTCATAGTATGCTGATTGAATGTATAGTAAATTGAAATCATGCAAAAATGCAGTTTTTTTCTAGGTTTTTTTTTCTCTGAATTCCTTGCTGCTCAATTCAGGGAATGGCTCGACCCAGCCCAGCCTTGTCATCCCATAGTTACATTTTTAACCATTACGGAACACGATTTTTTCTGAATTTCTTCAGATTGAACGTGGAAACACTAATTGTTGGTGTTTGTGACTGTAAGTTCTTGCATTCCGTATGTATGGGGCGCCATTTATAAAGTTACTACACATTTTTGTACTTTTCCACTTTTTCAACATTTAGCTAGAAGTCAATGGGGTTGTGGATCATCAGATTTTTTTGCTGCGTAGATTATTTGCAAAATTGTTTATCATATGTAAATCGGCACATCATATCGGCAGGGTTTTCAATACACAGCATCAGTCTGTTGTGTGTTGGATTTTAAAATGTAAAAAGTACTGCTATTATTCCTTCAAATGTCATTACAGTGATGCCCCACCTATCGCGGAAGTTATGTTCCAGACCCATCAGCGATAGGTGAAAATCTGCAATATAGAAAGACCATATAAATAAACATTTTTTATAGTTTCTAGTTTTATAGTTTATTGTTCCGTAGAGACCGGATAGGCAAGAATGGAGGTGGTGTTGCAGTATACGTAAAAGAAAACTTGCAGGCAAGGGAGCTCACTGATTAAAAAAAAAAGTACAGAAGCTGTATGGATAAAACTGGATGCTAAAGATTCAAATGGCCTAATTGTTGGGGTTTGTTATAGAGCACCTTAGAAAAGAGTACAGCATTTTAATGAAACATATTTAAGTGTAATTCACTGACAGCTGTCATTGCTATAATGGAAGAGTAGAATGACACTACAGCGGTCAAATATGAATCCATGCCTTTGTACAGTGGTACCTCGGTTCTCGAACTTAATCCGTTACGTACTCCGGATCGAATCCTAAAAAAGTTTGAGTTCTAATCGAATTTTTCCCATAAGAAATAATGGAAAACCAATTAATTAGTTCCCGGCCCCACAAAATTGCAGCCAAATATGTTTTTTAAGCATTTAAACACAAAATGAACAAGATGAAACAAAAAGAGCACTTTTTTTCTTTATGGCTTCCAAAATGATAAAGATCATATCCCAACATTACCCCTGTCTTGCCCCAACCATCCGCTCCTTCCGTGTGCCACGCCCCCTCGTTAACCTCGTGTGGGATCCCTATGTGATCAGCTGTTTCTGGTTGT
>JABFEA020000130.1:12745265-12755617 GCA_019775915.2 Cyphomyrus plagiostoma | reverse complement strand
TGTGAAGAAGGCATTCAAGTAAGAATTGCATTGTAGTATGACTCATTTCCTGGCACGTACAATTTATATTAGGTCGGTGTCCACAGTTCGACTTATAATATTCAGATCGAGATCTAGGTCAAACTAGTTTGTTCGACTTTTAAGAAATTCGAGTTCTAGTGAGTTTGAGAACCGAGGTACCATTGTACTCGCAAAATTATGTCTAATGTTTGGATATTGCATGCACCTGTGTATTCCAGTCAGCCACTAACATTCTGTAAGAAGAATGTTGGACCAGGAATTTGTAAGTGATCGTAGTGTGACTGAAACACAATGAACTGCAATCAACGTAATTACAGATGGAGCGTCTTTCATAAAATGCAGTGTCCTAGCTAAAAGTTCTGTTTACCACTCCAAGAAGCGTTGCATTATTTTGGTGGGATTGCTAATTATTATATATTTTACACAGTTCGCAAGTTTTTGTACTCGACCGGCTGTGAAAGTACTTTGTTAGTTGCTGCGCACGACTTGCTGTGAGTCTGAGCAATCAGCGCTGGAAAAATTGCAGTTCAAACTATGATAGATTCGTCGTGAGTCTGACCAATCAGCGCTGGAGCCACTGTAGTTCCAATTACGGAAGTCCTAACTAACTAACGTGGTTCGAACTACTGTGGTATGACGGTTTCGTGAAACAGTTGTTGTTCAGATGTTGGTTAGTTTGAACTACCATAGTACGATGCATCATTAATTGTAACTTCCGTTGTTGTTCAAGAAACTCACCCCGACTCGTCCGATCCTCCTGTGTGCCACGCCCCCTCATTGACCTTGTGTGAAACACTGACTATTGCCAGTTGTTCCCTGCCTTCAGTCTTGTGTATTTAGTTCGCGTTCAAGTCAGTTTCTCCAGTCCTGTCATTGAAGTCTCAGGCTGTTCATAGCTGTCTCTGTCAATGAACCCTCATTCTCGGTACTCCGTTTCCTGGATCCTTGATACCTCGCTCTCTGCCTGTTCGTCCGACACCCAACGTCACAGTTGCCAATTTATCAGTATCAATATAGTGCAATAGTTTTAAAACTTTGTTATTTATTATCAAAGTTTATGTGCCCTTGTTTGTAAACTGACACTTCAATGCCGTTGCGTTTTGCAATATAAATAATATTTTTAGATGTATGTTTTAATACATGTTTTGAATTTAAGACATTTCTGACTGTATTATTTTTAAATGATTTTAATGCAATATTCAAGCTTTTAGAATATTAGTTTACTGGTGTACATTATTTGGCAGGCAGTCCTGTAATTTATGCAATTTGTAATTTTTTTCTGTATAAAAATTTTATAACAACATGATGTTCCTAAAACTTTTTACAACACATTATTGGCAAATCCAGTTGCCAGGTAATTACTGTAATTTTACTAGTTACCAGGTAATTACTGTAATTAAAGTTTATTAACAGTGTTATTGTAAAATTAAAACAATGTCATGTAATTCATAAATAACAAACTGTAATTTAGTATACAGTAACATATTGTAGATCTGTTTTACAGTAACTAACAAGTGATTTACAAATCTTATTGGCAACTTTTTTGTCAGTAATTTACTGTAATTTCTACAGAATTTTTTTTACAGTGTGGTTTCCTAATTATATCCACGGTTGTATATACTCTACACTCTAATACATAGAACACAATCATATAAATACAGCACAATAAATGTAAGTCTATTACATGTAGATGACTCATTGAGGTTAATCATTCTTGCGAAAAATAAAATTATACCTTAATAAATAATATAAAATTATTACAAGCGAATAAGACCATAAGTCTACAAGTAACTAATTCTGATTCCGTATTTCGGACACGTGATGATAGACCTACAGGCCTTAAGAAGCATCAATGACAAAACATTAAGTAATAAATTTAAGCGTTTTAAAACTAATCCCACTGTCACGTCCCGCTCCCCAATTTCGGCATTGAATAGCCTATTGTATGGTCGTGTGTGTGCCTCTTTCGTGTCTGTACCCGGAAATAAACCCCTCGATTGTGTTGAGTACCAGCTCTGCTTGCCTACTTCCCGGCTCGCCTTCCGATCGTGACACCCGCTTTCACGATGTGATGTGGTAAAACTTTATTACAAAAGAAAACAACATTAGACCTACTCAGTATTGGGAAAGCATGAGCCGTTACATTTATACAACTCATGAAACATGTAACGTTTTTCTCTTTTTTGAACGTTAATGTTGGTATCTAATTATAGTCTGATTTTATTTTTCAATTTAGTAAAACAACTGAAAATATATTTTTCCCTTGTACTGTAATTTCATATTTTCAGTTTCATTGTATTTTTCCAATTTATTTACGATATAGGCCTAAATTAATGTTTAGATGGTAAGAATTTAGATTTTTTCCTGCGGACACTGTATAGAGACTACATATTTTGGCTAAAGGCTATAAACAAAACTATAAACTTGTGACTTATCCTTGTAATTTCCAAATGCCAACTGTTTTTAATATTATTTTGCCATGTTTTGACTCTCGCAAGTGTTTTTATTTACAATAGCTCTGCTGCTATCCCCATATAGGGGAGAGCGGGGACAGTTGCAACGTGTGGCATTTGAAACACTGCAGATTTCTCCAATTAGAAACAAGCTAGTGTTATGACACTCACACTGCAAATGCTCAGTTGCACCCTCCATCTTTATGCAAGATTGCAGCCAGTTTTGATCAAGCCTTCTGAGGGAACCAAAAATCAGGTTAAGAAAGTAAATTTTTGTATGATCAGAATTTTTCTCTTAGTGTCTAAACTGTTTGCATGAAGTATTGTAAAGTTGTATCATTTGAATCTGCGGTTTCTTAGCTTTTAACAAACTTAGCTACCATGTTTCAAAGCTAATGTGCCAAGCTAGAATTGCCAGTTTAATAGTGGCTGGGCATGTGGGGTCGGTTGCAACATTTTGTTGCAACCGTCCCCACACTGTATTGCAACTCTCCCTCATGACAATAATAATTAAAATTAGATAAAATATAAAAAATATATAAAATGTGGTCTTATTGGCTTGATAATAAATACATTTCAATAGTCAGACGCTCCCTCCTGTATGTCAATAACTTGCTCTTTGAAAAAGTCAGACTCAGCTGCAATATTTTCCAAAACAGATGTGAAGAATGTCCTGTTTTTTTCAGTATGACATGACACAGGAAGAGAAAAACAGATAGGGATGTCCATCTACGCATTCTCAAATTAGCTGCAGAGACCATGCAACTCAAGGCTAACTCAAGAGTTGTGAGTGTAATGCCAGTTGTGTATCAAAAGAACCAAATATGTTTTCACATCGTTTTAATGAATGTCACACTAATTCTCAGTCAATCAATATGTGTTGTGTGTAGATCTAAGTCATTTTTAGGAAGTTAAATGTATTTCCATTATCATTTGCTTAAAATCACAATTTCATTAATAAGCAATAGAAGTCTATCATTGTGTTTTTGTAACAATGTTACGTACGCCTATGGTAAATAACAGTTATTTTCTTCTCAACTTTGTTATCAACTGAGTGAACTCAATGAACACTGTCAGATCAAATTAAACAAAAAAAATGAATAATATTTGTCAAGAAAGGTTTTTATTACATTTTAATAAGTGTTGCAACTGCCCCTTAGGACTGTTGCAAACGTCACCCTATGTGGGGACGGTTGCAACGTTTCTCTCTCTCCATTAAAATGTTATTTGCTGTAATGTTATAATATTTACACATGTTGCAGCAGTATGGGTTGATAGGTGACAGATGTGGGTTTAATATATTAAAATTTTGTCTTTCTATTGCAAATGGTGTCTGAGATACTGAAGGAAATGCAAAAAGTGGAGCAACTGTCCCCTCTCTCCCCTACTAGTACTGATTGATAGAGGTCTGCGCGGGAAGGAGTTGTAAATTCCGCTCCCGCAGAATCTTGTCCGATTTTGTCCCGCTCCCTCCAGCAAAGCAGAAGTACTTGAAATGTTTATTTTTACGTTAACGTGCCAGACTTGTGCCCAGTATGATCGCACTTTATTGCATTTGTAACAACGGGCGAAGGCAAGTGGTTCCCATTGTGGTGGCTTACAGTGGAGAAGGACTATCTTATTTTGACAGTTTTATATTTACCTTTTCTTAAGTAGGCACTTATATAACACAAAATTAACCACAGTAACTTTCTGTTCATTTAAATGAGGGGAAACCCAAAAATGTGCAGGGCTCTGGCCCTCCTGGACTGGAGTTGAGTTGGTCCACACAGAACCTGCTAATACCAAAACTTGTCATTAAACTATAATATACACACAATAAATATTAATTTAGTTATACTTGTAATGCAGTTTTACAACAAGGGACGTTTCTCTTTTTGCTTAGCAATTTTAAAATATAAATCAATATCACAAAGAACACAGCTTGGTTAATAGAACACTGCACGGAATAATGCTTGATCCGTTTCTCACATGTAAATACAATAGATGACGTTGTTTTGCATTTAATATTTGTTTATTTTAAGCCGTATCCATGAATATAGGTACTTACCAGTATCGCAAGGATTGCTATCAGATGATACATGGTGAAACAAACTTAAAGATTTCAAATGTAATATGTCATCATAATCCGAATGCCAAGCAATTTCTAGACCTCGGTTTCCAAACAGTTTCTCGTCTTTTTCTTGGTGCAGTGAGAGCGCAGCTCTGCCTTGTATTTGACACAAACCCCTGGGGCTAGCCTTCTGCGATATACAGCACACCTGGTGAGCTCCTTCCTTATAATCGAGGTATGAAGCAGTGTGGTTAGCAGTGAAACAAAATGCGAGGAAAATGCCATGACTTCATTCACATCATTTCATAAATATACCACATACCAAATAATAGTATCCTTTTGAATACAATTGTATAGCCCTCCTTCTCAACATGAAGGAGGATGCGGAACAAAAGATAATCCAGAACACTAAGGGAAGACGAAAAAAATATTTCATCGACTTTTTGCTTTTTATTTCTACTGGTTGTAATGTTCAGTCAAGCGAGCAATACTGAAACAAAGTGAGTATTCATTCATTAACAACAAAACTCGCAATAGTCCTTATAAACGAAAATGAGACTATTCATTTGTTGTGTTCGATATGGGCTAATATTCCATTGAATGGCAGCTTGTAGTCTATTTTACTTTATGTTACGTTTACTTGTCATGTGCGTCTATCACTGGAAAATGGTCAAGTCCAAGTATTCGGTTGTTCCTGAGCGTGCAGTAAATGTTTTCATTTTCATTGGTTAAGCCTGTGTTTACAGCAGCGACGGGTTGTAATTTACAAATATAACTTAACTGAATTTATTACACCCTGGACTCAACGCCAGTAGTGAAATATCCTATTACCCTACGTTATTTTCTGTTTCCTGGGATACGTTCTTGTCCACAGACAAGCTGAAACAATTTAGGGATATATTATCAATTTAGACATTAATAAAGCAAGATATCTGAGTCACTTCGAAAATATTTTATTTCTGAATTTAAAGTCATAATCCTGCATCTATAAATGTTTACCATTTATCAAAATTGGATTTTTTCCATAGTTGTTCAGATTAGTTGTCTTGATACAGAAACACATACACACTGGGGCATCAGTCCAGTTTTTAAAGTGGTTGTAATTGGTGTGAATTGTGTATATCTTTGTGTGTTTTATTTATTAATACTACAGGTTCATTTGAAAAAATTGATTTAAGATGTAGGAAACATGCTTCATATCCTGTTCTAAACAGTCTGCCTGGCCAAATAAACCTGTATGGAGCACAGACTCCAGGAGAATGAGTGAGATAATGGTCACAATCTCAGCCTGTACCTGAAGTGACACGTCAGGACGTGCCATTTCACTTCTTCGCCAAAAAGAGAAATGGAAAAAAACATCCACAAACAGACAAAAAAAAGAAAAAACAGCTGCTCATATGAGAAAACAACAACTACTTTGGTTTTTGAGCTATGGGTGAATGCATATATGGGTAGCAGTTAGACACACCTACTTATATCTCTGCTGAAATCTAACCGAATTTCTTTAGCAAGTCCGAGGTCAGTGGCTCAACAGTTTTACAGACTTAACAGACTTTCCCAAGTAAGGTGAACAATTTTTATCATCAGTGCAAGAAAATCGTGCATGTGTAAGATTAAAAAATTGTGGCAAAAAAACATAGCAGTTGTACATTTTTGTGCACTGTAGTGAAACAATTGATAAAGAAAATGATGAAGAAAACTGAAATTTATTTAATAACATTATCTGAATCATTTTTGTACTTCCAGCATGCCTAATTTTCTGTTAAGTTTATCTATCTATCTATGTGTCACACTGTGATCCTGGGGAACATTATCTTGTGTCACTCTCTATGCCACCTGTATATGGGTAGTATGACAATAAAGCCCACTTGGCCTTGTTATCCCACAAACCATTACTGCCACACTGCAGAATGGGGGAATTATCACAATACCACATCTTCTCCCTTGTTTCCAGTGTGGTGACAGGAACAGGTGGCAGGAAGCCAATGGGCTTCCATGGAACATGACTGTTGATATTTGCATACTGAATAAAAATAGATGCTTGTCTCAGCTCGATGTTTTCCACACTATTTTCTAGCTTTGAAGAATAGATTAACTGCAGAAAAGACATTAAGAGTTCATTTCAACCATAGTGAGTTCCTGAAACTAGCAAAACCTTTGCCAGCAGAGATCTAAACAGCACAGAGCAGTGAAGCCTCTAAATGAAGCATATTCCACAGCATGTTGCTTCTTAATAACATTAACTGTACAACTTATCATTTATCTACCAGCACAAGTAACCACTCTACATTATTCACTCTACATTAAGCACGCCGTGGGTTATAAAGAATAGCCTTTTTTCTTTTTCTTTTTTCAGCATATAGGAGACTAGAGGGAAAGCAAAGAGATCCACCAACAACAGCAATGAAACTCAATTATCTTCATAACATATTCAGTCAAGATGCTGCTCCCAAGCCCATGAGATAAGTACAGGGTATAGTTCCCTTACTCAAGTCTGTGCACTACTGACATTGCTCATATAGGTGGCAGCACTGATATTACTAGCTCAGGCGAGGAAATGGCAGCTAGGCTATTGAAACATGGCCCCAGGTCCAAGAGCTGCTCTGGTTTCAACTTGGGTGGGCAAGTTGAAATGTTAGTGTGACAACATGATGTTAGAGTAACAGCATACAGATCAGTAAAACAAGGTAAATGTGAGGCACTGCAAAGCCAGCTACTGCAATACAACTAATCAGGTTTTACAGGGTGAGATAAAAGGAAACAAGAAGAGATGTAAACATAACTTAGAAATAGAAATTTCCAGTGTTTTTTGTATTCTGAAAATGGCAACATTTTGTTCTGGATTCCCTTTCTATTATTGAAAAAGGAGAAATGATAGAAACACTGGTTAAAAAAATAATATTTCAGCAATTAAACTAAGTGCATCTTTATTCTAAATATTGTTTAATCAGACAGTAAAAATGCCCAAAGAAAGTATATAGATATGCGTAACAAGGCAGCATGTGTTATTTAATCTGGAAATATTTTTTAAGGACACTAAATGATACTATTCAAACATCTCCTGCCTCTGTTAGCCTTTAATAGAGAGTTAATGCTCATATCATCACCTCATTTACATAAACCAAACTGGTAACCCTTCACTTCAAGCTATCATCCATAATGCACTTACATATACCTTCATAATGCATTATAATGGTTGGTGTAAGAATTAAGGATGCTTTGTGTAAAGCATTCATAATGCATCATAAACATAGCTGTAATGCGTTATGCCTTTTTCAAAATATTTATAGCTATGTTTTATAAATGTACTGTAATATGTTATAATATGTTATGAATGTGTTGCTAGATTCTCATAGACATGGCATTCACAGAAAGTGTTACTGCAAAACTTACTCCAAGACATTGACCTCAATGAACAGGTAAGTCTCAAGGTACAAAAAAGGGAAAACAAATTGATATTAGTTTAGCATTAAGGACGTAGGAGTTGCTTCATTACCAAATATTTATTTGGCTTGTAATTTACTTGTTGAGGAGGTTTAACCTCCTATCTCCCAATAGGTTTCCTGGCAATGGAGAACATAACCTAGGAAGGAAAGCAAATATTTGTAAAAGAGCTGTTATAAATCAACAAAATGTGTTACATTTAAAAAATAAGATTGATCAAGCTAACAAATATCCAGTTGTAGTCTGAAATAAGTAAGGATGTTCAAGTTTGAAATTTGAAAGTCTGTTACCTCACAATCATTACCTAGTGTCTCTGTTCTGGATGGAAGCAGGTCCAATTCAGAATCAAGAACTTCCGTTGCTTTTTGTTTCCCACGGGTTATCAACAAAACCAGAAGTAGTAGAAATGCTGAAAGACAATTTAAAAAATCAGCATTCTACTAATAAAATATGCATATGATCAGTGGGATCAGTCATTAAGAATATATAGTCTCCCCCATGGCTGTATGTGTGTGGAGTTTGCATGTTCTCGCCTTGTCATTGTGGGGTTTCCTCCAGGTACTCCAGTTTCCCGCATAGTCCAAAAATGTTCTGAGGTAAACTGAAACTGCCAAATTGCATATGCCCTGTGATGGGTCGGTGCCCCATCCTGGGTTGTTCCCTGCCATGTGCCAATGAGCTCTGGACCTCCGATGACCCTGAATAGGACAAGTGGTTGCACATTTTTTAGTGATTAATTGTCATTGTTGACACACCACAACAAGATGTGTTCTCTGCATTTACCCCATATGTGACATAGCAGGGGGCAGCTAATTCAGCACCTGGGGGCGGTACCTTGCTCATGGTACTTCAGTGGTGCCTTGCTGGTTAGGATTCAAACCTGCAATCTTTCAAGTGTGCTTCCCTAACCATTACGCCACCACTGCCCACGTATGCCCAAACATTTGGATAATGTGATGCTATGTGTATGATGCCATATATGACAGAGGATTTTTTTTAAATAAAATGTTCTCCTAGTGTATACAAGTTTGAAGGTAGATGATAAGTAGGACACATTCATCCATTTTTCGAACCACTTATCCTGCTCTGGGTTGCCTGGAGGTTCTTCCAGGCTCCAAAGTGCACTGGGATGTGCACATGCTATGGGTAACTTCCGAATTCCAGTTAATCAAAATGCACACCTTTGGACTGCAGAAGGAGCCCAGAGACCCAGGGTGACACAGGGAGATTATGGAGTTTCCAAGCACACAGGGTAGGAAGTGTGAAGCCAAAGTGCTACCTGCTGAGCCAGATTCCACCTGAAAACTATATGTGTTTCTCTAATTTCAATTTCAGTTCTTAATGTAAGTTAAGGGCTACCCTTATGGGACGCCATTTGTAAAGTTACTAAACATTTTTGTACTTGCCACTTTTACAACATTTAGTGCAATTTTTTGACATTTAGCTAGAAGTCAATGGTGTTGTGGATCATCAGATTTTTTTGCTGTGTAGATTAATAGGTGGATTTTAAGTGTGGCTGTTCCAGTCAACCGGGGATTCCCTGTGGTGAAGAGATGATGACCCCTTTTGTTGTGAAAAGGCATGAAATTGACATAAATTTGCAAGGTCACTGTCTCATTGGAATATAGCACAGTGATTTATGGGCAATTTTTTGGTTGACAACACCAAGCCTAGCTGCTATTCTAAGTCTAATTACTATCCAACAGAACATTGTTCCCCACAGTAAGCTGAGTAAAAAAAAACCCGAATATTTCATATTGTGAGCTTTCTAGTAGGAAATCTATAGATGTACTCTATACTATCCCGTTGCATTGTCCCTTATAGAACACATAGAATCCAGGAAAAAAAAAGCCAACAAAATACTATAAGGGAGCAATGTAAACAAAACATTCAAATTTTCATTCTGAAAATGCCTATCTATATAAGAATCACCCTTTATTAATTTAAGTGGACGTTTCCCCTGCATAGGCTGATAGCAGTAATAAAAGTATATAAGTATAGTAAAAGTACCACTAAAATTTGGTAACAAACTCGATACAATTCAAATAAACATAACTTTTCCTCCCTGTGACATCAGTTTAATTATATTAGCTGTTGCAGAAGTTCTGCAGCTTAGATGATGAAAGTTAACTCAACTAGTTAGTTTGCTAATTCAGCAATTCATTTTTGTTGTCAATTGTTCTTACAACTCCTTAGATTTTTCAACAATGAGTCAGACAGCAGTGTCCCCAAATGTGGAAACTAAGAATAGATTTTTTATAGCCTTTTAAAATTGGAATGTAGGACATTTTCCTATCAATACTCTTCATCCATCCATCCATCATCTTCCGCTTATCCGAGGTCGGGTCGCGGGGGCAGCAGTCTCAGCAGGGAAACCCAGA
>JABFEA020000130.1:12724603-12735789 GCA_019775915.2 Cyphomyrus plagiostoma | reverse complement strand
GACCGGCCCGTCTGGCACCAACAACCATGCCACGCTCAAAATTGCTTAAATCACCTTTCTTTCCCATTCTGACATTCTGTAAATAATCAGATCTGGTTGGAAAAACTGCACTCATGTATTGGAAGAAAATGCTCCACTGTTGACTTATTCAATGTGGCTAAAATGTTCCTTGCGAAACTTATATCTCCATGTCAACAGTTAAGATAGATTGACGCCCTTGTAAGGACATCACTTGACTATTTCTCAAAAATAGCAGCCTCATCATCATTATCCATGACTGACTCCTTGAAATTTTGCAGTAATCCCCTGTGAAACTTGAGTGCATCAGGGTGTAATAGCAAACAATATCCCATTGGGGACACCAAGCAACAAGAAACTAAAGAGAATAGAGCTGACAAATGTTCAGAAATGCGTCTGAACACACCTTTCTCTCTCTTGCTAGTGGCAGACTATAGTATATGTGCATCTGCAGGTAGACATATACTACACTGTACATGTCCCAGTGAGACAAGCACTACTGACATAGCTCTTGACACTTTAATTTTCAGAAAGAGATGAAGTCATGATGTCCATATAAGGAATATAAGAATGATCTCCAGCTGTAATTTCATCGTACTGAACTTTAAACACATGGGACCAGGACAAACAAACACAAAAACACATGTACTGTGATAATTTCACAGGTATGTAATCTGTGGTAATAAAACCCCAGTTTATGAGTATTGATGTAAAAGCATATTTAGCTAGTTCAACCTAAAATAATAGTTAAAATCCAGTTTTAAATTATGCGTACAAGAGAGAGTAACGCCAAGGAAAATTCAAATGCTTTACATACGAAAACAACGATTTTGTTCTTCACTTTGTGTGTAGTTAAATAATTTCACGTAGTTACGAAGCAGACAAAATAGTTTTGAAAGTACGGAGAATAGTCTACAGGTTCACAGGTGCATAATATCCCTGGATAACTCTCGTCGGAATGACAAAAGGGAGATGGATGTGACTTTTGCTGACGACGCTGGGAGATCTGCGTCTCCATGGTGACTCACATGGCTTGAGCAGGTGGTGGAGATCAGAGCCCGTGGAGCTCGTCATAGCCCCTTGTCCCGATTCAGACTGGCTGTATTGCATGGGGGTTCTGGGACTCTTGGGCTCTTCCCCCTCCTCTCCAGGTCAGAGTAGGACAGGGATCCAGAGCGGAGGCACGGCTGGAGACGCCCTGCAGACGCTTGCGGCCCCTTTCACAAGGCTGCCTGTCCTGCTGCTGATCATGACCTACTGCAACAGAAGGAGGTTTTGAGGGGAGGGGCTCCAGCTCTGTGGCCTGTACCAAGTGCAGCCTTGCACGGGGAGGAACTTTGGGAGGGGGGTGGGGGGGGGGGGCGGTTAGAAGTTCATAAATAGCAATGACCAAGTGTCAGGTGCTCGTCAAGTGTTCTACTCTCTGCGGCACGGCGGAAGCAGTTTGCATACAGTTCATGCCTATACAGCTGTACACATGGGCAACATAAAACCTATGAACACTGTGTGTAACCATGTGGTTATTCATATAAACTGCCCATTCAATGTGACCTTCTCACAGTAATCATTAAGCAAGAAGCACAGAGACAATAATCTGTTTTGTGTGCCTGTTCCTGCAAAAAGGAACACTATTTCAATTGTTTGTTTAAGGCACAAAGTTACCAAATCATCATCCAAGCAAAAAGTGATCGGCCCCATAATTGAAATCACTGGCTTCAGCACCTTCTGCAGCCATAACTGACAGATGCTTCCTTTGATTTGATATCAGTTTTTCACTGACTGCTTCACCACTTGCATTTCAATGTACGGTTAGGATTTTGAGCATCAGCTATTCATTTGAAGTCCTGCCACAGCGTCGCTCTGTGGCTAAACTTTAATTTTATTTTGTTCACCCATTCAGATGAACTTTCTGTCTGCTGTAGGTCACCATCTTTCAAAGTACCACACACCCAAAAACTCTCAGTCAGGTGAATCGGTGACTGTTAAGTGTCTATTGTCTACACCCTATGACAGACCAGCATTCCGTCAAGGGAGTCTTCTGTCCTGGGATTCCTGGGAACAGGCCCTAAGCTGACCACACCCTTGTACTGGGTAACAGATTTTGAAGGCTGATGGAATTTAAACACATTAAATCAACAGCAAGACCAGAGTGCTTCTTTTAACAATACACAGGGGACAAGAAAACCCAATGATACCTCATGTGGTATTATCTTTGTGTGATTGTGTCAGTCTATCAGTAATATAAACAAAGTAGTCTATCATTAAAAAGTGAATCAGTGCCCCGTAATGGTGTCATTTATGTGGAACACCAAGACTTAGATTTGATTCACACAATGACACAATGCAAGCTGTAGAAGGAGGCTTCCCTACCATATCTGGCTTTCCTACTTTACACAGCGTGCAGTAAACGCACGCCATTATCACCCACACACAGATACAATGAAAAATTTAAAAAGCATCAGCTATTTTAACTATTGCGATTCTGTTTTGCCTTCACATTTTACTTTGGCTGATTGCTACCATCTAGTGTCACATCTAATTAACACTACTATAGTGTTCTATCAAAAGTAAACAGAGCCAGAAAGTAACTCAACATTTCACACCCTAGTACAGAGGTGGGCAATCTTATCCACAAAGGGCCGGTGTGTATGCAGGTTTCTGGGATAACCTGTAGGTCAGCTGTTCAAACCCAGGTGTGAGGAATCTTCAGCCAATCAGTCCTCTAATTAGTAATCTAGTTAGGGAGTTGCAGCGAAAACCTACATATACAGCGGCCCTTTGCGGGTAAGATTGCCCACCCATGCTATAGTAGCACAATGAAAAATTATGTAAACTTTTTATAACTGCCTCCCCTGCAAACACTTTGTTTACAGTAGACCTTAATCTCCACAACATTGTTAAAACATGAAATATAATCGTTATTTATAATTATACCTGACCTGGATGTTTAGTTATTTCGTTCTTTTATATTCCAGTTCCATACAACTCACATGTCTGCCAAAATTCAAATGTTTATTTCTATGGAAAAGTCTGTGATATTCTGTGACTTTAAGAAACAATAGGGTGACTGTGTAAATCAGCAGTTGTAAAGGTTGTCAAACCTACCATTGCCACCTTAATATTAATGCATGGGACGTTAGTACGACTAACATTCCTGCTCTAATCCTGTGCTACCTTCCAAACTGTCAAATAAACACAGGACACCGAGTGACAATTGCTTGAGTTTCAGAAAGTAACAGTTGACTGCCTGTGTGTGTCAGCTTAGCCATTTCAGAACCTCTCCAAATATCTCGCCAGTATTTGTAGTAACCATCAAATACACCCATGTATTTGCTAACTCAACCGCTAATATACCATGTTTAGCTAATCAATACCTCATCAAATTATTAATTAGCTAATTAAGATGGCAGTGAAATGTAACAAACGCAGGGAATGTGCCCCTGAGGAGCAGTTTGGGAACCAAGGCAGTGTTTTTCTAGCCATCCATCAAGATATGAAGAAGTAGCTGGAGAACATAAGAAATTCTTGTTAGTCTTTATTGTATTAATGTTTCTTTTCCTTCTAATCTTAAATTGTACTTTTTAAGAACAAATATACACTTACTACCCAGATAAATAGCTTTAAACATTTTCTTTTCCAAAGACATTTATGTAGCACTCTATATATACATATGAATGATGTGCCTGTATCACTTTATGTACATTCCTCACTACCAGCTTCCTGTCTGAAAGTGCATACTGTCTGTACTATAAGTACTCACACACGCTCACGGGCTCCATCACCTTCAGATATAACCAGTTCACTGCCCAGTCTGCCTACACGCTGCTGTCCAGGCTGCTGACAGCACAATCAGGTTTTCCTCAGACATTTACAGGGGATAGAGGGTTCTAATTTTAACGAGACAAACATGTCACACACATTAACCTTCCCTTTTTTGCTCATTTATTGCTGAGGTGTGAGTATGTGTCTTCTTGTAGTCGAAAATGGGTCATTACGTTGGTGTCGTGTGAATCTGTACTTTTCCGTATTCAGAACATTCAGAACAAGCATGTTGGTGATAGCTGTGATTCTATCTATTTATCTATCTATCTATCTATCTATCTATGTTGTACGAGCTACTTTTATTACTGTTATTTCCATTTAAATGAGTTTACCATTTTTATACCTATAATTCAGTAAAGTTCAGTGAAATATGAAACATCTTTGTACAAATTCATCCATGTTATAACTCTGTATTATGTGTAACACCTGTGTATGTTTCTAGTATGATAAAATTACAATTAAAAATACCATAGCTGACATACTTAGTACACGGTAATTTGAAAAATATTCAGAAATAATTTCATTGTCCTGAGCCTTTGATATGACACAAAGTGAAACAGCACTGGGGGAAATACCCAGCTCTTTGTTTTTATTTTATCTTCTATTACTATTTTAGAAGGACGGAGGTGATGAACTGCCTGGATCAGATTCCTCTACACACACCTCCAGCGGCAGGGAAGAGTGAGCTTCACCAAACAGACGATTCTAAAGTTCTGGTCAAGGACGTTTCTTCAACACTTCATTGACTGAGCAAGAAGAGTAAGATCTGACCGTAGTATATGTAACATTTTCGGGAACGTAAGAGCATCTGCAAAAATCTAAGGTGAAAATTACTTTTAGTCCACAGTTCAGAACGAAATCTAAAAAAAAATAATTAAAATCATCACAGAATAGAACCACAGATGCTCTCAATTTATGTAAAGAAGACACACAAATCTGGTGTGCCTTCGTTCATTAGTTCTTTTAACACAGAACTTAGGAACAATGTAGCATTAAGAATGCTGGTATTTCACAGACATATTCCTCTGAAGGGGGTGACTGCCCTGTAATTTTATCCCAGTAGCTGTTGGTGTGGAAGTTAAGTACATGTTCTTGTTTTTCATTCTATCCTTTTATACCCCTATTCTCTGAGGCAATTCATGATAAATGGGATATTTAAAGCGTGCAGTGGGAGGCCCCTGCAGAGATCTGCCTTTGAATATCACACACTATAGCACATGTGTCATGTGGCAGCTCTATTTCTGGCAACAATCTTGTGCTGTTTCTTTTTCCCTCTCACTGTATTTGTAGTTTTCTCCAAGTCCTTGCTTGCTCCGTACACTACTGTCAGAACTAGGCACTGTATTACACAACTTACACAAACCGTGGCAAAATTTGAATAGATGAAAAACTATAACTTTAATACAAACTCCCATTGATTTTCCAGGGGTGCTAGCTAGTTCAGGGTCAATTTGCAGTCTTTTCCTGAAGCAGAGGATCCAAGATGAGGAATACCCTAACCTGTATGACAGTCATCCTATGTCACACACTCACGGAAGCTGGAAACTCATAATTAACACCTGCCAGCTCACATCTGTGCATGCTTTTGGACTGTGGAAGGAAATTTTAAGACCAGGAGGAACTCCACAAGCACAGAGGTAGGAACTAGGACCCACAACCCGGGACACCTACTCTGCTTATCCCCGAACCACAATGTCACCGCCAAAACTAAAAATACCACTAAAATAATGTAGCTATTAGGGAAACATGCTGTGCGTTGTAACACTTTACTCAAGACTCTCTGCCATGGGTTTCCTTTAAAGGCACAGTGAAAACATGATCCACTGGCGAATGAAAATAAAGGCTGAGATCACATAGATAAAACTGAATTTTACACAGTTTATATGACCAGTTTCTAAAGCGTATAAAGCATAAAAACATTTTCAATTTATTTAAGATAAAACTCCTAAGACAAGAGACTGCAGGTTCCGTTAAAGCACTGAAAATGTTTGATACTTCCGCTTAGACTTTGATGAGTAATTTCAAGAATATTAGTCAGAACCAAACCAGTTAAATGTGTTTTGTGACCCTTTTACACCGTTTCCTTTCAACCTCTTCCAACATCTCAAAACAACTATCCCGAGGTTTTAGATTTTTTAAATCCCTCTTAATAAACATTATGCGAAATGGGAGAAGTTAGTATTGTGAGAACAAAAGCTATGATTTCCACGGCATGAATGATAAGAAGAAAAAAATTGCAACACTAGAATATTGGCGCATTTCTAAAAATATGACAAATTCTTTTTCTTTCAGGTGAGCTTTAGCTAAACCACCTGCGAAGACCTGAAGAATTTTTTTGAAAGGCAGTAGGGGAGGCGTGGCGTGAAGAAACGTTTTCTGCACAGCCACAAATACAGCAGATTCATACCCACTCTCCTTTTATGCTCATCGAATCTTTATTGTTTCTGCTGTAAATTATGAGGTATGTATAAATGCCAGAAGGGCCCACTCTCTCTGGGGAGGCACACGATGAAATGCAGCCAGCGCCGCACTGCATGTTACACATGCAGAGGGGGAGAGTTAGTTTCACAAACACCCTTTTGTTTGGGCAATGTAAATAGACCCTTCTGGAAGACAGAATATAAGAAAGAGCTGTGAAAAGCACCTGCTTCTGATTTCCTCTTTTTCTTGCTCCCATATTTGCTTTGAACAAGCATAGCAAACACCACCTGCGGCGTTTTGACTCTCTAATCTCATCATAATGTTTGCAGATGATCTGAGGTTTCATCCTGGAGACGCAGAAGAGGCTAATCAGTCTGACGGCTGTCAAACCTGCCGCTTCCAGATGCTGGTTAATACCTGAAGGACAACATGCATTTTTTGGCCACGCTACACAGATGCATCTATTTAGATGCCTCATAAGTCCTAATTGATTTTTAAGTTTGGGCGAGGTTGTTTCTCTGACTATTCCTGGTCTCTGTGCAGCGTTCACCCTCATGTTTTGAGTGTGGCAATAACCATCGTTGTTAACTCCAGAACTTGGTACATATGTCATGTGCCACTTAAGTCCACTCACAGTGTGGCAGCTGGCCTTCACGATGACATCTGTGAAACTGAAGGACAAAATCATCTTTCCTTTCAAGGACCTTGAGGGCCACAGGTTCCCCTATGAGGCAGCGCTGTTATTCTATGCCACTGTAAGGCAAGTGAACCCCTTCTTGGTGGGAACAGCCTCTGAGGAAAAGAGAGGGACGTTTTACTCTGTGCTTAGGATCCCTTTTCCAGGATGGAGATGAAAATATGGAGGATTGTACTACCTGCTATTGTCTGTCATAAAAGGACATTTTATACAAGTTTTATACAAATTCACATATATTATTATTATTTTCTTTGATGGTGACATGATAAACCAGGCAACCCAAACAATAATGTACCTTCATACCTTAACGGTTGTGTCACGAATAAGTAAACCTATAAAAAGATTGCATTAGACTACAAAATGGTACCTGATTCCAGTAGCTGCAGACACACACATACACACATACAAACTCACACCAAGCTGTGACACATAAACCCACCCACGCAAGATACACTAATATTCTTATGTACAATATAAATGAGCATACATACATATACTGTACATGCATGTACACATGCAATGCCCGCAAACTGCTGCATCATCTCATTCTTGTGTAGTTCATTTTTGTTACGTAATGGTACTTCATAATTTAAAGTACCAAACATTTACATATGCATCCATATGCATATAAGTCAAAGGCACAGAATTTATATGCAGCTAAATATTAAATTATTAAAATGATTATAAGAAGCAGTTCTACTGTGCAACCTAAAAGCACGGCTTTTAAGTTTACAGTTACGATTTCTGGTGTCTCTGGAACATGACTTATTTTTTTCTTAAAAGTAATTTGCCCTTTTAACCACCTCAATCTGAGTCAGTAAGTCATGTTTCCAGTGCTAAATGAGCTGTTTGTTTGGTGGTGCTGTCTGGTTACACCCTAATCTATTGGCTTTCCATACGTGGCGGAACTCAATTGGAGCCAGATGCATTTGATCAGAAAATAAACAGCTACATATTCTTGCATAAATATCTTGCTGTTTTTGTTTTTGTACAATTGCCATTTTTTAATCACTATGTCATACAGTCATACAAAATATCTTAATATTCCTTAATATTGTTTTATTTAGCTTTGAATTGACATAAAGGCCTTTTTCATCTTAATGATACAGTATATACATGTTTTATTATGTTTGGACAATGCAAGTCTCCCAGCAACAAGGGAGATGTAATGATGATGTCATAATTTAGTCTATCATCAAGCTTTTCTATTTCTTATCCCTGCAATAAATTCACTGTAAAGTACTTATATGTGAAACAGTTTCTTAAACTGTGACCGTTAAGTGAAATAAACATAATCAAATACAGCCCTGGTCCAGTCTGTGGCGTTTCGATGACATTTACAAAGTGACATTGACATCCCCACCGCTGTGTCCTTTATGCTGCAGAGGAGGTGTGGTTGAAACTGAGACTGCCAGCCAAGATGTGGCCAAGTCCTGATATGAGCATGAGCCAATATTTTCTCTACGCTGTGGAAATTTGTTCTAAAAACTAGAAGCGACTCATAAGAGTACCATAAGGAACAGAGTCAGTGCTTTGTGTCCCTGACAAATCAAGATTCTCTGCTATAACTTCACATTACACAAGCGATTGCCATTCCAGAGCTGGCAACAATTCCAGGGTACTTATTTTGGAAAATAATTTTAAACATTTTGGAAAATACGTATATTGTGATTGTTGTAAGTAGGGCAGTCTGTGTTAACCATTGCAAAAAAAAAACAGGTCATTAACATAAAGCATTTCTTCATTATTAAAAATATTATATCCACATAAAATATCGAAATACAAGGAGTTCTCTTTACAAAACTGCAACATGAAAATGAAAATCAGACATTTTGCATTTGTAATGTTGTTGCTTTTTAAATGTTCTTGTACATTTAAGAATTTTCTGTTTAAGAATAGATGAATACATCCTGTATACTGAGGTGTGATTTGCTAAAACATTTTTAATAACCTAATTATCAGACATAAGCAAAACGTTTTTTTTTTTTGTTGATCGTGAACCAAGCAGCCAAAGTACTAAAAAAAATCATTACTTTCTTAACAAAAGGAAAGTCTGAGAATGTTGTCATTCTTTTCCATCATGTGATCCTCAAAAGCAATATTGTGCTTAGTACTACTGTTTTTGCATCTCTAAAGCACTCCCACGTGGTACACGTTTTAGTTAGTTTCTTTTGTATAGTGCTAAAATGAAGATAAATATCATAAGTATGGACATACAAAGAGAAGTCAGAATGAGTCACAAAAGGAATCTATGTTTCCACAAAATAGCTGACAAAATTGAAAAAAAAGCTGTGGTTTTATTTGATATTGTTTTTGCCAAGACACATTTCAAATGAGATTAAAAGAAACTAACAGGTTGAGTCTTGCAGTTGGCTCAGCTATACTCCCATATTGTGCTACTATTAGAGATTCACCTACAGTCATAGAAATGTTGCCAGACCTGTACAGAATGATAGTTTGTGTATCTCCAGCATTCCCCTATTAGACTGTGGCTCAGATCATCACCACAGCATGGATTTGTTACTTACCTCCAAATCATCTATGATCTTCATGAGAAACGCTCGCTGCTGTTCTGTAAGATTTGTGCTCAGGGTTTTTCAGGAAGTTGTGCAGGAGCTGTGACACAGTGTGGTAATTGCATCTGCTGCTTCAACACTGAACACTGTTAAAAACATACTCCAGTTTCACAAATGTTCAGGGCAGGCGCTTGAATTCCTCAGCTTCAATGTTATCCTTATGTTTTTCATAGGAAATTGGAATGAGGTAAATATTTTCTCAGGAATCTGTTGCATAATATTGAACTGATGTGAATGATCCCGGTGTCTTTAGGATTTTACTGCACCTTAAATGGCAGAAATGATTTTTCTTTAAAACTGCCCGTTAAGGCATTAGCCCAATCTCTTATGAAAGCATGCCATTCACTGGCTAGCTCCTATGATAATAGCAGATATTTTCATATCAGGGGCCTACTGCTGCAGTCAATACTCTTCCCACACACAGTTATGCCAAGAGGCTAGATAGCCGTTTCACATATTTACTTTCTGACAAGAAAAAAACTCAAGTGATTCCTAATAAGCTGTTTCACACAGTTTTATGCCAAAAAAGGACTTACTTTGTTCTGGAGGACACCATGAACAGAGGAGCTGTGATATAGAAGCTCGAGGATTTCACCAGAAAAACAGTGATGCTACATTATGCAGAGCTTCCTTATAACACCCTTGGCATGAATGGTCCTCAATGTTTCTTCCTCCACTTCCACTGACTGTAGTACCAATTTCAGAACTGACTTTAGAATGGATTCATATAGATGTATTATATACCTGATCATGGGGTTTTTGTCGCCTGTTGCCTGTGTAATTGCACCGTAAATTCTGGTGATGCGTGATCACCAGAGAATGTGCACTGAGTGAATGCTTACTAAAGTGGTACTTTTTTACACCTGCACTTCATTATGGTTTCTGACTCATCTTGTGTTACAATTTGCATCTTTTACTTAAGGAACGAACTGCAAATAAACCATGTGATATAACCTTATGGCTTAATGTGTGTGATTTTAGTGGATTAAGGATCTGTGTCTGGAAGGCTTAGAGTTCGAACCCGGGGCCGTGCAGAGTTGGCCCTCAACTCCAACTGCTCTAGGGATGTTAGCTGCTGGCTAATTCTGTGCCGTGATTCCGGAAATTTCTCTCGTCTGGATATTCCTGTGTTTCTCTGTCACCCATGGAGATCGAGATGAAATATATAAGAACTGCCTATTTTAAAATCGGGCTGCCATTATTTTATGACTGTCTGAATCTGAAAGGTTTTCAAACAGAACTTAAGCTTTTTAATGTATATATTTCAAAGAAATACAGTCTGGCTTTTTCTGGATTTAGTCAAAGTAAAGTAACTATTAAAAAAGTAAATGAAAATTGAAGGTTAGAAGTATGCGGGTCTGCTTGTCCTCCAGAGTGATAGTGACAGAAATGGTTCCAGAATGTCACTGCTGTGATGCCTAGTTTGCATGCAGAAGTTCCTGGCGTCCAGATTTGCTGAAATCAGCAGCTCTTTCACCCACTGCCTGTTGTACAAGAAATTCTCACATGTTAAATACATCTTGGTATGATAATAGTAGTATGAATGAATGTATGGTGTACAGAATTGACTATCCATCCATCCATTCATTGTCCAAACCGCTTATCCTACTGGGTCGCGGGGGGTCCGGAGCCTATCCCGGAAGCAACGGGCA
>JABFEA020000130.1:12705281-12717520 GCA_019775915.2 Cyphomyrus plagiostoma | reverse complement strand
TGCTGAAGTAACTATTTGGTTGAACAGCATCCAAACCTGTTAGAATCTTATAGACCTGGATCATGTCCCCCCTCAGTGTCCTTTGCTTGAGGCTGAACAGATTTAGCTCAACTAACCTATCAAACTATCTGGGTATTTTAGTCCGACTTTGAGAAATTCAATTTAGTGCTATTTCAGTTTACTTGTACTTTTACTCGTACTTTAAAAGTCTGGTTTTAGTTGGACTAATACAATCATTCAGTTTTCTTGGTGTGCATGTAAACGTACTGACAGAATACCCAACTGGTTGGTTCGAACAAAATCTTAGTCTGGATTTGTACTTTCCGGATTTGAAGTTTCCACCTCTGAATGTATTGTACAAGACGTATGTGATATATTCTTGGGATAAAGACTGAGGGTCAAAGGATGTATTATTGACTCTTAGGCCTCAATTTCTCTCCGTAAGGCCAGCATAGCGCCTAAACAGTGTAACCAATAAAGATGCTTAAATACAAATGAGCGCTACACACTCTAGACACAATTTACCCTTTCAATAATCCTTGGCACATGTTTGGAGCTTCAGTAGAGTCTTATGGTTGGAAGTCAAGACCTTTGTGTTGGTGAATTGTTTTCCAGTGTTTTCACATAGACACATCAAATGTTACAGTAACATGACCTAAATGTGATGTCATTCTAACTATAACTTGACTAGGGTGGAGCAACATACAATGCTCTCAGGTGACGTGTTACTGGTAGCACCTTCTGTTTCAGGGCCCATGGCCCTCAAATGGACTAATCTCTTTGGAATGCCAGGAAGGTGAACTTGGGCACGTCGGTGGACAAGCATTTCAGTGACCTCTCTTAGTGCCTTATGAGTGGGGCCACAGAAGAGACAAGGAGCGCGTAGCACGTGGTAGAGAAAGCCAAGAGCTTGCTTTGTACACAAGGAAGACCACTGAATAATGTATTTTATGTGTGTATGTGTGTGGGTCTGCAATGTGTATGCTGGAAATTCAAGCTGAACACCCAGGACGAGGCTGTGAACTCAAAGGGAACATTTGGGAAATCGCACCCACTCATTAGCTACATGACGGCAAACTGGCGGGATGCTCTGTTAAATAAATACGTCTTTTTCATTCATCATGGGCTGCTTGCCTGGATCACCTTTAGCCAGCTTCAGTACCTGTGGGACGCTGGTGGCCAGGTTCCACCTGAAGGACCAGCGGAGTGCCGCTTTTCGTTCTCTGCAGACCTGGTGGTCAAAGTTCGTGCAAGAAGCCAAATAAAGCAGCCAAGGGTGCGAAGTAGGTCACACTTTTAACACCTGGAATCCAGCTTTAGTGAGCATTTCTCCCCTATTTATACCCCAGGGCCAGAGTGCAGACCCCAACTGTTGTGTAGGACTGCTAGTATCTTCCTCCAGAGTGATTGTGGGGTAGGGTGTGGTTAGGGTGAGACAGAGTGGAGTGAGGCAGGGCGGGGTGAGGCGTTGGTTCTGGAATTAGCCGTATTAAAAGGTTAATACCCCCTTTTGTTGCCTTTCGTTCGGTTTCCCATGGGAATGATGTTTGAACCAATTAATAATTAATAATTACCCTGCATTTTTACATACTGAGCCTGGGACACCATCATGGTATGCTTCAGTAATCAGGTGGAACGCGTAGAATAACACAGGCTGGATAACATTTCTGCTGAACAATTAAACGTAAGCAGGCGATCCTTTTTTCTATTCATGAACCTGGAGCACTATTCTGCAACGACTTAATATCTCACCTGGAGAGACTTGCTGTGCTGTGTATTGTGTAGCCTAGTAGTAGGCCTATGTCGTATCTTTTTATAGAGCACATTTCTGGTTTGAACGTCAAACTGAATACTGTGACAGTAAGTGGACCAAATTAAAAATATTGTTTTTGGTGCTATGTGTCTTATATTCATTCAGCAGAAAATTTTCTGACTTGTCTGTTTAAGTGACAAGAAGTACTGATACAAACACAAAGTCCTGATGAGCAACAACAATCTCTAAAAGCTGTCCTTTAAAAAATAATCCAAGCATCACATAGCCTATATATTAAGTACCTATAGTTCAAAATAACAGGGAGGAGCAGTGAAGCGCCCCCGTAATAATGAACGTTGTATTTGCCATTTAGACTGCTCTTCACTGACATTAGCTTGCATAAATTGGTTTGACAACTTAGCAGCTGAACACTGAGTATCACTGATAACTTTATGCAATAGTGGTTATCAGCTGCTGTATACTTTAATTAAACTTTAATAAACTTGCAGTACATACTATTTTCTGTAACTAGGTTCCTACGCGTTTTGGCATTAGATAGGCCTACAATACAAACATATAAACATACAAATAACATAAGCGTATTTAGCAATCGCTTTTTTGTTTGCGGAAAAAACAGCGATTTATATGATTCACATGAATAGCATTGAGACCGCTGTATAAAAGTCATGTATTAAATTTGCTGGCTGCATGAAATAAACTTGCAGAATAAACACGTACGACTATGTGCGGTTCGAGGGGCAGTTTTGGTTTGAGTCAGCAGCAGCCCTGCTCCTGATACCGTGACTGCGAGATCGTTTTGGTGTGTGCACGAGCGTGTGGGTGGGTGTGTGTTTGTGTATGCATGTACATACACATGGGCACTTGTGGTGGCGGCGTGCCTTGCAATGAGCAGCATATTCTTGACAGAACTGACATCGCAAATGCGCTGAGAAGCGAAAAGCTTCAGAGAGGCAGCGGGTCAGTCGGTAGCCCCTCTCTTGCGACCTTGCAACTTTTTGGAGATACACGTTATTATTTTCGAGGATGCTGTGTTTGCGAGGCAGCGGTGAAGGTATTTCTATGTCTACTCTCATTTTAAATTTGATAATTTAATGCTGTAGCTCCTGTATTGAATGGCATTTCCTCTTTACTGTCGCCTTTTTTAATGCAGAGGGGCAGGATCTGTGAGCCCACGTACTTTGCAGTTTTGTGTGTTTCCTCACTAGCGAAGGAGCTCATGACGTTTGTCTCGTATAACACAACTGCACAAGTCGGGCGTCAGTGTCTTTTCTAAAGTGCTTTTTTATTTAAAAAAATAATATGAATTTAAAACCAAACTTAAACACAAAAGATGGTCTTGTAGTTATGAATTACATGCATTAATTTTCTTATTTATTCCTTCTGCTTTTAAAACCATTCAGTTCACCATTAAACCATTACCTATTTAACCATTCAACCATTCAATTCACAATTGCTGCTGTTCTTGTTCGTTGTAAACCTAGTGCCGCTCTTTCAAACAAATTGCAATTAAGTGATTTAGGTGCAGTTCAAAACTAATATATGTTGGAACTAAATCATACTAATGAAAAAGAGAAGCATCCTGCAGTGCAGTGGTGCTAAGATTCTGCTGAAAGACATTCCAAGATGACATTTTAGTGTGTCTCTTGCTTAAAACTAATAATTCAGTACAAAACATGCCCAGTTCTAAACAGGTGAACTTATTAACTCTGATGAACGAAATGTCCAGAGACAGGCACTGTAGTACCAAGCTCTTCCATCAGCTGTGCTTACATTCATTGATTCGGGAAATGCTTTTATCCAAAGCAACGTAAAACTGAGAAAGTAGGATCAGCCAAACCCTGGGGCAAGGAGGGTTACAAGCCTTATTCAAGGGCACGATGGTGACATCACTCTGCTAACCATGGGATTAGAACTGGCGTCTTCTTGACCATGGGCATGGGGTCCTAACCTCACATCCACAAACCAACTCTGAGTGACATAGTTTATTGTGTGTTTATTTATCCAAAACATTTTGCACAGGTAATCCTCTTTGTTTATATAGCTGTTACTGGAATAATTTAAATTGAGTGCTTTAACATTAGTTACTTTCCTGGAACTTGAACCTATAAACTTGTCATAACCTGTCATTACATATACTACGAGTATTGTATAAGCTAGTTACATATGTCGCTGTACCGATATTAATATTACTACCTAGTGTCATTGATTCAAGGAGCCTTTCCATTTAGATTCACTGTGGAAACATTTGCAATTATGTCAGGTAACTCTGTCACACTGTCAGTGTACTGTCTGCCACTGGCACGGTGCCATCGCATTCACAAATGATTCACAGGTAGTGTAGCACTTCAGGGCTTAGTGACTGACAACCTCATGCCAGAACTTGTTTAGAATCTAACTCCCTTTTGTCAAAAGGTATAATTTTGCAACACCGCTGCTGGGAATTATTCTTAGGTGCCAAGTATTGTGCGGTCAAGTGTGTTATTCAGTCTGTGGATTACAGGGATTTGAAGACTTTCTGAAGTGTGAATAAATATTGGCAGTTCAAACATTTCTTTTGGCAAAGATTTTGTGGTACCACCTTCGGATTAATGAGGAAGAGGTTGGGAAGGTCATGGACTCCCACTACAGTGTTCCTGGGAAAGATACCAAACTGTAATTATTTTAGGAAGTGCCTGGTATTCACAGATAAAATACAGGCTCTAATTATCTTCCCAACACTGCATTTTTTCAAGGACTTATTGGCTGTTTTGTGTTAGTTTTCATTCATGTTGCTTGAAGTTTCTAAGAACAGCTTACACTAATGTTTTTGGGCCACGCCTATGCAACAAATGCAACCTGATGAACAGGTTTTACTCCAGTAATTCAGCTTTAGCCGCTTACACTGTGTTGCATCTCTTCCTAGGTTGTGATGCCCTAATGGAGATATCCGCATCCTACCAAGCAGGTACAGTGCCTTTAAACACAAAATACCTGCAACACTTAGAATCTCAAGCAGCAGAGGTATGATAGAGGATTCCTGTAATACACCTCACCCTATAGATTCAAGCAGTAGAGGCAGCATGTAGGATCAGTACTGTATATTGGCTTGTCACTTGGATAGTACCCTTGTCTTGCTTATGGTCCTAAATAGGAGCCACTTTTTAAATCAAACTGCTTTTATGGGTGACATTCTTTCATTTGCTTAATAGCAAGTGACTGATCTGCACTCCAAATTTAACTGGGAACTGGGAGTAGGGGGATGGGTAAAAAATATATGAACTATAAGTCAAAATCCACATCATACATCTGCATATTGACAGTATAATCCACTTTCTCTATGTATCTACATACAATTATACTTGCACCATGCATCAGATACCTATTTTTTTCACTTTATTTATATCGTTCTGTTCTAGCAGAAAATAACACCATTGCAAGGTGTACAGAATACACCGTATGATCTGAATTTCCTTTGCATCTCTTTGCACCCATGACAAGCAGCACAGTAAAACTTGGAGAAGCTTGGGCTGGCTTGTCTCTGAATAAGAGGGAAGAGGTGCTTGAGAAGCACTGACTTCAATACACTTGTCAGATCATCAATCTTAGGAGGCTTTTTAGATACGGGAGGTGGGAAGTGATATTTTGAGGCCAGATTGGGGTTCAGCAACTATCTGCAGCTTGATGGGTCCTGTTTGATTCAGGAAGTTCCAATCTCGGCCGTCATGTGACATGCGACTGGTTATGCAGCAATTCTCCTGAGAGGTGACAAGGGAAAGTAAACAGAGAAACAGTGATAGTACAGGAAACAAGGGAGGAATGCAACAAAGCTTAATGAATCTGCATGTGGATAAGGGTTATGACAGGCCAGTGGGTGATAATGCTAAAAGTTACCATTCAACCTGCAGAGTGAAGATTTCCTAGACCGCTTAACCCTACACAGATACTGAATTATTTTTGCTGCATTTATGGATGGTTACCTTTTATGTTATATATGCGTCTCTTTTTCAGAGAGCGACTTTGTATTCAGAGGAAAGCGGCCAATGACCTTTCTTTCACGATGTCACGGCAGATAAGAGTCGCCCTTCTGCATCCGTGCTTCCAGGAAGCACATGTGACCTAAGTGTCCGCAGTCGCTCCCCCGGGGTGCACAGATGAACCGCCCTCCCAGCCCAGGTACAGAGCGCCTCCCTCCAAAGAAGAGGGAACCCAGGGAGAGGCCGGCAGAGGCCAGCTCCACCGACCACTGCTTCAAGGTGCCTGCACCCTACAGTGCACCCATCCGGGGGAAAACCAGCAGGCAGCCCGGCTCCTATACTGAATACCTTCCCCTGGCCCCTCCCCTGGCACCAACCAACTTCCCAGTACCGTGGTACATGTCGTGTCCCACAATGGCACCAAACCCCTTTCCCTTTGACCAAGATGGCTTGTCTTCATGGAGAGAACAGTATTCTGGGACCAGGAACCCGATCCATCCCAGACAGCCACAGCCCAGGTGGCCTCATGCTCCAGCAACAGGCCCTCTAACAGGCTCCGCCTCCCCTGGCGTGGAATACCCTTTCAGTAATCCGTTTGCTCATTCAGACCACAGGGTGACATCACCTCTCAGGGTCCTCCCTTTAAATAGTGGGAAATACTTTTCAGAGTGGAGGCCCAATGGTTTCCCCTGGAGGGAAGCTTGGAGTGAGGTCCATCAGCCATGCAAAGCAGGCCAGCTGGGCTCCCTGGCTAACAGTGAGGGGGCACTTCTCATCAACCAAAGTGGGCCAGCTAGGGACTGCCCCACCACAAGCCTCCAAGACTCATCGTCTTTGCAACATGACGAGGACCCCCAGGCACAGTTCAGCACTGCCTCCCTTAGAAGGGAACCCATTACTGCTGAAGACAATCATAACTCCCGTAGGCTGATGCATGTATCACAGAAGCCGCCCCAGAAGGCTGCTGAGCCAAGTGCCCAAGTCTTAGTACCGCATAGACTTGCAGGACTGCCCCCTGCTGTCCATTCTCGGGACCTTCAGGATGAGCACTTGCAGCTGGCCAGGGCTGGAGACGGGCAAGAAAAAAAGCAATGGCGCAAACCCAGGGATGCTAGTAGGGAGCTGCACCTATCCAAGGCCCCATCCCCCTTTGCAGGTGGTTCTCTTGTGGAACTAAGTGGTGGGAGACTGAAGAGGGTGGAGGAACTGCAGACAGAGGACTTCCTGTTGTCGGGGAGCCCGAGGCCGGGGCTGTGCCTGAGCTCCTGCACAGTGCTGGGCATCAGCCCCAGTGTGACTCCAGGGTACATGCATCTGCAGGTCCACCTAACCGACCACCTTACTCAGGTAAACTGTGATGACACCCACACATCACCAGGGTACACCTTGTGTTTTTTTGTGCTCCTCGGGTGTTGGCTTAAGTAATTTAGCATTCAAGCTTCAGTTCAGGACATGAAAAAAATGTTCAAATTGTGCAGTTGTACTTCATTTAATGAAAACTTTCACAGGACTTTTCAGTTAAGCGTTTCAATGCATGCAAAAGAAACAGTGGGTATTTGTGTAGCATCTTTTCTCATTTTGTTCTACAGATGACCCTAATTCTCATGACGCCGGCGCGTATGTCTGTGTTTCCCCAGGAGTTACTGGAAGTCTTGCTGGAGTATCCATTCTTCGTGTGTGAACAGGGCTGGTCCTCTTGTGACCCTCAGAAAACAGCCTGTCTGTATGGGCTCCGCTGCCGGCAGCTTGCTGTTGGCGATGTGTGCTTCGCCCTCACACCTGCCCTGACCAAGACGCCGCCCTCGGCAGAGCCCACCAAGAGCCCCCCGAGCCCAGACAGATGCGCAGCAAAGCCCCGGAAAAGGCACTGTTCAGCCCCAGATGTCTTTGGAGAGGACAGGTCTCTGGTAGGTTCGCCTCAGAACTCAAAGCACAGGAAGAAGCAGTAGTTAAACTCACATTTCATCTCCAACAAGCCCTTCTCTCAAGCACTGCCACTGGGCATGAAAGATCTGTCTCTGTCTACTTCCCTCTTTGCACAGGACTAGATTGTCTCTCTCGATCCTCCATTGTTTATGCGTGCAGGTAAGGCGACGCGGGCCAGAAGCGCACTGCAAACTCAGGATTAAAGCCTGCAGGCAGGGCGCTGTTCTTAGAATGTATCACGTTGTATTGCCAAGGAAGCAGCTCTTTGCACATGACAGGAAGCAGAAGGGGGGGCGGCAGTGGTGCAGGCCAGCCAGCAATGATGTTCCTCTAGGATCAAATTTACTCTGTTAGAGGTATCAATGAAGTGTTTGATATGTGATCTATATTTGTAATCTATATAAAAAATGTTACTGAAGTCATAACGAAATGTTAAAGTGATATACTTATGTTCACATCACTGTTTTTATGGTCACTATAGTTGTTTTTAGCCAAAAGCGCTCTGATGAATTTATACTGCGATATCGTCGCGTGCATAACGCAGTTGTAATAATGCGCAATATTTCCTCTACAATTTTCCACAATGAAGCTAACGGTACAGAAGGGGATTAGGGCCACCATGAAAATATTATTTGAATTCTGACTTTAATGTCAGAATTATGACTTCAGGAAAAAAAAAAAGTCAGAATTCTGACATTAAAGTCAGAACTCAAATAATATCTTCATGGTGGCCCTAATACTCTTCCGTATAAAGGAGAAAGAAGAAGCGATCGCTTTTGGTCTTCTAATGAAAGTGTAGCATTGGCTGATGCGCGGTTAGCCTCAGCTACGGTGCCGTTCCAGGTTCAGTGCGCGGTCGCTACTTGAGCCGTTTTGTGCTCGCGTGGGTCGAAATAAGCGGGGAATTCAGGGACGGGAGTCCCCAGTGGACTCAAAAGAACTTTTTAGTAATGTGCACTGGGAAAATGCTATTTTTCATTTGAAAATTAAATTGTATATTTTTAAACAATGGAGCTATGTAACTGTGTTCGAAATAAATAAACTTTTAAATACCAGACGTGTATCAGTTTTCAATACTCCACCTAGTCAACAGTAGTAACAGTAAAAGTAAGACTTCAGACTTGACATTACATGCCGCGTAGACTTTGCTGTGTGTGCAGTGTTTGTCTGCACCAGTGTCGCATGAGTTTCCCCTTCGTGCCCTGCAACTGGCGCCTGCAAATTCCCAGGAATGTATCATTGTGGTTCTAAGTGTGTGTGGACCGCAGAACCGGAGGCTGGGACCAGACACGTGCCCGGTAAACTTTTAAACATCATTATATAATAATGTAATAATTATCATGTTCGAACAATCCAGAAAAATAATCACCCACTAATAATTTAATGTAAACCGATAAAACTTTGTTAATGAAGGTCCGAATTATATAATTGTTTTTCTTTGAACTAAATTATTGCCTTAAAGAGGTGCTTTTTACTCAGTGAGTGTTGCAATTTGATATCTGCCAATCAATTTTTGCATTTTTAGACTGATATTTGATGTTACGTCTTCAGTAGCATTAGCCACATTACAACATGCACTGTATTGTGATGTGAGCAGGTTTCGACGCTTGAAAAAATGAAGAAGCAGAAGGTTATACCAGAATTCATCAAAAACAAATACACAAGTGGACATGACTTTACAAATGCCCTCATGCTATCCGGAATAGGCCCCAGATTTCGACCATAACCCTGACTAAGCGGTTAAAAGATGCATGGATGTGTGGAAGGACGCAAGGATTCGTGGATGCGGAAGAATCCAAAAGTGAGCTGAAACGGTATTTGCTTGTATTTTTTACCTTTTTCATTATGGTGATGGGCAGCTTTGGTAATACATTACTTGAACCACAAGGGGGAAGTCTTTTCACATGTAAAATTGTGAAACGGAACTGAAATTTAATTACCTTATAACTTAGGTACTGAACACCACAAATGTTCTATTATTCACAAAATACACTTAATTATATTTTAATCACCCAAACGACTGTCGCTGGTTTTACTGTGTAGCGGTTATCGCATCTCTTTTGACTTTTGGACTCTTTGGAAACTCTTTGGAGTTTCAGATTCGAGACCAAGAAGAGCTAATCTTACTTTCAAATGTGATTTCCAGTTTATTAAATCAACCATATGCGTCGTCAGTAAAAACCGTTTTCTTGGACGAATTGCTTACCAACTCATTAACTCGTTAGCATGTGCTGCATAGGACACAGCTGTTAGAGACAACTGCATGGTGGTACAGTATGTATTGTAAATATTGATAATTATTAATTTGAAATCTCAAATATGGCAGCCATTGTATTCATTCTTTTCTTTTTCCCGAAATACAGCATTTAATGGACGTAACACTAGAGTTAAAAACAAGGCATTATTCGTGTAACCAGCCTGGCTAAAGTGAGAAGCTAAGCCAGTATGTCATTGCTGTGGGGCTACAGGGTGTTGATTTGTGGTTGCTACTTCATTTTGGATTGCACAGCCACCTCTGGCATTGAGAGATATAAGATAAACATGTCGAACAATAAGAAAACAATGTTTATTAGCTATTATTTCAAGCGAAGATTATGCAATCCTTAATCTGAAAGACATCTGCATGAAAGAGCAAAGCTCAGCAAAATGTATATAATGCTGGAATTTCATAATTATTACACTCATTTATATTGTCACACTGTATAAAAATAATTTGTACTAATGCATTCATATTTACATTGATGTAATTATAAAATAAATTTACAGTTGAATATCTTGCATTTATCACACTAAAATGAATCGTTTCTTGATTTTCTCCTCAAATATTAAAACTACCCTGCAGACTCAGAAATATACACTGAATGGAGATACTGTAGCCGAGCTATAACCCAGGTAGGGTTTAACTATAACTCTTGGAGCTCTAAATTGAACAGAAAAAGTAGAAAATATGATATATATTTGTGCCCAGTTGGTGCTGGAAAACCACGTCACAGTAGGTGGCAGACGTTGGCATTAATTAGCTGATACTCTAGGAACAACTTTTCATGTGGGACGTGGGATGATGAATAGGTGAGGTTTCTGAGGCTGTCAGGACCTGCACTCATCAGGTGGGGCAGCTGCCATGTCAGCAGCTTCACTGCAGGCTGCCGTCCACGCAGCTCTTAAGCTCCTATAGACCACGGTCCACCTCCACCCCTGAGCTCTTCTGCTGCACGCTGGCTAGGAGCTTCTTGGCAAACAGTGGCTCCACCTGCAGGAATGAGCAGGGCTCGATAATACGGCGCGCTCAGAAAGACAGCGGGTAGCGTTAAGGATGAAGATTTACATCCATCTGTTGCAGAGGGCCTGGATCCAATGCCAGCAAGCCAAGGACGCCCTGAGCAGGATGTCAGTCCATCACAGGGCATGTTCTCACGCACAGCCACAAACCAAGGGCAACGCAGAGACACCGATTTGCCTAACTGCATGTTTTTGGATTACTCACAAGGAAAACCACGCTTACGCAAAGGAGAGCATGCATAAATGTATATGACTCTTGGTTAAAACACAAAAGCTAATAGTTAAACAGGATGGTCGGTTTTTCTTTGGCAGAATTACAAGGGACATTAGAAAAATCTGTGTTCTGGCGCAAGGAATTGAGTAGTCAGCCAGGGAATTATTACAGCTAATTCTGTGTTTTCTTTTCTAGCCCAATGGTTTAGACCACCTGCCTTGGCTGATTTATTGGATTTACATCCACTGCCCTCCAGTTTACAACATTACATTCTTTTGCCATACATACGTGCATCTGGTTCCCTTTACTCAATGAAAAAAAAGCGAATGTTTTTCTTTTTTACGTGTAAGGACATACATAACTTTTCAGTTTTAACGTTTAGTAATATAACCTGTACAATAAATAAAATGAACTTGCGTTGATAATTATGATGTGCATCGTAGCATTCATGTGAAGACTGACAAAGAGAGCTGTCTCATAATTGCATCCAGCAGGGAATTCTTGAAAGCATTTTTAATCTACATTTCATGTTTTTGACACAAGCAGTGGCAAACAGCCTCGTGCAGATGATATTCATTTACAAAATGACAGTCTTTTGAGGTTTTTGTTAACTTTTTAAAGGTTGCAAGCGCAGTATGAGAAATTATATTTAAGATGCTTTGTGGCACTTCAACAAAAACACACTAATGAGTCTCTCTGTTTTTATTAGGTTCTTGGCTCATGCGCACACACACACACACACACACACACACATACACACACACACACACACATACACACACACACACACATACACACACACACGCGCGCAGACACACACACACGCACACACACACGCGCAGACACACACACACACACACACACAAATGCGCAGGCACACAGAAAAAATATAAACATGTAAAGTAAATGGGAGATAATGAGAGCACTACACAGAACAGCTAAGGTTAACATGTATCTGCAGAGGTTATGCAGACAGGCGTGAAGTATGAGGTACTCACTCGGGCACTTGGGTACTCGGGTACTCGGGTACTCGAGGTATTCACTCGGGTATTTGGGTACTCGGGGTACTCACTCGGGCTGTGATGAGCTTCTG
>JABFEA020000130.1:12655833-12680939 GCA_019775915.2 Cyphomyrus plagiostoma | reverse complement strand
TACAGCCACATTCCTCCCAGGCCTCAGTCTTCAGTCCTGCCTTCATACAGCCACATTCCTCCCAGGCCTCAGTCTTCAGTCCTGCCTTCATACAGCCACATTCCTCCCGGGCCCCAGTCTTCAGTCCTGCCTTCATACAGCCACATTCCTCCCAGGCCTAAGTCTCCACTCCTGCCTTCATACAGCCTCATTCCTCCCAGAGCTCAGTTTTTGCTCCTGCCTTCATACGGCCTCATTCCTCCCAGAGCTCAGTTTTCGCTCCTGCCTTCATACAGCCACATTCCTCCCAGGCCCCAGTCTTCATGCCTGCCCTCATAATCCACTAGGCACAATTCTCTGCCTAAAGTGTTTCCCATAAAGTTGATTTTATACCTTTCCTCATATTCACAGGGTGACTTTTGGGAACAGGGCAATTATTCAGGTCATTTACAGGTCATGGTAATGATGTCATACCTCAATGACACATTTATTTCACTGTAATGTGTTGCTGGGTTATCTAAATCATATGGGGGTGAGAGTAGACACATGACCACAGCCAGTCATTTGTTTTAGCACAATTTAATACAGAACAGGACCTGGGTGTTTTATAAAGCTTTTGGTATATGTACATGAGGAACTGTTTGCCTTTGTGATACAGCATTTCCCTGAACAGACCTCTCCTTACCTTGCTGATCATATGCCTTCTAGCTGCTACTTCCTGGGAAATTTGTCAATTTTCAAACACCGTCAACAAACGGCATAAATTGCAAATAAAGATGATTGTTAGGAACTCACACATCACCAATACTCAATTCAGCGGGATTGATGGGTAATACCGCCACAGGAATGTGCCTCTGTGACCCAGGGGTGCACCTACTTAAGCTCCTACACATCTAAGACTTATGCCAAACTGTCTGCCAGTTCTGTACATATCTTACAATATGGCTCTTTCACTTTCCATTTCATTATTAAACTAAATTTCTTCAGAAGTATCAGTTTGACTCATAAATGTCCGGTATGCATTTCAAAGTTATCATTCATCTATACCCAGTAACTTCCTGGGAAAAACACATATCTTTTAGAAACACTAAAGGCCACAGCATGCTGTTAAGGATCTATATCTCTGAAATGCATTCGCAAAGAACATTCGGCAAAGATGAAGAATTCACAGCCAAAAGGGGTGCTGAAATGTGCCTGAGACAAACACCAAAACAAAGAAACCACTCTTCAGGTCAATACATCTCACGATGCAGCCTACAGTTTAAGGGATGGCCTAAGGAACGTGCACGGTGCCATTACAGACGTGCACATGCCTCTTTTTAGTGCTGCTGCTGCTGGATTGAATTACTTATATTTTTATGGCTCCTTTCCTAATTTTGGTGATGGTTGTGGAAACCATTTCCACGGACTCACCTTTAATTTATGTTAAATCACTCATGTAACTACCACACCCAAAAACACATAAAAGCTACAAATGACTTGGCTCCCATTTAGGAGTTTGTTGTTTGTTAGTTTTAAGCTAAAACACACACCCAGTGGCTAATGTTACAAATCCTTGGAAAAAGCATTCCACATTTAACACTGTATAATATATCTGATTGACACATTCTACAGTAATAGACACATTGCAGTTCATCAAGGGGTTAAACATGATGATGTCGTATCTCATGTGATCTTACCTTTTATATTCCCACTAGAACTCTGAGATCTACCATTCCTAGACATCTGTGTATTCCAAAGTTAAAATGTAAATTAAGTGGTGAGGTAGTTTTTAGCTATTATACTCCAAAACGGTGGAACCCACTGCCAGAAGACATTGGAGAACCATAACACTTTCAAAAAGCTATTGAAAATGCATTTTTTTAGAATGGTATTTTAACCAGTTTATAGTGTTTTATTTTATGCTTAATTTTATTTTCCTATTCACTTATATGATTATAGTATTATATGTTGGTGTTATTTTACTATCTGATATTTCTTTCTTTTTATCTCACTGTTTTGTTGCTATATCTATGAAATATGACATGAATTATTTCACCAATTCATCCAATTTTCACCAGCTTATACTTTTAGAATTGTAGCCTTGTTTTCTTTTTTTTATTTTATTGTATCTTATTTGTTTGTTTACTTATTTTACTTTGATTTTATTTTAATCGCATATTCGAAATACTTTGAGCTGCACTTGCATGTATGAAAAGTGTAACAAAAATAAAGGTTATTACTATTACTATTATTATTATTATTATTATTAATAATAATAATAATAATAATAATAATAATGAGACATTAAGTTCTACTTCAAACTTTCTGAAGTTGGGTGACTTCCTCTTTGTTTGGACAACCTAACTAAACATCACATAAATCAAAAAGAGCATCTGTGAAATTCATGCAACTCAGCATACTCAGATTAGTTCAGCAACATTCTTAAAGGGCCTTATAATAAGTCATTCTTCTTCAATGATATTTAAGCACGTATGCAAGGCTCTAGCTGCATGGTGGCTGCATCAGATTTTAAAAGCAAACCTTATACTTGCTTACAAACATAAACCATTTTATTCCTCTGAGGTCATAGGAAATAAGTTACAGTAAAGAGTAGACCTGCATAACAACATAATTCAGTGCAGGGGATATTTGGGTGACTCGATCTGGTTTATATACTTTTGTGAATTCCTTAGCGTAGCTGGCCCATATGTGGATGAAAACGTCCCACTGGTTAGCATTTTAAATAAACCACACAAGATATTTACCGACATCTGGGGCATTTGAGATTACACTAACATTCCATTATGATGGCAAACTCCACACAGGGAATGGATGACAGCGAACAATCTACAGCTGCTTATACAGGTTGGCTCATTCTTGTGTTTTACTGAATACATTTTCACAGATGAACTTCAAAACCACCAACCTGTTACTGTATTAGCTTCAAACATTCCACGCATTTGGCTTTGATATGGACATCAGACTAGCATGTTATGTATCATTCATTTTACCATCATTTCCCAAGCTCCTGTTTGCTAAGGCCTCTTTATTTTGCCAGAAATCACTGCCAAGTGAAATATGGAGAGTTGTGGTTCAATGTTTGTGTTGCATCCCTGATGATTATGGTTTGGGCTTTTCTACAAATCGGCATGATGCTGCACAACAAAGATCTGTGAAAGTATCCCTGGCAGCGTTAGACACAAAACCCTTCATCACAAAGATCATACACAATAGACTAACAGTGAATGTCTCTCTATGGATGTGTTATGCTAATTAAATCTGCTGTGGACCCTGCTTTCAATTACACAATGAGGTTCTTTATAGCACAACAGACTAAGGCCATTTTGTATGATGTCACAGCACACACTGCGTGGGAGTTTGGTGTTTTCTCTGCACACACAGTCAGAAATGATTCGTTTAGTTCGTTTCATTTTTCTCATTCGCCTTAATTGAAATTTTTTACAGTTTCCAACTTACCTAATTAAACCAAGAAATATACTGCAATCTGATCTTTTCTATCAGCAGTCTTTGAAACCCAGGCAAACCCAGGGAAGTAATCAGAGTGGGACAGGGTAGAACCTTTCGTATCACAATTCAAATATTGACTTCCAGCAGTACTGACTTGTGGGCCGTTCACATGCTCTCCCCACGTCATGCGGGTTTCCTCTGGGTTCCCCCGGTCTCTACCCACTGCCCAAAACATGCCATTAGGCCACCTTCTATCTCTACATTGCCCCCTCGTGTGTGTGCCCTGTGATGGCCTGGCATCTCATCCAAGCAACTGGCCTGTCCTGTGCCTTGGTGCAGCCAGGTCCCCTGAGCAGGACAAGTGTTTGGCAGCTGGATGGATGGACATGGTACAGTACAGAGTACAGATGGCGATTTAACACAATGCTTGTCTGCAAAGCACATAATCTTATAATCCAATGACTGACAATTCACACTTGAAAATAAATGTCTACAGGTTAGAAAGCAAAGGGTTAGTCGACCTTTAAGGCACATTCTAAAGTGTTTCCTCTGGAAGCACAGTGAAATTTCAGGTGATGGACTGATATGAACTAATAACATTTCTGGGTGGAATTCAGTAACTAAACATAAAAAGTTCCTGGTCAAAGCCTCAGAAGCCAGGCTGGCCAAGTAACAGTACCCATAATCCTCGGCCACCAGTGGTCAGAGAGAGATCCAGCTGTGTGAAGGGAATGAGTCTAAGGCAGCGTTTGCTTTTAACTGAAATGAATTGCCAAAAAAACTGAATAATGTGAGGTAATGGCACTGAGGGGGTGAAAAGCTGCTTCAGGACTGCATCCCGGGGGGGATGGGGGGGGGGGGCATGGCACTGGGGGGATGAAGCCCATTCAGGGAGAGAAAAGGCTGAGCTGGGTAGGGACAGCTGCAGGCTGCTTGCTAAAAAGCTTTTCCATGCACAGCTGCTAGGGTCTAGTGAAGCCAAGCCAGAAACATCTGTATGAGGAACTGCCTGCAGAGCAGCGGAATGCAAGGCAGCACCTTTCTGGGGCTGCGTGTGCAGTCAGGCTGCAGCTGCGCAGACTGGGAGGAGCCACATCCCCACAGGAGGACAAGATTACCTATACCTAATGTACACGGAATATACGGACATGAATCCTGTCTCGCATGTCAGTCCCGCCATTGGCACTGGTCACCATACTATTATTTATTTATTGTTAATCAGCTGACATGTTTATATTCCACCCTTCAAGCTGCTGTGCAATTTATTATTGTTGTTAATGAGCTTTGAGTCCGGCCCAGTTTCACTCTGTCCTGTATTTTTAACTACTGCGAATACCTCCCTTTGTCACTTGCTGTCTGTATATTGCGCCATGTTATTTTGTGCCACTGCATCCCCGTATTTGGACAGGATGACAAAATGCACCTCACTGAATTTGGCTGCCTTACATCCATATCTGTCCGATATACACATGCAGGGTCACACAGGACAACATGAACGTGCATGATGACCCGTGCTGTGGGGACTGCAGCTCACCATCCCGCTCGTCCGAAACGGTGACTGAGATCATGCGTGTAGCGGCCTCTTTCTTTCTGGGGAATCAGCTTCTCCGTAATCCCTGTTCCACAGTCACCGTGTCTTTAATTAAAAGCGCCAGCAACGATGTCCACAGAGTGGCTTAACACATCGTTTCCTTTTGTTACTTTGTTTAAGATACCACTCTTCCTCTTAAACTAGTCACTTGTTTAGAAATCACCCTTATCCATATCCCGAGGGAAAAGTCAAAACATCCCATCTATTATCTACATGAATTCAAGGCTTATGACAACAGTGAAAGGCCTTTTAATCAGCAATACAGATTTCTGATTCATTCTGCTGTTTCCTAGACAGTTAACACCCATTTTAAGGGGCTCTGCTCGCCCCTCCACCCCCTCCAACAATAAAAATCATAGGTGCCTAACTTTTTCTTGGAAATACCATCTGTCCCTATATTTCACTGTATAATCGAGTACAGAGTTAGAAAGCTGAGTGTCAGAAAGCTGACCCACGGCAGTCTCCATTGCGCAGAAATAACATTCAACATACAGTATCTGCCATAGTAAATGCACATGAGTGATAAAGTACTCTGCACTACTGTAATGCCTGACACTGAAAGGGTGAGAGAGGATACTGAGAAATGGTGGACAGAGTACCAGCTAAGACAGAAAAGGAAAAGGGGTGTATCATTCTCCCAGGCATATTAGTCCCTGTATATATAGCTCGAGAAAAAAAGGAGAGACCACTCTATATTTTTAAAAAATCTGCATTTATAAATCCTGGTTTAATCCTGGTTCTGCTGGCAGAAGGCTACACGGCAAAGCAGGCTACACGACAAAGCTACACGACCAGAAGCAACATTCTGATGCTAGAGATGACTGTCAACTTATCTGGCAGTGCCTCATAAATCAGAGGATGACCTCAAGTGACCTCCAAAAGGAATGGGAAACAATAAGTGGTGTGAAGTTCGCTGCTAGGACAGTTCATGTTCAGCATCCTAGAAGCAGGACTGAAGACCCATAAAGCAAGGAAGAAACCCTTCATTAATGAGAAGCAATGAAGAACCGGGCTGGAGTTTGCAAAATAAAATTATATTTTACACAGACATACACCCATAAATATTTTTGCTGTGGTTTGTCAATTTTTTCCAATGCTGTAGGTGATGGAACCAACAGATATATCATTAGTTTTTTTGGATAGTACTACCCACGTAGCTTTAAAATGTGCACTTTTGATGTTTATATTGTGGAGAATTGAGATGAATTACTATTGGCTTTTGGTTACAGACCTACTTCCTGCCTGCTTCTGGATACCACATCAATGCCCCATGCAGCCCGAGAACAAGGAGCCAAAGAGCCTGCTGATTGGGCCTTAAGAAAAGACATGCTAATATTAGACATGAGAGTCTAGCCACAATGTGGCTCGTGCTCAGTCTGTCACTTCGGCAAAAGCAACATCTAAAGGCAACATATAGCAGTAATTCGTTTCTTAATGTAATAATACTATAGGAAGTCCGCCTACACACACCTACACAGACAGGCAGGCATGGTTATAGTATGTGGTTGTAAGGTTTGGCTCTACTTCCCCCAGTCGCTCCTCCTCCAGGCTGATACATGCCCGAAGAATACCCAACCTCTTGCTACAAAGTCACTTATATTCTCTGTCTTATTATCGGGCTAATCGGGCAACTGGCACACCACTTAAGTTTAAAACAAGACAAGTGTCATTAAAAATGAAATCTGAAAGCTACAACGGAGTTGGTCACTAGCCATCCATCTGTCATTTAAAACAGGAATACGCACTCAAAGTTTGAAAACTGATAAAGCAAAACAAAACACTTCCTAGTTGTAACAATATGCTCGATTTTAAGATTAGATAATCGGGGTTTTTGTTGACTTAATATTTAAAAAATCAGTCAAACCTGTAATACAGTAAGTAATACAGTCACGTGATCATCCATGTCCACCACTACTATGGAGAAGCTCGCACAATAATGCAACCCTGACTACATTTATTTTAAATGTCTAAATTCTCACTAATGTTAAATTCTGATCTCTTAGCTAATCAATACCATTTGACCACCAGCGTTATCAAAATCAAACTACGCAATTATCATTTAGGGATAATATATACAATTATGCGCTTATAACGTATACTTTTCTCTATATTGTTCTTCGGATTGGAAAATCAGAATAACAACCTAAACATTGTGTTTATTATTTAAACTCGTCCCAAACAAAGTAGCATTGTAACCTAGCGTTGCCTACCTACCACTTAAATAATCCAAAGTACAGCACCTATATTTCCCGAAGCTAGATTTAAAAATACAGTTTGTGAAAGAATTAAGTTAATAGGGGAAGAAGTATCGTGCATCAATACAGTATGTTGCACGTTAAAGCGTTTAACTGTAGGCCTAATTAAACACAAGTAGGGTCTACCAGAAAACTCTCTAGAATACACTCTTTGGAAAAGTTGCCCCACAAATTTGCAGGGAATAAGCAGGGAAATGCTCGTTGGCCATATACTCAGAGGTTGGGAGGTAATTATTCATTTATAGGTTCTTTAAATGTACTAACGCAATAACCATATTATTTAACAAATTAACGCCATAAAGAATTTGACTGCAAAGAAATAACACACAATTATATTTCCCCTGTTGTCGATAACCTAACCTGAAACCCAATCCGTGTTGCATCCTTTTAAACAGGAACCCAAACACATTAAGAGACATTGCCAGACACGTAATAAGTATTTCACTGAAAGTCATTCATTTTAAAAGTTACCTACCCAAATCCACAAAACTCATGACCATGTCGGCGTCGCTGAGAAAGTTGCTGTCCTGTAGAGAGGCGATCGGCGGTTCTTGGGTGGTAAAGGCGGGTTTGTACGGGTGCAGATCCTGCCGTCCGTCGGTGGAGATGACATTGTACAGGTCCAGCATGAAGAGGGGCGCAGCGCTGCGCTTCTCATGGAGATGCGGCCGCGGCCGGTGCGGTAGCCCGAGAATGGAAAGGATCTCTCGCTGCATGTCCCTGCGCTCCTGACTGCGGAGGCGCCGCTCCACGAAGCTGGAGTGTAAATCCTCATTAAACGTGAAGTTCGTAAAAAAGGACTCGCACAGCGCACAATAGCCCCACATGAATATAAGTGTAGCCGCACTTTGTGCCGCTACTGTACTCATTCTAAGGGAATAGATTCAAATGCGTCCAATACAGGATAAAACACTGATCATTAGATCAGTTAAATTTTAAGTAATTAACCTGTTGTGTGCAGTTCAGTTATGATCTTATTATCATAGTATCAGATGAATTCCGGCATGTCAAGTTATATTTCCCCTACGTGGATGCCCCGTGTATCCAACTCCCACTCCCACCGTTTCTGTTATCTTAAAGGTTACGCATCCAAGGAATGCCTCAGGACGTGAGTCTGTGTCTCGTTGAACGATCGCTGTCTCTTGATCACGTCCACTTCACCGAGCCTGAATAACTTTTGAAGTGGGTGCGATGTCTGTCTTGAGCGCAGTTTAAGGACTTTAAGGAGGCGCTAAATGGTCTTGGGAGTGGCACAATGCAGAGCCCATTGCTGCTGCTGCAACAAGCGCAACAGCTTAACAGGTCCAGAGTGTGTGATACGTATCCTGCAGGGGAGAAGATGATCAAGTAAGTGGAGTGGAGGTGAGATGGAATTACTCTTTTATGGTGTTGGCCCCTCCACCGTGGTAATCAGATGTGTGGGGGTGCATTCCCTTGCGATCGTTATATTGTAATTATAATTCGGCTACTTGTCAGATCTGTATTTCTTCAGGTAGGCTAATAGTGACGATTATCCCAACTGACGCGAAATGCCGTGTAACTGATTTCAACGAAGTGGGTCATTGCGGAGTACAAACTTTTGGGTTTAACAGTAGTCTCGAATGAGGGAAAACTGGATTGTGCAAGACCAGTACACCACAGTACCGTGCTCTTACAAAATACTGTCTTGATTTTAAAATTATACAATGTTGGCCCAAACAACTGAAATGGACATTAATAAAATCCCAAAATTCCACCTGTACTCAGAGTTTTAAATGAAGGGAGCGTGAAGTAATATTGCTGATCACTATCACATGAAAAGTGAAAACTGTTTTTTTCTGATACAAATTCCCCTTCAATTCAGCGACAATAGGTCTAGAAAATGTATTAGTCAACAGGGAAAATGTCGAAGGTATTGGGGATTTTTTCCCGGTTAATGTGTGCGGTCGTATTACTATTCCCTACTTTTGTAAAGCATTGTACCACAGAACGGTGAATTTTCTGCCTCTTGTTGTGGGTGTTATACACTCGAGGTCTTTTTTTTATTGTTTTATTTGTTATGTGAGACATTTCTAATGTAATTATGCCCCAACCCATTTCCCCAATGTGGACAATAAATAAAGAAACAAAGAAATAGCGCGGTCCCTGCGGTGTATGATTCTAAATGTTGGAAAGAAATTATACGCAGATCAAAGTGTTGCTGCACGATCGATTCCAAGTCTCCTGCCGTCCTGTCGTTGTTTTCTGGTTTCCCTACAAGTACAGATTTTGGTAAATGAAGTGATATAAATGCTTCCAGTGTGTCCCTGAGCTTGTGTGGTAGAAGATTCGAGGTGTGGTCATTTTGTAGTTGAAGTTGAAATGGGTGGTGGCTGGGTGGATTTTCAACAGCTGGAACTCACATGGCCGTAACTGTAAAGGATTATCATAGGAGAGAGAATATTATATATAATAATGTGAATGTATATAAAAGTCTATAATAACACACACATCATATAAGGATGGGTAGACCCATACTTGTAACACAAAGGTTGATTCATTGATTAATTGTACGCAGAGCTTACATCGTGGCCTACACCGTTGGTCGCTTTTATAACTGTAACGTAGATTCTATATAAATCAGCTGAAAATGCAGCAGTAACCCTTTATTATAGAATAATAACTGGCCAAAGAAGGAAAAATGAATACTTTGCAGTATACTCTGTTAAGATAACTTCATGTCATGCAGCATGTTAGTGGAACTTCACTGGTCAAATAAAGACAATGACATCAGCAGTGGCTCCAAACGCATACACCCCAGTACCGTGGAAAAATAAACATAATGAGATTCAACATGTGCCTGTGTGGTTCAGCTCAGAACAAGAAAATCAAGATTAGTTATGGCTCCAAAGCATTTTTTCTATTGTGTCACTGGTGATCATGGCATGTGACGTTTACTAAACAACTCTGATGTTTCAAGTCTGCAATGTAGAAGACCAGAAAGACTGTACATCCACCATGAAAAGCAACTTTGTTTCTTCCATATACTCTCTGCTGCATTGTAATGTTTCACTGAAGATATTTTTACTCAAAATGCCTTACACAGAGACTCAAACCACTTGCTCAGAATAGCTGACCTGTCAAACATCATACGCTTGACCTTTTATGCGCTGTGATAAGATAACTTTTCGTCAATCAGCTCCATTCCCCTCACAGCGTGTTTAATTGGATTATTTAACACATGCAGGTCAATATCACAAGTGGTCTCTGCCCCTTCTGGTGGCCCATCATGCTGGACAGCTGGTGATCCTGATAAGGAGCATTAGCCCTGTATTGCTAAACTGCAGTTCCCCAAAAGAATATGTTACCCAGCACAAGCAGCCAAAAGCCTGCAGAGCTCAGCTGGTTAGAGAATACTGCTGCAGAGATGAAGGACCTGGGCTCCACGCTTGGGCTGGCCCAATCAGTTCTGTTCAAGACCCATCTGTTCCAAGAATACCTCTTCCAGCTTACCCACTCTGTATTCCTTGAATGCACTTTCCGCTAATTTAAATTGTTGTCTTATTAGGTTTTTGCTGTTTAAAAGATCCAATACTGCTTACATTTGTACCCGGGTACTCACTGGAAGCACAGCCTAACTGTACTTATGCCTAGATGATTCTTTGACAGTCATAAGTGTAACCCGCCACACTTGTGTGTCACTTTGGACATAAGTAAGTGGTAAATAAACTAAATGTATTGCATATGCATTGTGTCGTGGGTCCCCTGCCTGGTGCATTTTAAGCACATTTGGATCTGATACAAAATTAGAAACAACCAAGGAAAGAAGAAAAGTTTTCCAGATATACTGCAAACATAAGCCAGAAAAAAGTGGCAAGGCAGCATTTATTTAAGTCCCATCCATGGTATGTCTCATATTATGAGCTTCTTTCAAGATCCCCTTGGCATGCTACTTTGAGATCCCTACTGATCTTTTGTGTTAGTGCGTTAGTATGTTTTGTCAACTCGTAATGTTTCAAATTATACTGATTTTTTTTTAACCCATCACTGTGGATTAATGTGTTTAATTTATGATGAGGTACTTTGAGTACTACTACTAAAAAATAATGTCTGAAATAATTGGGGTTAAGGGTCTTCTGTAGCGGCAAACAGCAAAATAACTTTGCAGAGCCAGGGGTTCGAACCAGCAACCTTCTGTTTACAGGCAGAGTCTCCTAATCCACAAAGCTGAGGATCTCACAACAACAGGCAAGCCACCATGTGGTGTTATCAACAAAGCAATTTGCACATAATATATTTGTCTTCATTTGCTAAAGCAGGAAACCTCATTACAGAACTCAGGGACTTAAACCGAGGGCCTTCAGTGTGTAAAGGGGATGTGATAACCAGACACTATAGAACCAGTTATCGCTTGCAAGAGTTTGTTTATTGTCCCCATGCCTGTTTAGGTTAATATATAAAAGAATATATTCTGCTTTTCTCCCAAGGTTCCAGAGACATTTGGTTCAGAACATCTGCTGATTAAACTATGCTTGGAGTGAAGCTGTTACTATGTGAATGTCCTGCAATTATAATAGCAGTTACTGAAGTTGTATAATGATGATGATCATAGAAGTAATAGTGAAATAGGAAACTGGAATCAAACCTGTGGCCCCAACCTGGCTCTACATTTACACTATATCTCTGGTTCTAAAGGAATTTAGGGCATATTCAGCAGTGTTCAGTGAACCTGAAATAATCCATTTATCCATTTTCGGTACCTACTTTTCCTGTTCAGGACAATTCACACATACATGCACGCTCATGGGATATTTCATAACTCTAATTAACGTCAGCATGTTTTTGTACTATGGGGGGGCAGGAGTACCTGGAGGAAATCCCATAACGATACGGGGAGAACATGCAAACTCCACACACATGGAGCCACAGTGGTGTGAGGTGTGAAGCGACAGTGCTAACCACTGCAGCCTCTTGAAATACTCTTTACCCAGCTATATACCAATGACTTATTTAGACAGGTAAAGCCTGGAGTCTTGCCCTAGGAAGGACAAAGCACAGCAACACCCTGGACAGGATGCCAGCCCCTCGCAGAGCACACACATGCACTACTGGCAACTTAGAAATACATTGGCATTGACACTGCTGGCAATTTGCCTAAAAGGTTTATTTTTGGAATGAATGGAGGAAATTAGAGGAGTCAGAGGGAAACTTGCTCAACACTGGGAGAGCATGCCAACTGCACAAACACACACACACATCTGTACACATATCTTTGTGGGGACCGTACATTCATTTCTATGGAAAAAAAACCTAATCCCAACAATGACAACCTTAACTCCTACCCAGCTCTAACCTTAACCATAAGCAACCAAACAAATTACAAGACTTTGGACATTATTCGTTTTTTTTATTGCCGTCACAGATTATTATATAATTGAGTTTCCCTTTGTGGGGACTGAGAAGATGGCCCCCACAATGTCAAAATGATAGGTTTTTACCACATTGTGGGGACATTTCATCCTCATAGTGTAATATATGCATGACCGCTTCACACACACACACACACACACACACACACACGCACACACACACACGGAGGAGACTGGGCTTCAAACTTAGAACCCTGGAGGTGTGAGGCAACCACCTCACTATGCCACCCCATAATAACTATTCAGATTGTGAATCCATGTCATTTTAGACAAATGTCACAAGACAGTCACCCTTTACATAAGAAAATGGATGATGCAAGAGAAGAGGAGATATACATACAATCTGCAGGCCCGATGCAGAGGCCATTTGTTGGAGCGATTCCACACTAAACACTCACAAAGAAACAGCTGGCTCCTTTCAGGCGGGGGGTCTGGGAATGAAACGTTCCTCATGATTTCGGGGTGAAGCATTCATCCCCTGACAGAGATTTTAGGACCAGTGTAACACAAAAAGTCTGTCCTCTCTATCCTTCCATCCATCTTCCAACCACTTGTCCTAGCCAGGGTCACAAGGAAGTCTGTATTTTGTCATGCACAAATAATAAAGCATGTACACAGAAAGCATTATCTGTCTTCTTTTATAAATACAGTATTGAATTATTTTTGTGTCATTTTTATATGTAGCTTGTCTGGTAAACCTCAACAGTGACTCACAGTTATTCCAAGAACCTTTCCAGATCAGGGCTGCGATGGCTGGAGCGGCCGCATAGCATCTGCAACTAGGTTCTCATAGTCACGGCAGGTAGAGCTTTAGGCAAAGCACCCGGTCTGCTGTTCTTGGCCTCTATTTGCAGTTCAAAGGCAAACATTTGTGGGAGATCAGCTACCTCCATCTTGCAACCTGCCGCCAGTCAGAATACACATAAAGTTGTAAATGGGCCATGTGATGCTCGACAGCGGCCAATAAAGGAATGAGGAAAGGGAGAACGTCACAAAGTGCTAAGCTAAGCAATTTCTTACAGGGGCTCCAGAGCAGCTCAGCCAGAAAGTGCTGGAATGTTCTAATGAGAATAAAAGCAGCTGCAGTATCTTCGATAGGTGTTATATGATTGACACCTACAAATCATTGCAGTTTGCCAGTAATGAGAAAAGCCAGATATGTGTGAAATCAGTTGGTAAGTAATTGATCAAAACGCTTTGCATTATTTTGACTTCAGATATGCCCAGGGGGCTCCATCGGGACCTAAAGACAGGGCACCACCCTCCAAACAACACTAAACCTTTCTCCTACAGTCAGCAACCCAAAGAACCTCCAGACACTGTCAGAATTATATGCAGTATGTCATGGTGTTTGCTCCCAAATTTGAGGTTCAACCTACTTACTGAAAGAGTCACTGTAACTGGAGATTGGAAATTTTGACTTTATATTATGGTGACAGATCTTATTGGAAATGTATAAATACCTGCAGGAAATTCTCCGAATGATAAGCACAGTGGTATAGAATTGAATGTCCATGTTAACAAGTGGTTCAGGTCTTGCAACACCTCGGACCACCATGCAATCTCTCCAGCAGGTCATAAACAACAGCAGAGAAGATTACCAGGACCACTCTATCTTCTCTGCTGGACATTACTGGTAGTTTACAATGGCTTATGCATCTAGAGGCTACTGGCATCATCATGGACCATCCCACCCCTCTCACAGATTCTTTGCTCCACTCCTGTATCGTAGGAAGTTATGTAGCCTCAAAGCCAGGACTGTGAGGCTACAAACAGCTTTTTCTGTTTGGAATAATGAAGGTTATCTGTTACTTCCCCATGCAAAAACATTAAGCAAACTATTATTCCTATTAATATGGGCCCAAAAAAGACCTTACAGAGAGAGAAAACCCCTACAGAGGCCAAACAAAACTGTAAAAGTGTCTGTCAGAGAGATGAAAAACAATCGAAATTTCTTTAAAAATGTAATGACTATTGTTGGAGTTGTACTCCGCTGGGTCCGTTGATGAGAAAGGATTCACAGCTGGGACGAGGAGTAGCTGCAAGACACGGGTTTATTTTCTGCAGATTATAATCCGGGAGCGACAATCTGACATACATTCAGCATGTACAGGAAGAAGCTCCACCATATGTATCGGCTCTGTCCTTCTTATAGCCCTTTTGGGCATCTCCCCCCATTCTCGGTACCTTCCATCTACGTGGCAACCACATGTTTGGCGTTTGCCCTAGTTAGTCGGCCCGTCCTTGTCCTTGGGGAAGTCTCAAGATAAGCATGGGCCTCTTACATGGTTCCTCTATCAGTCTTGATTGGATCACCCTCCCCTGACGGCGCCCGTACGTCCCTGCTTCGATTTAGCCGCGGCCCTATAGAATTATTCCCTCACTATACAATAAAACGTTTTGTGGCCAACAGCCAAACAGGACTGAAGAAATATGTAGAAAGAATATGACATACGTTAGCTGGCAAAGATCTGTGTCAAATTAAAGGGGAGACTTCTAGAAACATTTCTTCTAGAAACATCAAATGCCACCATTTTAAAAACTGCATTCTCCAGAAGTACTAGATTCTGTGTGCTACGTGACACAGGTCACAAAGGCTGAAACCTTCACTCAATAAGGTATGCAAGGTAAAACATTAAAAATGTCTCAAGAATGACTGTACAAAGGTTTTGTGGACAGATGACATGAAAGTGACTCTTGATGGAGCAAACAGAAGGGCCAGTGGATAAAAACCTTCAAGCAACAACAAGGTGGTAGAGGAGTAATGATGTAGGCTGCAATTAGCAGTGATAGTGAAGGTCTAGGCTGCAATTGACTTTGATAGTGATGGTGTAGGTTGCAATTAGCAGTGATAGTGATGGTGTTGGTTGCATTTAGCAGTGATAGTGATGGTGTAGGCTGCAATTGACAGTGATAGTGATGGTGTAGGCTGCAATTGACTTTGATAGTGATGGTGTAGGTTGCAATTAGCAGTGATTAACGTGCAGGACCTTTGCAGCTTGCAAATGGTATAAATCCTCCAAGTGACTACCAAATTTTAGAAGACACTGGTACGAGTAGAAGTCAGTGGCTTTCAGAACAGTTCATACAGAGCAATGTCCCTACCAAAGTACTGCATAGACTTGCTGGCCTAGGCTTGAAAGGTGATCAAATTATAATCTGCCCCCTCCCCATTGATGGACTTAATCCCCCATTGAGTGCTACTGGGACTTACTAAAGCAGCACACTTCTCAGAACAGAATCTAATAAAAAAACTTCTGAATTCAAGCTTATCATTCTGTGTTAGGTAGGTCCCTGTCCTGTCTTCCTGTCCTTCTTTTCCTTAAGTTCCCTGCTCTCCCCAGTGGACTAGCACGTGTTGCTACTGTGTAGCACGTCTTTCCTACTTTCCCTGTCACTCTGTCACTGATTACTTGAAGTCACTGTTGCCATACTGTGCATTACTTTTTAATTTATTTTTTTAATTTTTACTTCAGAGCTTTTACCTTAGCTTGTTTCCAGTTCAGATATTTTACTCTAGCATTTTACTATTTATTTAATCTATTTATTGATTAGTAGCATGCTACACGCATCAAGACCTGAGAATCTGTGTTTCTTCTAATCATATCAAATGGTTTGAATGACAATAAAGCTGATTCAGATTCTAATGTGTTTAGTCTAGTCCATGTTTTGGGGACATTATGTAACTTACATTATCTGTCGTAGATTGTTACAGTGAATATAACATGTATAATCCAGGTGTCTAAAACTGACTAGATGGTCTCATGCCACAATCATTCCGATTCTCCTGTGTTCCACACCCCCTCATTGACCTTTTGTGGAATCCTCTTGTTATCAGCTGTTTCTAGTTGTGTTAATTGATTCTGGGTATTTAAGTGAGTTTCGGTTAGTAAGGCCTAACACATTATAACATTTCCTGTTTCGTGGTCCTGTGTATATTTTACCCCGAATAAACTCCCTGGAGTCTTGTGCCTGCTTCCCCTCTCTGGCCCCCCGAGAACCAGACAGATGGTTCATTTCTTTGTTTTGTAAAGGAACATTAGGTTTTTAGGTGTTTTTTTCATTTCTAAAATTAAAAAATTATTAAAAATGGACTGTCCCCAGCCAAATTGGACCTGCATGTTGCATAGTTTTGTTATATTTTCCTAAACTTTTATTTAGAAAAAAACAATAATAAATATGTTATTGTTCACATTAATTGATTGAAAACATAAAATGATACAAAATTCTACAAATAAATAGCATTTTACAACTATCCCCATGTTTTTGGTCAGTTCTGTGACATTTACATAAAACGTTACATTAAAAATGTGCAGTACGACTTTAAGATTATGACTCAAAGATTATGGCTCAGATAAGTGACATTATCTGACTAGGGTGACACTAATACTGATCAAAGGTGAGTTCTGTCATAATATGTAAGATTCTAAGCTTGTTTTGCAGCTAAAGGTCAGGCCCTGTTATGCTAAAAGATCCCAGAAAAAAATAAAATTGTTGTGAATCCAAAGCATGTCTGAAAAGGTTATTGAAATTCCTTGCTTGCATGCTAACAGTTTTAATACTAGTATTCTAACAGCCTGAACAAAGGCAGTTATACTGGCTGATCGAAAGCCCCTGTCACATCAGGCCCTGTCACAGCCCCATGTGACAGGGCCTTACAAATGAATGGTATTGTTCTGTATATATGTGCGTATGTCATGGTAACGGGGCATGGTGCAAGCAGGTAAAGGAAGTGACAAACTTTTTTTGTCTTATAAATACCCCAATTTATTATAACAAAATCACATTATTTACTACAAAATCACATCGCTTGGACAGCACACTATATGCACGCTGTCCTATTGCATAAAACGAATTAGTGCGCTTTCCTAGTGTATTAAACAAAATACTGCGGCACCCGCGGGGATCAGCATGCTTGCGGACAATTGTAAACAGTCCTTATCTGTGTTTGGTAAATAGCCTTTGTTATATCGTTGGTGTAATGGTTGCATTTCCCTATTGTCGCGTTGCGTTTTCCCGTGTCTTGTGTGAACCTTATGTGATCTTCGGGTGTTCTTAGCTTGTATAAATCTCCCGCCGTGTGTGCACCTTACAGTTTGGCGTCTGACCGCCTTGTGTTACCGCTGTGTGTATTTGGGTTGGTGCTCATTGGGTGTCAGTTTTAAGGACTACAACAAAGAGCGTGTTCTGTTCCAGCGAACAAGTCTACTCATCCTTCGTTACACTTGCGATGCTTCGGTCCACCGGGTGCTATTTTGCTGTCAAAGTGCGATTGGAGTCGCCTTATGATGATCTCTAACTACTGGAGCAAGGATTCTGGTGGCCATGGTAGGGAGCAGTAGAAGACCAGATGGAAATCCCAGGAACTGAACAGCACGCCTTCCTAGGGAGACCTGATGGCTCCAGCATGTGCTGCCCTCCAGCAATGAACCAAGTCCACCAACACGAGAGAGGGGGACAGAGCCTGCAGTGAATCTCCAGAGGTAAAGGGCCCATGGACATTTCTTTGTCCAAGTGGGCCTGGCCACCCGGCACAATGGCTGAAGTGAGGAGGAGACAGTGGTGCACTTAGTTTTGGCACTGGAGGAGGATGTGCTTCAGGCTCCCCCTCAGCAAAATCTGCTGGACTTTATGAATTGACTAGGGTCCCCTATCAATGTGCCAGAAGCAGCCCTCCGCCTCACAGCAGAAGTGGTGGCCCTCAAGGTCAACAGTGGTGGCCAGCGGCGGAGGACAAAGAAGGCCACGCAATGTAGGAAAAGAGTAGCCCGCAGCACCTGGGGAAAGAACATCAGCAACATCAACATCAGAACATACCCCCAAGCCCTGCCCCGATCGCAGTACACGGTAACATTGGGGTGACTATTTTTGTGTCGCCTATTAGCAGCTGAACATAGTGACGAGAAAAGGCTCCTATCCACTGGCATGGATTGATGACGCATTAGACTACATCACTGGGTTGATGGGGTTCAGCACCCTAGACCTTTGAACTAGCTACTAGCAAGTCAAATTGGCTCCGGAAATTCTACTACAGTCAATGGCGCTTTCAGTCGATGCTGTTCAGTTTGTGCAACGCCCTGCCCATGTTCGAGAGGCTCATGGAGTGTGTCCTCTCCCACATCCCCCATTCTGCGTATGTCGTCTATCTGGATGATCTGCAGGTCCTCGCTGCTTTGCCCGGGCAATCCATAACCTTAAAACTGTCTTATCCATGATCTGGCAGGCAGGATTATGGCTTGACCCCCAAAAGTGATCCCTCCTCCAGTGCCAGACGCATTACTATGTCGTCAGTGATGAGATGGCATGGCCACAGACCTGTGTCTTCCCTTCATCTTGGACACAGAGTAACTTGGACACTGGTAATGAGGGGCTGTCGCAGCTTGGATGAGGAATGCGAGGTTGTGTACTTCAGTCAGACACTTACCCAACAGGAGTGCAACTACTGTGTGACCCGATGGGAACTGCTGGCTATAGTGCAGGCATGCAAACACCTACCTCTGTGGCTGTCGGTTCCAGTTGTGACATGGCTCCTAAATTTCTGCAGGCTAGAGGGGCAGTTGGCCCTCTAGTTAGAGGTGCTGGCGCACCAGCAAGCTGCATGGGAAAGCGGATGCTTTGTCTCCCTGGTCCTGTACCACAGAGAGCTGCCTCCATTGCTGCCAGGTGGTGGTGTGGCATCAACTTGCTGTGACCGTAGCCGCTGCCTGTACCATGCTGGATAGCCAGGCCCGCCAGTGTTTCGAAAACTAGCAGCTCGCCACAGAGCAGCAAGGTGATCCCATGTTGTCCAGGGTAAGGGAGTGGCTGACAAGGCTGGGAGACGATCTCAGTCTCTGGCCTGGAAACCAAGGCCTGTCGCTACCAGTCGACACTCTGGACGAGCATGTTTCAGGGCTGGTCATTGCCGGATTGCACAGGGGAGCTGCTGCCGTAGCTGGTGCCCCAGAGCCTGCGCAGCATCGCGTTAAGGTCAGTGAACGGGGCCATTGGAGCCAGGCACTCTGGAGTGAAAAAGACACTCGGGAAGCTGCAGCAGTGATTCTACTGGCCCGGCTGCTGTCAGGACACTGATGCGACCCGTACACAGCTTGGAAGGGTCCTAGTCGGCAGCCCCAGACTCCCCTGCAGCTATACCTGGTGGGCGCCCCCATGGAGCTCCGAGGCCAGGAACCGCTACATACTCGTGGCTATGGACTCCTTTACAAAATGGCCCGGGGCATATGCAGTTCCCGATCACCACCACAGTGACTAAATTGCCGGAGGAGATTTTTTGCAGGTTTGGGTCCCCCGAGGACCTGCACAGCAACCAGGGGAGGAACTTCGAGGCGTGCAGGTGTTTGGCGAGGCCTGCCAGTGGCTGGCAGCCGGTGGAGCTGGTGTTCGTCTCGGAGTCGGAGATGCAGGATTGGACTACCTGCGCCAGCTTTGGATCGTGAGCGGACAGGGCATGAGCTGGCCAGGAATCATCAGGACATAGAAACGGCCAGGCCGAAGACAGCATATGATGTCCACTGCTGGGGACAGGCCTTCCAGCCCGGGGGCCCAGTTTGGGTGTACTGCCCCATAACCCAAGTTCGACGGGTACTGGAAGGGTCCTGGGGAGGTTCTGAAGTGGAGCTCCAAAGTGGTTTACCACGACTGCCTGGTTCCATACCAGCCCGTGGCCCACTCAGAGCAGCCATTGCCAGGGCCGGCGGTGAGTACCCTTGCAGCAGGGACTGGTCAGAATGGTGGGGACCTCGGGGCTCCCTGGCCACAGAGGACTCGCCGCTGGTCAGAGAGTCTTTGAGACTGCGTGGGGATTCTGGGACGGTTAACCCCCTAAGGGGGTGGGGCTGAGTCCCGCTGAATGGACTGTGGGGCAGCGCGGCAGTTTGGGCTGGCACCAACCATGCAAACAGTTTGCCGTGATCATTGTGCACGGCGATGTCTTGTGTAGTATCGTAATGTCACACCCATGCATCCATCCATCTATTTTCTGAAACCGCTTGTCCTTTGCAGGGTCGCAGGGGGTCTATCCTGGAGGCTACGGGCACAAGGCAGGGAACAACCCAGGATGGAGCACCAATCCATCGTAGTGCACACTCACACACCATTCACTCACCCACACACACCATAATGTCATCTGTAGTGTTTAATGTTTATTGTTGTATGTAGCGTGTGTGAGTGTGTTATTACCGTGCATGTTTAGAATAAGCGAGTCGATGGGCACTGTGGGCAGCGCAAGTGTGTTGAGTGTGACTGGTGCGGGTGCAATAAAGCCACGTTGTGGTAGAACCCGGAACAGTCCCAATGTCATTTCTGAGAAGCAAGCATCTGTTTGTTGCATCTGTTCTTCTGACCAGATCACAGTTATTATTATTATTATTTTATACTTTGTTTATTGTTGTTTTCTGATATTGTAGCATTTGTATTGTGTTTCAGTGGCAGGCTATTTGCATAACCAATCCAAAAAGAAAGCATTTAAAGTCCCATGCCAATGTACCAAAATACCAAAGAAGTACCCCAGCTGGTTTGGTATTTTGGTACTGGAACTTTTGGTACTGGTACTTGACCAGAAGCCAATGGAAAAGCGAAAGAACCAAAAGTATAATACCAAACAAACGGTACTTGGTGCGATGGAAAAATGCACTTAGTCTTGATTAGTTCTAGTCTTTAATGTTAGCCTTTGATTAGACCCATTATAATCTCTTTTGTTTCTAAGTGTTTTGTTTCCAAGAGTTAAATGTAAAATAAAGTTCCCATAGTTTGTAAGTCACCTTCTGGATCATTATCCATGCCTTGAAGAGACATGCCAACATTTTGCAGAAATATATCATCTAGAGTAGTCCTTACCTAATGATTCTATGAGCAGTGTATATTATGATTCTATGTCTTAGTATTTATATTCTGTTTATTATTTACTTTTCATTGCACTACAAACAACGAAGATATTTCAGGTCAGTGCATTACTCCATGCATCATATTATATCTGAAGCTGACAGTAAAAGATATTCTGACTTTAGCTAGACATAAATAAGAAAAGAAAATATATCCTGTGTAACCTGAAAACATGGCTTTGGAATAATTCATGTAGTAGCAGACTATGGAGTGAGCTTGGTATTCTGCCATCTGTTGTTTCTGATGTGTATAGGAGTCGCAGTGGGTAGCATTGTGTGTTGCCTCACACACACAGGGATGTGGGTTTTGAACCCCATCACTGCTCTGTGTGAGAAGTTTGTGTGATCTCCCAGTGCCCCACTGGGTTGTGTGAGTGTGTGTGTCTGCGTGTTTTCTGCGTGAACTGGCATCCTGTCCAGGGTGTGTCCCTGCTTTGTGCCCTATGCTTTCTAGGGTAGACTCCAGGCTACAAGCCCCCCTGATCTGGAAAAGCAATGTGAAGATGGATGGATGGGTAAAATAAACAAAAAAATTGACAATGCACAGTTACAGGACCTTATTTTTGGCAATGGACTAGTGCAGCTGTATGAGTAAAGTTCCACAGCCATTAGTCTAAAAGTTTGTATGATGTGTTCCAGCAGAATTGTCAAGCCATTCTCCATTGTGTAATCTTTGACTTGATTCCATAAAAACTAGAAATAGTTCTGCTATAATAGTGATAGTAAAACTGAGCTCTTCACAGCCAACACATCCTTGAGTCATTACTGCCTATAGGAGCACCATGTCCCACCATTAAGGAATCTACTGTGCAAAATTTAATCATGGCAGAAATTCTGTATGAATAACATTATAATATTCTGCTATGTGATGGTACAATGACATCACCATCAAATTATCCCCAAAAGACCATACTTGCCACTAGTGATAGCAAAATTAGGCTTTCTTGAAGCACTGAGACTTTCCAGCCAAATAATTCACCGAAAAGTGAAACTATGTATATTTTAAGTTTTTATGAGAAAAATTTTACAGTGCCAAAAATAATCATTTTTAAGCCACTATTTTTCTACTCTGTAGAACTTGCAAGGTTTTCAATTCCCAAGAGAACACAGCAAGCTGCCTGGATTGTTTAAAAAACGTGTAAATGTATACAAGCCTGACAAACTGCAGTTATGTGAGAAACTATGAGTTTCTATATTTATTATAAAGATGGATCACTGCCTTTTTGGGAGCAGAACTAAGTCACCCAAACCATCCATCCATCCATCCACCCATCCAACCTAGTCTAAATTAACTTAATGAGTAACTTAGAGATACCAATTCATCTAACTGTATGTTTTTCGGACTGTAGGAGAAAGCAATCAAAAACAAGGCAGAAAATTCCAACAGGGGCAAGAACTGAACCCTCTGCCCTGATGATATGACACTATATTGGTAATCACTGGGCCACAACAGAATTCCAGTGCTTTCTAAACTGCTGAAAACCTGGATTTCTAGCCTGGATGAAAACTCTAAATGAATACAGTACCAATCAAAAGTTTGGACATGCCAAGCCTCCTACAAAGGAGAGTGATAGTGTCACCTCACATGACCTGGCCACCCACAAAGGAGAGTGATAGTGTCACCTCACATGACCTGGCCACCTGACCTAAACACAGCAGAAATGGTTTTGTGGCAGTTTGACCAGAGAGCGGAGGAAAAATGGCCAATGAGTACTCAGCATATATCTGGGAACTGTACTGAAATGGGCCCATATTCACAAAGCATTTTATCTTACCACTAAGAGTACTCATAAATCGCACTAAAAGTTCTTAACTGAAAGTTTTTTTTCCTGAAATCTATTCATAAAGTGGCTAAAAGCAAGTTTTAGTTAGGAAAAGACCCAACTCCTAACGTGAGAGTGTGACTCCGTCGCTAATGTTAGTTCTAATGGTCTTTTGAAACATGACAAAATATAAAAAAAGTTAAAACATTTCTTTTAAAGTTTAATTGGTCTACTTTGCATTGCAGTAACCTGTCTGCTTCTGGCTAGCTACCTGAGGCTAATTATGCATGCACATTAAAAATGATGGGAAGTCATTTTCTTTGAATGACAAATAGAGACTGATCAAAGCTTATGATAAACTACCAAAACCGAGCCAATGAAATGCAGCGGTGAAACTACAACAAGGTATATTTTATGTACAGTACTATATTATACTGTATTATGAATTATACACATTTCTGTAATTCGAAAAGCATTTGAAACAGTTGTGTACTGTATTTGGAATGTGTCAATAAATCCTGTACATAGCGACACTGTCTATTTTCTTACCTTATATGTATAATATAATAAAAATATAAATGTCAATTAGGTGGTAATATGCTTGAGACATAAAGAAAAAGAAAGAAAAAGGTTATACTGATCATATGCTTATAGTGATCAATTTCACCCAGACAAATGTGATGAATATAAGTGGTTTCCACTATATTTCACTGTATACTTTTTTGGTCAGTGCATAATTCCATATATTTTATTTTATAGCGTTCATGCCTTTACATTTACTCTAAACCGTAGAGAATGGTACCAATAAACGTTTCTATGGGTGGGTGTGTCCAGTACATAATGAAGGGCAGTATGGTGGCACGGTGGTTAGCGCTGTTGCCTGAGACCAGGGTTCAAGTTTCTGCCATGGCTCTAGGTGTGTGGAGTTTCCATATTCTCCCTGTGTCATCGTGAGGCGTCCTTCTGGTACACCAGTATACAGTAGTTGTAGGAGACGGAGATAGGCGGAGTTTTTTGCGTAATCACGCACGTTGGGTCATGTGGCATGGTGGCAGTAGTCATTTGTAATAGCACTTGTTATGTGGATGCAGTAAATAAGTGGGGCGATAGGGGAAAGCCTACTTTTTGCTGACCGCAAATGTAAATGACAATGTTGTCGCAAATGTCATTTTTTGGGTTTTGCTTTTAGGGTTTTTTGCCTTGGAAACTGACGTGTTTATTTCTACTTATGGATCCTACGGATGTATTTTGAGCTGACTCATAGGATTGGATATAGAATAAAGGATTAAACTGAAAGAGCAACCCTTGCATTATTGTCAGCTAGCGCGTCTGGCAGGTTAACTTTCCCCTTATCGGCCGCTAGGCGACTTGAAAGGTTTATTAAACAGTCGCCTATAGTAGTGTTGTAGTCAAGACCGCCTAAACCGAGACCAAGACATTGCCGAGACCGAAGGGTATAAAGACCAAGACACTGCCAAGACTTGAGGGTACCAAGACCAAGGCCAAGACACACTAAGGCGAGACCAAGACCAAGAATAGTCGAGACCGAGACCAAGACCAAGACTGAAAACAGACTTGGGATAGAACTGACATCACATTACTCAGCTCAACTGTAGAGAAAAAAGGCATTGCTGTAAAGTGTCATTCGTCGTTAAATCAAATTCATGCTACCTTTTCAATCACATTGTCCATATGTCTCTCATTTAAAATCTCTCAGATTTGTCACAGTTACGAGGCCTGATGGAAAATAATATTCTCAGCAATCCTCTCCTATAATCGTTTTATCAGACCTCGTCAAGGGA
>JABFEA020000130.1:12634858-12655733 GCA_019775915.2 Cyphomyrus plagiostoma | reverse complement strand
ACGTTTGCCCTAGTTAGTCAGTTAGTACTTGTCCTTGTGGAAGGCTAAAGATAAGTAAGGGCCGCTTGCGTTGTCTGTCTGCTCCCTCTATCGGTCTTGATTGGATCACCCACCCCTGCCGGTGCCAGTACGTTCTTGTTTCAGTTTAGTTACAGCCTTATAGAATTATTCCCTCACTGGTTGCATTTGAACTGAGGCACGTAATAAATAATGATACTGTTCTGTGAGGATGTGCTGTTCTCTCTTTTTTTCCCCATCCCATTGAGACCGCTATGTCTGAGACCAAGACAAGACCGAGACTAAATAGAGTCGAGACAAAGACAAGACCGAGACCACAAAAACTGGTCTTGAGACCGGTCTCGAGAACTACAGCACTAGTATACAGTCCAAAAATATCAATTTTCTATGTCCTACTAGTTGTATTTAGGGTCACGGGGGTGGAGACTCAAATCCTAGTCACTGAGGTGTGAGGCAACAATGTTAACAACTGCACCACTGTACCGCCCCAGTTGAAAAACATTCTGAGGTTAACTGGAGTTACCAAATTACCCATATATCTGCCTGTATGTATGAATGGTGTGTGAGGATGGGTTGGCATCCCATCCTGGGCTGTTCCTTGCCTTGCCCCCCCACATGACACTGCATAAGTAGTTACAGAAAATGGAGGAATGTAGGTAATGAGCTACAGACAGTTGCAAATTTGGATCGTAATGATTTCCAAGTGATGTACTTTTCTGTACATACAATTAATACCCACAGATCCTAGAATTTGGTGATCAGTGGTCATTATTGACACACCACAACACACAACAACAAAATGTGTCCTCTGCATTTAACCCATATGTGACATAGCAGGGGACAGCTAATTCAGCACCCAAGGAGCAGTGCTTGAGGGTAGTACTTTGGTCAAGGTACCACAGTGGGGCATTGCTGGTCAGGGATTCAAACCAGCAAACTTTTAATTATACGTGTACTTCCCTAACCATCAAGATACCACTGGCCACAAGAAAGATGTGCCAGGTTGTGCTAATACCCCCCAAAACTTCAGCTTGCACACCAGTCATAGGCCTCACCTTCAAGAAATCAAAGCAATGGTTATTACAGGTGCACATTGCTTTATTGAGCTTGAGTTTTCGTGCACCTTGTTTTCTCATGGCACACCCGAAGCCAATTTTCTGGCTATGCCATTGATCCCAGGCATTTTATCCATTAAACGATTAAAGCACTGATAACTCACATGACGTATCCGCCAAAGTGAATAAATTTGCAGTTTTAAAGTCTCCAATATTACTTGATTGTGCTTCTATACCGCCCCCTTGCGTCGTGAAATTTTTGTCACGGTCGAAAGATTACATTGAAAAAGTATTACACAGAACAGGTATTTTACATTCATTTCAAAATACCCGTTAGATGAGAAGTAGAAATCATGCAAGTCATTAATGGAAATGCTGTATAAACATAAATATTTAGACACGTATCTGTTTCGTGTTTTGTAAGCAAATGTTTAGTTATAAATGCTTCCAGAGATACTATCGTAGAGCTTCTGCATGTGCTTTTAACTTCACTGGTTTGCGTTAGTTTTTAAAGAGAAATACGTGTGCCATCATAGCGGACAAAGGTACGCCGCCGCAAGCACAGCATAAACTTCTGTGACGATATGAAAAATAAAGCGCAAATGTAAATATATTTCATGAACTACTGCACTACTAGACTAACGGATCATTTTTGTATAAACTAGATCTACTTTTCGCCAAAATTGCAATCTGGGCTCCGTCGAATGACGTAATCCGCGCGACAACGTGTCCTGTGACGCCAGCGCGTAGGCGCCATGTTCCATGAACCTGTGCCGGTTTGAAATATAAAGTAAAACACACGTAGGGAGATTAATGTTATCCCGATACTAATATTCCGTTTTCTAGAGGTGGCCGCCGCCCAGATTTTTTTTAAATCACCTTTCTGAAAAAGGTGTCTAAGGTAACGTACGCTATAACGTGATATTCTAGCAAGTGGCGTGAACTTGTACCTAGCCAGCTAGCTAACTGGTATTTGCGATGGATATGCGTTTAGAAATGAAATAATACCTGATTTACTTTTTTTCAGCATTACGCTAATGTTTTAGTTAAATTATTACATTGATTCCTGTTTACTGATTTGCGCATCACCTTCTTTTGTATCGTTGGGAATCTGGCAAGCGTAACATCTTGACAGTAGAGTAGCCTGACCATGCCTTCCTGATTTATGGCTTTTCGTATACTCTTTTTAGACACATCTCATTATTGGGTTTCTTTGCGGGTGCACGAAGTATTCACCTCAAATAAATCTCTCTATTGGTCATACGACATGTATGCATTTAAAAATCTTTTTTTAATGTTGTAACGCGGGCTGCATGGTCTGATCCCGCCGTCATGCTTCTCTGGGGTTCGTTTTACAGGTAGATAGTGTGCCATGAGTTTGTTCGGGACGAGTTCTGGATTTGGTGCTGGAGGCACCAGCGTATTTGGTAGCACGACAACAGATAGTCACAATCCCATGAAGGTAAGGCGTTTATACTGTAGTAGAGTTGAAGACGCTATGAAAATCAGTGCATTGATTCAAAGATTATGACGATATACATCTGTGAATAATCGTCGTATGCTGTTAATACTGGTTCCGTATAAGTCAGTATTATATACGTGAGGTAGTATGCGGGTGAATTTACTAGAATGTTTATCTCACAGCAAGGACTGTGCTTTACAGGATGTTGAAGTGACCTCACCTCCTGATGACAGTATTAGCTGTCTTGCATTCAGCCCGCCGGCCATGCCCGGGAATTTCCTGATTGGAGGATCGTGGGCTAATGATGTAAGTCACCTCTCTGTTAGTGTGGTTTAACCTGAATGCTGGCAGTCCACATGTAAGTTTTACTTTAAAAATGGCTGCATATTAGCCCTCATACTGAATATAGCAAATTATGTTTCATCTAGTTTCTGTACTGCTATCAGTATTCAACATCTAACTAAAGTGTGTATTCTGCTCACACTCACATTGCTTTTCACAAGGCTTCCCCAATTCCAGTCCTGGAGGGCCAGTTTGCAACACAGTTTTTATATTCCCCTGCTTGAACACACCTACTAAACCTGGCAGTTGGCTGGTGAACTGAATGAGGTGTGATTGAACCGGGAAATCTGCAAGGGCTTCAGACTCTGAGGCTACTTTCACCCAGCAGGCCTTAATACTCAGTTCTGATTTACTGCTTAGATCAGATTTTTGTTTGACTGATCACATTACTCTTTTTAATGTGGGCAATATCAAATTTCAGTGTGAGTGGTTCACTATACTGAACTGGCACGCGTGCGCACCATACAACAAAGACGCAATGAGGCGCGTACGCACAAAACAAAGACGCAATGAGGCGCGTACGCACAAAACAAAGACGCAATGAGGCACGTACGCACAAAACAAAGACGCCACTTTATTGATTTGAAAAACTGCCCGGTTACGATATGAGCAGATTTATCTCCCCAAATACTTATTAAATCCAGCACCTCACTGTCCCTCCATGGGCCAACTTCTGTGCTCTCCTCCATGTTTGGCACTCTGACAGAGACATATGGTGACTTCTGCCTGCGCAGAATTGTGACAGTTGTCAATCGAGAGTGACATAAGTCGCATGAATTATGATTTCGCTGCTCAGACTGAGGTCGCATTGCAAAAAATCAGACCTGAATCCGATTTATGACCACATACTGAAGTGGCCCAAATCGGAATTGAAGAAATCGGTTACCATGTGACTTGTGCTGTTCACATTGTCATGAAAAAATGCGATCTGAGTCACATCCATCCATCCACTTTCCAACCCGCTTATCCTACTGGGTCGCGGGGGGGTCTCGAAGCAATGGGCACGAGGCAGGGAACAACTCTGGACAGTGGGCCAGCCTATCGCGGGGCACACTCACACACTAGTCACACACACCTATGGGCAATTTAGTAACTGCAGTCAGCCTCAGCATGTTTTTGAACTGTGGGGGGGAACTGGAGTACCCTGAGGAAACCACATGATGACATAAGGAGAACATGCAAACTCCACACACGTAACACAGGCGGACACTCGAACCCAGGTCCCAGAGGTGTGAGGCAACAGTGCTGGACCACTGCACCACCATGTCACCCATCTGCGTCGCACATGAGCAAAAAATTGGATTTGGGCCACATTTGTCCTGTAGTGTGAACGTAGCCTGACTGTTTAGTCACTTTTGTGACCATTTTTTGGAGACACGTATGACTAAATTTTGTAACTAGGTACACCAGTGTGATTTGCCATTGGTTTTTTTTTCTTTCTTTAAACCATCATCGTATATCATGTGAAACACCAACAGGGAGTGAGGGTTGGTGTGCAGTGTTGGGTATTGAGAACCAGTTCCAAATTAGAAATGGTTCTAAATGTTTAAGAACGGGACATTCAATAAGGTATTTGGATTATGATTCCATTTATTGATTTCTGCAGGTGCATATTTACTGTGCAAGGGTGAAAATAAAGTTGAAATAATGTATGCCTGAATGTAGTGTGTGGGCGGAATCAAAAATTAGGTATTACCTATTACTGTTAAATATTTTTGTTAACCAATTATTAAAATTGGACCTGCGTCCAATCCGGTTTAGGCAAGTTAAACAGAACTGTGCAATATTACTGACATCAGTGACAAACTGACATCTAAGATCCAGAGTGTGGATGTTGACCTTATTTATTTTATATTGAAACACCCTGTTTTTGGTTTGATCTCTAATGCTGACCTTTTTATCTGTCTTTAAAGATGATATTGGGTCACAAAACCATGCCGAGGCAAGTGGTGGTCACGCAAACTTCCATTCTAACAGTGTTCTCCTTTGTGCAAGAAGAGAAGCGAAAGAGAAAGCATTTTGGGCAATATTCAACAGCACTATTCCATGTCCTGGTACTCCAAATAAAGCTGTTTCAGTACTACGTTTTATGTCCAGCTCAAATGCTTTATTTTCAGTTTTATTTTTTGCAGTATTATAATCTGAACCAAGAATTGATAAGGATAAGCAGAGGGAGTGAGTGAGAGGGTGATCGGGGTGGAGAGTTAACGCGAGGCTTTCATCATCCTAACAATGGGGGTTGAGGACGATTCTGTGCAGGATGTGTCTGGTCCATAAATGCTTTTGCTTGGCCCTTTGGTGATAATGAAATGAACTTTGGTTATGTGGCATCATTTAACTTAATCATTTTTTTCTTAAAACTGTTACTTACCTCTGTGAATTTTCCCTTTAAAATAAATCATCATATTGTGAATTCTATAAATTATATATTAATTACTAAACCATTAGTAATACACTAATACAGTTAAGATAAAATTATGATTGAATTGTGTAGTTGTGAGTTTTATTGGTGTACCGAAATCTTGTGCGCCGAAAAAAGTGCAGTAAAGTGCACCAGTGTTACTAGTGAAAACGGTTAGTCGAGGGCCCTGAACCGCATTGCAAACTGGCCCTCTAGGACCGAAATTGGGAATGCCGTTCTACACCAATGCTGACATGTAAAATTTCTGATTAAAATGGCTTTTACTGGGATTTTACGTTAACTGTCTGGCATGCTGTTTGTGGAAGGATGTTCTTCTGCATGTAAACTGAGTTTTATTGATTAGTAAATCACTGATGGTGAGTAATTGTAGCTTTTTGAACATGAACTTTAAGGTCACTTTAAGGTGAAAAGCAAAGGAAGTAATATAATATCCTTCAGTTCACCTTGTGTGCCTGTGATGCAGGTGCGGTGCTGGGAGGTGCAGGACAATGGACAGACTGTCCCCAAGGCCCAGCAGATGCACACCGGGCCTGTCCTGGATGTTTGTTGGAGTGATGTAAGTACTCTGTACTACGCCTCTGTGTCTATGATTGTAAGGTCATCGGTTCAAGCCCCGGGCCTCTACAGAATAGTTACATGTCCGTGGGCATCATGAGTGCTGGGCGCTTGCTGCCTGTGTGTTTCAGAGCAGAGCAGGATGGAGTAGGCAAAAAGAGAATTTCCCCACTGGGATTAGTGAAGTATCACTATTCTTTAGGGCCTAGCAGTTAATCAAATTTTAATTTCAATGAAATTTTGGCTTCCAACGATGATCAAAACAAAAGAATCAAGATAAAAAGACTATTGTGCCATTGTTCAGTTTGCAATAATGCTTCTGTTTTGTCTTGTGTTATATATATACAGGCACTGTTCCCCAACCCCTTTTTATTTGTTTGTTGGTTGAATTATATTTAGAGTTCAAGGAAATCCAGTGTTAAAAAGACAAGTAAATGGGTAATTGCCATCTCAGTATTGATCAAAATATTCATGATTATGAGTCTTACTATAATTGAGCAGCTCTTCTGTTCTGTTCCATTCTATTGTGACTCTTAGCAGGTCCTGTGTGAACTTCACAATGTTCTCTCGTAATTAGATGGCTTATGTGTTTGTAGGATGGAAGCAAGGTTTTCACTGCCTCCTGTGATAAAACGGCAAAGATGTGGGATCTTAATAGTAATCAGGCCATGCAGATCGCACAGGTATGAGCTTGAACTAACATAACATGTCACTTTAATCCTGTAAACTTGATACTAAATCAGGTGTGACCAAAATAGCTGGGAAGCTTTATCTGTTTTGGATACTAGTAAACGCATATTAGGTTTCCTGTTTCATAGTTACTAAGTATTGTAATGCTTTTACTTTTGGAAGTGACCTCACTGTCACAGTACATGATATAAAATATGAGATGGTGAATCACCCTGTTAAGCAACTACCTTAGCAATGTTTTGATTTTAAGGCTCTGATTCGTCCCTGTTGAAGTACCTGAAGTACAATCATACATTAAAGCAGGGGTGCCCAACTCCAGTCCTGGGGGGCCGGAGCCTTGCACAGTTTTGCATTTCCCCTCATTTAACACACCTGATTCACCTCCTTGTGCTAATTACCACACGGCTCTTGAGCTGAATTATTTGTGGTGGAACAGGGAAAGAATTAAGCTACACAGAGCTCCAGCCCTCCAGGACTGGAGTTGGGCACCCCTGCTTTAAAGTGTTTCATCGTATAAGGATTGACCAGGACAATGTCTCGTTTTAACCCCCACCCCCCCGAATAGCATGATGGGCCTATCAAGACAATCCACTGGATTAAAGCCCCTAACTACAGTTGTGTTATGACTGGCAGTTGGGACAAAACTTTGAAGGTAGGATTTAAAATATCTTAAGAAGAGGAATGATTCAGACAAATGTGCCGTATCTCCTTAGCGCAGAAATGTTGTTCTTTTGAATAGGTTGAAGTTTGCTGGTAACCAGTAGCGAGAGACAATCTGCTCCTCTATTCAGCTTGATGAGATTGAGTGTGCAAAGAGAGCTGTCTCTTTGAAAAGGAGCACATTGTCTGCAGCAAAGCTATTGAGTCCTTTAGAAAATTAAAATTGCTCCTGTCAAGTATATCCCGCTGTATTTAGGAAGTATTGAAAGATGCACTTTGGTGAGTTTCAGCAATTTACTAATGCCTTTGTTTTCAATAACCACCTATCCGTTTAGTCCCTTGCTGTCCATTGTAGTATTATATTATCGATATTGAAATGGACTCCCATCCAGGTTATGGTCTTGCAGTCATCCAAGCTGACACGTAATAGACACTTTAGTGGGGGGCTTTAGAATTTTGTTCCACCTGGTGCCTCTAAATATGAGTGTTGCTCTTCCCGCAGTTCTGGGACACCCGCTCCCCCAACCCGATGATGTCCCTGCCGATACCTGAGCGATGCTACTGTGCTGATGTGGTGAGCCTGTCTTCCTTTTGTTCTGGGTAGTCTGGGTTGATCGTATGGCATAAACAATAGAGGATGGATGCCGCGTTCAACCGCGCCAGCTGCTGCGAGCTACCGAGTCGCCTAATTAGCCTCCAAATTATTGCCTTTATATTTGCCTTTTTTAATCCATTGAAATGTAAATGTGTGAAATTTTATCATTTTGACTACTATCCCCAGTAGGGATGTAACGCTATATCACAGTACGATATTTCACGGCGTCTCCCCCCCAAAAGCACAAGCCCGGGATGATGTCCGTTGGGCCTGTTTCACTGGGCAAAATGGCTAAAACATTGTATAAAGACCCACATTTAGCCAGATAAAGCAGGGCCAGTGACTCTCCATCACCTCCTGAATTTGGGCAGGTCTACCCCATGGCGGTGGTGGCCACAGCTGAGCGGGGGCTGATCGTGTACCAGCTGGAGAACCAGCCATCTGAGTTCCGGAGGATAGACTCCCCCCTCAAACATCAGGTGATGGAAGGTTTCTCGACCCTGATCCCTGTGGCGTGTGCTGCACACTCTCACTTAATTAGCCTTTGTTGTGCTGATGATTGAATCTCATTATTGGAATCATTCCGCACCAAATGCTGTAGTAAAGCCTTGTTGTATTTTTTCCCAAAGTAAGCTGTAAATGTGTCATGGAACATCTTGTAATGATGAAGAAAAAGCATTGCTGGGCTAGTGAGAAGTGGATCTCTTAAACATGGGGTTTCATGAGCTGGAGTGTTTGGTGTGAGATTGAACTCCGTGAGCAGACACTGACCTGTGAACTCTGATCGACGCCCTGCAGCACCGCTGTGTCGCAATCTTCAAGGATAAGCAGAACAAACCCACCGGCTTTGCTCTGGGGAGCATCGAGGGACGGGTGGCCATTCACTATATCAATCCTCCCAACCCGTGAGTCATCATGGCAGTTTCGTCGCCAGAGGAAACTGGCGAATTTCATGTTCCAATGTAAATAGTGAAGTAGTGTTGCCCAAAAGCACGTGTGTGTAAATTATTTTTGTGGCCAGGCAGGTTCTGGTTTTGAGTCTTATTTTTGGAGGAGAAAAAAAAAAAAAACATGCTTTTTCATTTGCCAACACAGGTACTGGAACGGACGACTACATTACATTTCATTCATTCATTTCATTCGTGTCATACAGTAAAATAGTTCTTATTATAGCTCGATACAGCTTATTATATTAATCAGAATTAAAGCTGGACAATAACTACCATGGCACCAGCTGTTCAACAATTCAGTAAATAGGACATAGTGCAATAATAGTGCTTTCCTTATCCTTACATAACCTTACTCTTCAGTGCTGTATTGTACCTAATTGTACAGTCTGCTCTATTGTCTAGCTAATATCTTCCAAAGTTTTGTATATTGTTTTAATATTTGTGAGATATATTCTCTGTAAGCAGTTCACCACAAATTCTTTGGACATATGGTGTCCTGCTTGAATTAAAGCCTGATTTTACGTGATGTTTCTCTCATCCGACTGTGTTTCAGTGCAAAGGATAACTTCACATTTAAGTGCCACAGGTCCAACGGCACCAACACAGCCACGCCACAGGACATCTATGCTGTGAGCAACGCTTTCCATGGGCCAGTCGGCCACTTAGCTTTTGGAGATGTTAATGTGGGAATGTTACTCGGGATCCAATGACCTGTGGGCTGGTCCATCTGGCAGGTGAATGCCATCTCCTTCCATCCTGTCCATGGAACCCTGGCCACTGTGGGCTCCGACGGACGCTTCAGTTTCTGGGACAAAGATGCCCGGACTAAGCTGAAGACCTCCGAGCAGCTGGACCAGCCCATCACAGCCTGCTGTTTCAACCATAACGGCAACATTTTCGCCTATGCCTCCAGCTATGACTGGTCTAAGGTAAGAGAAGGGTTTGGGCAACCCGTTTGGGAGCCATGTAACCACATGGAATGGGAGCTAGAAGTGTGGAATGTTACCTCTGGCCTACTGTGCTGCTCTTTAGGGAGATGGCTGAATCACTGTGTTTGTTAGGCCCAAAATTAAGTCCTCAGTTTGCTGAAATCCAAGGGCATGACTTGATTTTTGTTTGTAGATTCAGAACAGGAGTCATGAGGATTGGGAATTCCCCAGTGGGGAACCAGTAAAAGTGGGGAGTCCGGTTTTCATCCCTCCTGTGCTGCGCTAGCAGCCTGTAACTTAGTCGCTTTGCTTTGGGATGGGCTGCCTGGCTCTGTCTCTGTTATCCTAATGGAGGGAGGACTCCTGCTAGCCAGAGGATACCTTAAGCTACATGGCCCCTCTCTGGTCATTTGTGTTTTAAATATGGCTGAAGCTACAATTGAGCAATGGATGACGTGCTATTTCTCGGGTCTTGCATAAATGCCTTGCTTATTCCAGGGACATGAGTACTACAACCCCCAGAAAAAGAACTACATCTTCCTGCGAAATGCAGCTGAGGAGTTGAAACCTCGGAATAAGAAATGGTGAGATTGGGCAGCAGTTCTGCTTCCACGGAGACAGTATCAATGGGCGGCCGTCTCCCTTACCTTCTGTCTTCCGACTTCAGTGACAGTGGCTAGGGGCTCCCCCTGTATCCCGTTATGCTTTGCATGTAGGGGGAGGAATTAGGACAGGCAGCGAGGTTCATCAGCACATTAGCTTTCCGAAGATGCGCTCGCCTGTGCGCTGAAGGTCGTTTCTACCATGTCATTGTTGCATTGAAACGGATGAATTCTGCTGTATACAGCACTAGCCAAACCAGCTGGAGTATGTGATTTTTAACAAAAAATAAAGTCCAGACTGGAGAAGGAGTGGATCAGCTTTGTTATTCTTTTGCTATGATTTTCTTTCTGCTTTGACAGATTGTGTGGTCTGTAAAGGAGCAATTCTGAGCAGGTCTGAATTTTAATGCCTTTGTGAGAATGTATTTATATTTAATTTGCAAATATCGTTCACTATCTTCAGAAATCCACTGGAGGAGTTCTCGGAAAAAAAAAAAGAAAAAAGACTTTATGGAACAGGTCCCTAGCTATTGAGACACATGTGCATGCTGCATCCTCTTCATCCACACTGTATTTTTCCCCCCCTCATAAAAACAAACATCATTGGGGGAGAAGAATCTCCAGAAGATGCCCTGACTTATTGCTCCCCTCCTGTCTCTAGATCCTTGCAGCTGTGTCACGTCTGTTGTGGGGGCAAACCCAATGGGCAGCAGGCACGCAGAAGACCTGCCTTTACATGTGTATATACAGGAGAGCTCTTTTTGCCTTGCGTCTGGACCAATGGCACGGCACTGCGCGCTCTAAGCGGACCAACCCATAGGGCTCTTTGCTGTCCGCTTTGATGCCATTCTTGTGAATTCCATTCGTATAGGAATATTTTTCTTTTGTATACTGCATCCTTAAATCACTTTCCGCTTGTTTTGTCACTTCATGGTGTAGTTCTGCAAAAAAAAAAAAAAAAAATGTGAGATGAATAAAAGCAGCTTTTTGGTCAAACTTGCCTTCCATTTTCTCTGTTCTTGTTTGTCCTGTTGTGGTTTCCTTGGTGGGGTGGAGTTCAGTCATTATAGAAACTCATCATTTTCTATTTATAAGTAACACAATGTACTGTATAGGGACAAGACTAAAGAACAAAGACAGCATGTTGCCGCAATGAAACGATATTAGCGTATGTGCGCAGCGTATGTATGTAAGTTATGTACGCAACTCCACCTGGTGAAGTTTAAAGTTTTCCGTATCTTTGTGCATCTCGTACATTCACGCAAGGGGGCGCACTTGGACTTGTTACTCCTGCAAATCTGTTACATTAGTTTTTTGGAAATTAGTGGGTTAACATTTGTAATAAAGGGCCCGCAGTTGTTAATCGGGACAAGAAGATCAACGTGATGGCTCAGATAGAGCTGGCGGGGGGTGCAAGGAATGTGTGAAATCATGGGCAAGCCAAAGATGAAAAGTGCAATGAAAACATCGTGACAATGGCAAGCAGGTGACTGTTTTCATTTATTGAGGTCATTAGTGCTCCTGCAGTGGGCCTGGTCACTGGGCATCGATCCGTGCAGTGAGCTCATAAGATTGCTCTATGTTACAGCCTCAGCCACAAAACATGCAGTTACATGTTAAATGGCTTGGCTAAGTCGCTGCTCTGTACCCTTGCACGAAACACTAAATTTAACATTTCTTTAATGAATATTTGGATTTAGAGAAGGACGCTAATGTGTAACGGCTGTAAGTTAATGTGGTGCAGAAATATCCAAAAGCCAAATAAATAAGCATAGCGTTATCAGAAGTCAAATTGTAAAGCGTATTTCTAAGAGGAATAGCTGGTAATGATCTTATGCCTAGGTGGTAGCGTTTTTGGTTTGATTGCAGAGCTGATTAAATTCTACATTGGTGTGCCAAGCTGCCCATAATATCACCGTATTACAATTGCCTTTTTAACATCTGGGCTTCTGGTGTACTTTGGCTGTGGGACATACCCTCTTTATAAACTCCGCAATCCAAACTCTTTAACACTTGTATTTAAAAGTACTCAAAAGTACTCATATGTTTTGACTTATTTTTTTCCAACACATCTAAAACTGTGAAGCAAATGTTATAAGTTCAGACTGATCGGAAGTGCTTTTTATTACAAGTTCCATGGTGATGGAAATTTTACAATTGCACCAACTCGTTTCACAGTCTTTCATCTTTTGCGCACGTAACCTACAAAGAAGGGCTCGTTCAGATCTTTCTATGCACCTCTTCCTGCCGTCTGGTCCGTAGGCTCTCTTGCATCGAGTTCCCTCCTCAAACTTTTGGGGTAGCTAAATACTGCACCCACCCAAGACGACTGATATATAATAAAATATAGACCTAAATGGGTTATGTAACAAAACAATTACCAGAGCAACACGTTACAGGCCATCTATACACCGCAGCTAATTACAAACTATCCCATAATTCCTAGACGGGTGATTTAAAACCGTAATAATGGGATGTATTTAAATGTAAATGTTAGCTGCGTTAAGGCGTAAAATAATTTAGTTACATTATACTTACCAAACACCAATGTTTATAGTTAATAATTCATAGTTAAAAATTAGTGGGCAAACAGTTAAATTTTAATTTTATACGCTTTCTTTGCGGACTCTCACTGGCTGTAATATTTAAGCAGCATGTTTTTTTTTCCAATTTTGTGCAGGAACACTTGGTTTTTTACACAACTTGGAAAAGCGGTGGTGGGTTAGAGGATGTAGTATTTGGGTGGAAAAAAACGGAATACAGAAGAGGCGTGAACACAAGAGGCGCACTCTGTTTGTGATTGGCCGGAACGCCAAGGGGCGGTGCCACACAACGTTAGTATAAAGTACTCTTTCCGGTTGTCTGCCACAGCGGGAAGTTAAGCCACCTGCCGAAGGCTTATAACTGTGAGTTGCTGGCTTGTTCTAAAGGACGCCCTGAATTGAGTGGATTTATTAATCTCCCAAGTGAAGGAAAAAATTATAATTTGGGACGAAATTATCAAACATCTACCTAGTTTATATTCAGTTTGAAAGCTGATGTTTATTTATTCTTGTAATTAGGTGTCGGAGTTGACATTCTTTAGCTTATCTTTATTTCTTACAATCTAGGGCAAAATGTTGTTGCATCAATTTGTGAACGGGTCCTTGGGAGCGACGCACCCGACGATTCAGAAGGACACTACTTTTACAAAGATCTTCGTCGGGGGTCTGCCTTACCACACCAACGATGCTTCACTGCGAAAATATTTTGAGGCTTTCGGGGACATTGAAGAGGCGGTCGTGATAACAGACCGACAGACCGGTAAATCCCGAGGATACGGATTTGTAAGTACCATTTAATCCGACAGTTCACCCTTTACACTCACAATAAAACATGATATAAAGTCATTAACAGAGTGGGAACAGTAGCTGCATGAGTCTCTTACGCGTTTTTAGATGTTTGGAATTGGTTTTGATCCCACGTTGAGAAGTTTATTAATGACCGAATTAGCGTTTTCGTCTCTGTGGGTCACGATACAATGTACACAATTTGCTGACTGCAAGTTATGGGAAGGTAATGTTCGTGCACAAGTTACAGAAGTAGTTTCTTGTAAATTAGCACACTTGAATCGAGTACTTTTGTCATCGTTGATTTTTCTGATCCATGTGACTTAAACCCGTATGCGGATGAACTAAATGTCCACAAAAATATCCATCAAGTGAAACAGGATTGAGTGTAATTCGGCGTAAATTGGATTCACGAGGTATCGGCCACTTTCTCTTCGGCTTAAATGATACACAACTACATGATTTGGGTAGAATGGGGTCCACGTTTTCCTCGTCGAAGCGTCACACAACGATCTGATGGGCATTTCTGCTGAAAGTGTGATCTTACGGCGCGAAAGTCCGGCCGGATGGCTTGTGGCAGGACGGAGGCATGGACAGTGGTCAGGAGCCCGCCTGATGAGCCTTTTCTGCCCTTGATGGTGTAACAGCTCACCACATCTCCGTGTATGTGTAGAGTGGCGAAATGCACCACACGGTTTCGGTTTTCAATAAACTCAACTGAGCGATCGAGGTGAACTGGTTCCCCCGCGTTTCCTTCCTGCTTTGGGGTATTGTTATGAGTAACGGAGCGGCGCTCGGCAAGGCACCAGGTGTCCCTGACTTATCCTCTGCTCGGATCGTCCTTGCCCCACCGCCACAAGGTTAATCCACTGTATTCAAGCCAAAGATCGCATTCTTACAATTAGTTTGCAATAACAATAACTTTCTCCCCACTGTCTAATTTTTAGATGATATTTGAAAGCATTTTGAGTCCATTGAACTCCATGCAGTCACTTTCTGAAAAGGGACGGTTTATTTACAAAGCATGGGCCGGGGGCGTCCGCCGGTGAGGCGGTTCAAGGACATATCTGCACCACTGGGCGAGCTTACTTTATATGGCCATCTGACAAACCGGAGACGGACGGTAGCACTAGGCATTCTAGGTATTATTGATGCATCTACAACCTCGATGATGTAAATAGCTCTTTTTATTTTTATTTATTAATGTATGTATGTTCAGCTGAAGAAAGGGCACTTGTATCACGTTTTTCCAGACAGTGGCCTACCCCAGTCGCCAAAACTGTACGAGAAAAAACTCTTTCAGAACATTATCTCAATGTCTGTGGTTTCTGTGTTATACTTTGCTGATTGTTAGGTTTTGAAAACGAGCTTTAACTAATCTTGTTTACTTTCAGCTTTTGTTTTGAAAAGAATTATAAATGAGTAACTTCCTCTACATGGTGTGCTGCTGTATGTTCTTGTTGCATAACACTTTTCTGAATTGGCAGCTGGGTACCATAATGTATTTGGTTCTGATTTTCTTTTAGTTGGTTCTCAAGTGACTGTTTAGTGTGAATTTCAAGCTCCTGATTTGGTTTCCAATTCGTTGGGGGGGGGGGGGGGAGTATGTCAAAGAAAAACATGCTTAGCAAAAAATTTAGATGCTAAAAAGCATCAGCAGGGGCCGAGAGCACAAACCCCGCTGAATGAGAACCCTCAAGAGTTAATTTCTGTAGCTGCAGCTGTGGATATTTGACCTTGGTTTTTAATTTTTCCTTTGTTGGTGTTTATCCATCGGTCCAAACATTTGTCCTTTTCCAACAACCTCTGTAAACCGAAAACGTGGTCTGTGTTTACACAACACAAACTGGAATCCGAGGAGCCCCCATCTTCTCGAATGACAGGTTGGACCAGCTCAGAGGAAGTGTGGGTGTCTGGTGGAGAAGAGGGCCACGCTGGTGTCAAAGCCAGCCGCTTCCAACTGACAAACTGCAACTCTATGATCTGGTTGCCTGAAGCGACAGCTCAGTGTGAGCCTGTTGGTGTTACCCCGGAAGAGTGACCTGCCTTGTGTGTGAAGTGCAGTCATTCATTTCCGGTGAACATAGGTCCTCTCCCCCTTACATTCAGTGTGGTCTCAGACTTGTGATTTTTTTTCTTCACATGATTTAGCTGCTACTATTACTGTACAACTGCATAGCAGATTAGCACAAAATCCCTATGCCACAATTGCTGCCTCCATTAAGTCATTTTAACTCTGAGGCCGTTCTTAAAATTAATCATCTTAATTTCTCCATCGCATTTATTAGCCTTCTTTCCCTCAGTAAGCAAATATGTTAAGCTTAAGGGGGAAAAAAAAACCAAGCCCAGCCCTATAAGCTATCCCCACTGAGCTGCTGACTAGGTACACACAGTCTTTTGGGTACTTGGATGAGTTACTGGAATCTACCTTCAGAGTCTTCATTCATTTGTGCTAATTGGCATTTTTCATTTGATTATCTAGGAGTAACACTAGGTTAATTAGAACTTTGCAGAATGGTATTAGAAGTGTGGAGCCTACTTAATGTTGTGTGTCACGATGTCAGGTGCAGCTTCCTGAATGCTCTTTAGTTGATTTGATGACTGCTAGGTGAAAAAATGTTCACACGTGTGTGTGTGTGTGTATATCACACAAAAAAAACATATTTTTTTTTCTCATGTAGGTGACCATGGCGGAACGAGGGGCCGCTGAGAGAGCCTGCAAGGATCCCAACCCCATCATCGACGGCCGCAAGGCCAACGTCAACCTGGCGTACCTGGGAGCTAAGCCCCGCAGCCTGCAGACAGGTGTGTGAACACAGGAACCGTGCCTTTTGTGTCCCATGCAGGCAGTGACACACAACACTCACAGCTGCGTAAACTCAATTGTGTGTGACCAGGGGCAGGCAGACCTGACCGTTGGTTTACTCATGCTCTCTCTGCTGCCTGTGTCCTCACTGAAAGTCTCTCTCTTATGAAGCTTTTTGGTAAAGTCACGTCTTTTATTTGAGACGCTTTGCATTTTGTGGTTTAACTTGAATCACAAGCGTTCTTTGCAAACTGAATTTTTAAAAGCGCTTGATTAAAAATCAACCACCTGCTGCTGCTTTATTTCTGATAAGGAAGTTTTGTAAAAATGTTGTTATAATACCTACCTGTGTATACCTGTTGCTACCATGGTAACCATAACGCCTCCAGTTATACTCGGGATTAATTTGTTTGTGGATTGGTGGAAATGTTGAGAGTAAATTGATGTGTCCATAACAATAGCAGTTCAAGTTCATTCAAACCTGCACTTGCATAATTCATTAGTTTGGCCCGTTATGGATAAATTTAGTTTGACAGCTATGAATTAACTGCTACTTGTTTCTGCCTGTAGTTACTCTGAAAAGTCAGTCACATGGTAGATTGTTTTTTTTTTTTTTTTTTTACAAAAAAGAAATTTCTGAATACAACTTTGCAGTCAATTTGCATTTCTGATATATATCTTGAAATGAACATGAAATTTCGACAGTGCTGCTCAGATTATCCTTGTAAGTGTGCCTCATTCATTGCTTCCTTTTCTGTAGCTGTCTGGAAAGGCACTGTTAAGTCACAGGCAGTAGCTTTCACTTGGTGACATTGCTTACAGGCTGCTTTCTTATTTTGCGGTTGAGATATTTCACCTTATGCTTGGTCTGTACTGACCTCTGCTGTGTTTTATGCCGAGTGCACAGCTTGGTAGTAAATGTGGTTTGTATGTGCTGCTCAAGTCCCGGTCAAGGGCCTGTGCTGAAGTTCCGGTAGGGTTGAGGTGTTTGCTGTGCCTCTCCCTGTCAGTGCCGGTTCCCTGGCTTTGGACAGGCACTCAACCATGCTCCCGGGCCCATGCACCTTCAGGAGTGATTCTTGTTTTTCCTTTGATCGCTATGTTCCGGAGCATTTACATTTGGTTGGCTGTGTTAGCTGGATCATCTGTATTCATTGCTCTTCAGTGTGTTAATAGTCGTTTTGTGCCTCCTGAAGCTCACTGGGCTTGCCTACTCCAGTACTCTATAAACTTTGAGGTCACTGGGATGGGTAACTTCACGTTATTGCACAGCAACTTTAATTGTGAGTCTATTCCAAGCAATACAGACATGAGGGCATGACCTCGTCGCCACGTCTTTTTAAAATAAATCTAATCTGGAAGTTTTAAAATTAAGTGGCTTGTCCAGTTCTGCCCGTTATGGTGCCTGTCCCCTTACAGTGTGGCCTGCTTGTTTCCTCAAACACTGCAGCCTTTCTGTGTTCTATCTCCAAGCACAATGTGGCCAGTCTCTCCTCTGCTGCCTACTCCTCCCTGCCATCGTCGTATAGCGCACAATGACAGCCCTCATTCTCTCCCAGGGAGTTTGCAGCTAGGCATTCTCCATTGTCCAGCCGTAGTTCCGCAGGTTTGCTTCCAGTTAACAGCTTGTGACTCGGATCCTAAGATCCCCAGATGTCTAAGGTTCCCGGCTGTGGCCCTTCTGTCACATTACCGCTAACGTGCTCTGTGCTCCGTCTCTCTCAGGTTTCTCTGTTGGAATGCAGCAGATCAGCCCCGCACTGATCCAGAGGCATTATGGGTAAGTAGCAGTGCTGAGCCCCTCGTTAACAAAGTCTTTCTGGTTTTGATTGCCTTTCTGTCCTGTTCTGGTTCAACGTTTGCTGGTGTGTTTCAGTATCTCCCAATTGAATTGGTACAGTGTTATGTGGAGATTCACACCATCAAAAGGGTTTTAATTTCTCATCTTTAAGTGTCATGCAGACGCTGTTGAAGCTTGTTTGGCCTCATTATGTTAACGGCACTTGGGACATCACTCAGGCCGATAAGCTGTAATTCATGCTCTAACGGCCCATTGTTGGCAAAAAAAAAAAAAGCCCTCCCCAAACGTTTAGCGTGGGCCCCACAGCACTCCAGGGAGCATCTGCTTTCTGATCTGTCTCAACATTTAGTGCTTAAGGAGATCCACCTCTAGCACGCGCGCCTGCCTTCCTTTATGTGCCGTGGCACGTGTGTCAGTCCCACCTGTTCGCGGTGGTAATCGCCTGCCTGCCCGCAGAGCCTTAAGCCATTTCCATTCGAGTGGGATTGGAAGGTTGTCTCTGGCCGGGCCTTGGGAGCAGTTTTAGTGGCTTGGACAGTTGGGCGTCAAGCCGCAGCAGTGCCGGGGGTGGAGGGTTAGCCGGCCAAAAGCGTGAACGTGTGTGCGCTCTGGTGCTGGAACTGAAAATTGGATGTATTTCAGTGTTTAATTGTCTAATCAAGAGTTTTGAGGCCGTTTTATTTCTAGGTCATTTTCATTTGCGGTCATGCTAACCTTCAACATAAACTGAGGTCGCATGAGTTATCTAGTCATTCTTTGCAGCCGACATTGTTAGTCTGTAAGCCCCTCCCCCCCCCCATTCAAACAGGAAGCATCTGCAGTGGCAGAATGACCCTTTTGTCACAGTAAGCTTCCATATAATTGGCCAATCCTATTGCTAAGAAGGAAGCTCCACTTGGGTGGACTTTGTCACGTCTGCCTCTTATCACAATGTTTAAAGCGCGTCTAGGTCCTCACGATGACCTCCGTGTCAGAGAGCAGCTTCGGTTTGCCTAAAGCCTGTCGGGCCACGTAAGCAGCCATGCGTTAATGGCCGTCCAGGCGTGATGTCGCTGTAGTCGTTGGCCCTAGGATCCCACACATTTTCAAAGCACAGCTTGTCTTGCAACTCCGTGGCATTTTTTGGCTTCACTTTTGTCGGCCACCATTTTGGTTCACAAACTTGTCAAAAAAAAAAAAAACATGCGGAGGGCAGCTGGCGTTGGTCTCTCATTCCATCGGTCACTTCTCTGATCAGAGGACTCATTTGCTGCTGTGCTGTGTGCCCGGTACGTGGGGGTGGGGGGGGGGGGCAAGGCTGGACTGACATCGGCTTTTCTCTTTTTTTCTTTTTCTTTAACATGACAAAGGGGGAGTGAACATTGCAGGCTTCACACATATCATGTTCAGACAAAAGGCGCTTGGTCTTGGGGGGGGGGTGGGTGGGGATTATGCCTTCAGACGGTGAAAACCAACACCTTTTGAAGTGGGTGGTGCAGGGGTGTGTGAGTTTTTTTGGAAAGGCAGGTACTGTCTAGGAGCTTATGGATGACAGCTGTTGCTGGCCGGACTTTGATGCCCAGGTCCTCCCCAGTTAGCATGGCTTCCACACACACACTTGGACACGATATAAACACATGCATCAGTAGATTTAAAGCTTTCTTAAAAGTGCTTTTCTTCGGTGCGCCATGTAACATTCATGCTCCTTTTGTGTCCCTGTTATCACACCAGGGGCTCGTCGCAACCTTTACTAACTTACCTGCACAGTGATTCCTCTGCTGTAGATGTGGTTGTGTGTCTCAGTTCCTTGTGCATATTCCCCGTGTCACGAAGTTCTCCAGGTGTCTCTTCCCGTGTGCATATCTGTCTAAATGTTGTCATGTCCAGATTTGCGTGCCCACGATCCCGTAATGGTGGCAGCCCAGTCGTTTGGCAGGAACCTAAGCCTGAATGACTGGGAGGGCTGGTAGCCAGCCATTTGATCGCTGCTGCATTTTTGGAGCATAATCTTTCAGACTGTCTTTTGGCTATGCCTGTGAGTGAACTGGGGGTCCCATTGAAATCAGGCAACCTAGACATATGATTCATTACAGGCATGTGGTGCTGAGGTATTGACACTAAATTTGGGCTATCTGGTGTATAATCATCCGGTAGGTAAGTTACTGGACCGTGTGCCAAGAAGGGCTAGTCAGGTGGCTTGTGGTGCCCCTTTCGGTGAAAATATGCTGGTGCCGCATGTACAGTTCAGCTCTGCCCCTCTGTCCATGCTGTGCCGCCTCCCCTCAGACAGCACTGTGGCTGCCCCTCACAGCATAGCCCTCGGGGCGCCCTGCGCACCCACATGAAGCAACCCGAGACGGGAGAGCGAGGAGGAGCCGTGCGACGTGCAGGACTCTGCATGGCCTGGCTCAGTCTGCCTGGCCCCCTGAAGGTGCCGGTGTGCCAGTGTGCAGTGTGGCAGTGTGCCAGTGTGCTGCGGGGTGCCGGTGGCCAGCCCGTCACAGCGTGGGCCGCTTCTCCTTTCATAGCATGGCTTTGGTTTGCAGTGTGAGGTGTGGAGTGTCTGCTTGGTGGGGGGGGGGGGGGGGGTTTGCGGTGTGGGGTGGGGGTTTGGTGCGGCGCCGTAGGGTGCCGGCAGTGGGGGGGGGGCGGCGGGCGCCCGCCGCCCGGGGGGGGGGAG